>JAYKAV010000589.1:1271269-1353669 GCA_035582835.1 Phoebastria nigripes | reverse complement strand
AAAACAATCCCGTAGTTTAAAACCCGGTGATAGACATAACAGAATAGTTTTGCTTGATGTGCATGTGATATAACCATACCACAAAAGCAGCTTACCAAACAGCTTGCAGAGATTAGCTAACAAGAACTAAGCTATTCTTTTCAGAAGGTGTTATTAGCATATTTTTCATCAATACTATACTTAACAGCTACTACATAGCAGGAAGTGGTATTTAACCTCTTGTTACAATGTAACGAGATTACTTTGTATGGTTATGTTACATTCCATTCATAAAGGCCCTCCTGTGTCCAGTTAATTAGATTCACTGTTTGGCAGCGTTAACTGGAAAAAAACGCAACAAAATATATTTGGAATATTGAAATTTTAAGCTTGGTTTGGTTTGGTTTGTCTCTAAGGCTATATTGAGAGCTATATACAACTTGATGTTGAGAGATAAATGGCATTCATTAGAATATTCTGCCAGGTTCTGATGAGTATGGAGTTTTAACCACTTAAATCCCCAAAGTTTAAAGGAAAGCTAATTCTCAAAGTTATAGTTACCTGAAATAGATGAACATCACCTGATTTTTTGAGGCAAAACCAGGTGAAACTATTTTTCCTTGATTTGGCTATAAAACTCTGAGCTAGATGGGACTCTCTTACCATAAGACTTTTGCTTTTCAGTGAATTCAGGCTTGGTTTGGAAAAAGAGAAGAGCATTTTGAAGAGATTGATCTGAATTTAGAGTTTGGAATAAAACTATAAAGCAGGTGAGTCTTGTGGGATGTTGTATTTCTGTTTTGAACAACATCCATGGTCCTAATAATTTGTTTTTTTTTTTTTTTTTCCCCCTAAAGATTTTCTGGGTTGCAAGACGGGTGCCAGGAGTGCTATTTGTTATTTGAAAGATCCAACATTAATTAACAAAAAATAACATGGAAGAAAAAATAGACTTGCAATAGCTACATCTAGTTTGGCAGAGAGTTACAGCAGCATCTCCCTCTTGTAGAAGCTGTTCTGTGCTTCTACAAAAAATCTCAAAAAATAAACAAGCCTGCTTTTCCATCTTCTGTAAAAACATGGGTTTACGTTTGTGTAAAAGAAAGGGGAAAAAAAAAAAGAAACTAATGAAATTCAGCCATCTAGCTTAACAATGCTACTGTTTTGCTGTGTGGCTGTACAATGAGCATGCCTGGCTGTAGTATTACAGGCAGCAGTTTCCGTGCAGCAGCACAAAAGACACATCAGATGTCTGGTTTTGGTTTTTGTTTTTGTTTTTTTTTTTTCTTTTGCTGTCCACCCACCTTCCTAAGACTCATCAGCACAGCCCTTACTCTCTGTATTTTTTTTTAAGCCAAAGAAAAAAATCTACAAGTGACCAGGGAAAATGTGTTTTCATGCCCAAAATGAAGATTAAAAAACAAATTAGGAAAAATTTGTGCTGGGATTTATTTTTCCTGAGTGAAAACCTGAAAAATGGATTTAAGTTATATTGAACTGCCTTTTAAAAATATTCTGAAAGTGCTAACATGCCATCATGAATTTTACAGGGTGCCTAGTTAGGTGGGGGAGTTAGCTGAGCTAAAATCCCGAGGACAGACAGAGAACAAAGCGTGAGTTACTTTTTTGGAGCACGTTGATGTGGATTAAATCCACAAGCAAAACCATACTCTCAAAAAGGAGGGGGATGAGTGGCGATCTGGCTGCACCTCTGAGTCTTTCCTTGCTTTTCCAGGAGGTGGGCTGGTGTTTGCTGCGGGGGTGGCGGAGGCGTTATCCAYGTCCCTGCTGACAGCTCCTCCCAGGCAGTTCCCGGCCGATGGGACAGGCCCCTCCTGTACACGCTCCTCATCCTTTCCAGTGCAAAGGCAGCTTTCCCTGACATYGCTAGCAATTTTCTGGGCTGCCGGATGGATGCCTTAGAGCTGTGAGGGGGAACCCGTGGCCGGCTGAGCCACAGCATCCCACCAGTCTGCCCAGCCAGCATGCCAGGGGTGACCCCACCTCAGCCAGCACAGCGAAATGAGCCTCCTGTTTGTGCTTCACATGCTGCTACTGCTGGCAAATGTCTTAAAGTAAATCAGCTTTCATCCCAGCTTCTCAGCCAGGCTTCTTCTGCCCTCCTTGCCCTGGGCCAGGGGATGTGGGTGGGTGCAAAGGGAGCACCCGGGAAGGCCACCTCCCCACGCAGTGGGTGCACTGAGCCCTCCGGGATTTCACTCCAAACCTTGCATCAGACAAGCAGTGCAGCAACCTCAGCTTTGCCACTGCTTCTTGTTCAGATACATTCTTTAAAACGTTTTGTTTGTGTGTTTCCAGACTGCAAAGTTAATTTAAAGGGACACTGTCAAGGTTAGCAAGCTCAGAATTTTATTTGACTGGCTGTGCGTGTTTCCTAATAACTGTTTGAAAAGTCTGCATAGTTCTACTTTTTTTTCCTTTTTCTTTTTTTTTTTCCCCCCCCTATCTCTCTCAAGAAAAAGATATTTCTCCAGGGAAAATATATCAAAGCTGCAGGTCTGACTTCATGGGCAATCCTGCTAAATCTGCTTGGTGTTCATACATAATAGAGGAAAAACAAATTAGAATGAAAGCAAGTTTCCTTTTCAAGCTTTCCAAAGGAATGAGTTGGGGGGGGGGGGGGGGGGGGGAAAAAAAAAAGAAAAAAAAAAAAAAAAAAGAARAAAAGAAAAAAAAAAAAAAAAAAAAAAAAAAAAAAAAAAAAAAAAAAAAAAAAAAGAAGGAAAAAAAAAAAAAAAAAGGAGAGGAGAAAAAAAAAATAAGCTGATCCAAGAGGAGGATTTTATAAATGGTGTACAACTCTTTAAGCAAAACTCTTTGACATTTAAAAACCAAACAAACATAGCAAGTATTTGTCAGTGGATTATGGGGCACTTATTGACTCCTACAGTGGTTCCCACACTTCCCAGGGTCACACTTAAATAGTCTCCCCTCACATCTGCTCCAGCCCCTCCAGATATAACTGACAAATCCTGACATCCAGACTTTTCCACTGTAATTACTGTGTGCTGGACTTATCAATTATTCAATCAATAACCTGTAAGATCCTCCTATATCTATTTGCAGAATCTTCCTTTTCCCCCCCGTTACTATGACCTTGCTCAATGAAACAGAACATGGTGAAGCTTTCGGGTCCTTTCCTTCTAGGTTTTATTTCAGGAATGAAATGAGGACACCTGCCTGTGTTTCAAGGGCAGCTAAGCCTCTTACTTGTTTACGTTCTTAAGTTGTAGAGAGGAAATTATGTAAATATGAACCCTGAAATTTGCTCCTAATTTCAACAGGACTGTACTTATTTTTTGCAAATATTCCCAGGAAAGCAAAGGAAGCTGTAATACAGGCACTCAAAGAAATCTTTGCAACGTTAGGGTCGCCATCAACAGATGAATGAATAACTGAGGCATCCACTGAGGCATTTGGAGTCCTTAGCATCTGAACATCAAACTTATATAGTCCCTCTGCAAGTGCACTAGAACTGGTCACCTTATCATATGGCTGAGAGATCAGTGATTTAAGATGCTTGGAGTAGGGATATCGCTAACAAATTAAATGCCTTGTAATACTTCATATAAACCACATAGTGCTCAAAGAATAACTTCCCAAGTTTCAGTGTATTTCTCACGTCTTGTTATACAACCTGTGACTCATTGCTTCTGCTGGTCAGGATGGCAAGCCTGTTTTATACAGTGTTTATCAGAATCAGACCCATAGTATTTTCTCTTACATTGAGATAAAATATTTTACCTCTGCAGATACAAAACAGTACTCAGAACCGTTAGAAACACTGTGCATGAAAACTGTGAAACACTGTGAATTTATTTGAAAAGTTCCATTTCAACTAATTTGTTATTTTTCCACTTTTGAGGATAATCAAACCAGATTTGATTGTAGTTTTTCCCCTCTCTTTTCTGTACATTTTTGGGGTTTTTTTCCCATGCCCCCTTCCACCACCACAATAGGGAATGAGAGAAAACAACTTAAAAAAAAAAAAAAAAAAAAAACCAAAAAAAACCACCACTCTTTTTTGCCTTGAAGAAGGCTTATTATTCAAATAACTTCTGAAAAGCAGCTTCAAATTGAATTTCTTCCTTTTGCTTTTGAGATCTTGCCTGTTTAGTCATTGACTTAGAATTACAGCCAAATCCCATGGAATTACTTCTGCAAATTAAAGAAAGCGGAGCGCCCTAGCTGAATTTTCTGTGTGTTTCTCACAGCCGCCACTGGACGCTTATCTGGAACTCGGCTGCATGAAGATCTGAGCTCGCTCCAGCAGAACTTCCCAGGCCGTCTCTCCCGGCGGACGCGTGCGGGGGAGCTGGGGGCCCCGGCCCCGGCCGGCGGCGGGAGCTGTCCAGCAAGGGCCGGGCAGCGGCCGCGGGGCTGCGCGGCGCCTCCCGGCACGGAGCGGCTTCTCCGCCGGCAGGAACAGCCAGGGATGCCCCGACAGCCAACAAAAACGCTGCTTTGCTGTTTTATACTAGGCGAAAATCGGGGACTGTTTTCATCTCCTGTGAATTTTACAGGTTCTGCATCAACCTCCCAAAGCGAGAAGCTGTAGAAGGGAAATGATGCGTGATGAGTCACTCTCGGCTTTATGAGCATAAACATACGCGCAGACACGTACATTTATGGCCTCGGTGTTTGTGCTGAACAAATGTACTGCAGCCCATGATACCCTTGCTTCAGCTGCAGAGTGGATGCCTCTCGCACCTTAAATCGTTCCTGAAAAGGAAGGGTTCACCTGCACAGGCACCACGGGAAATACGGCTCCATTTAGCTTTCTGTAAAACTGTGTAATTATATTACAGGTTTTTAAAGGCTTCATTGTGTCACACATGTTAAATGACTATCTGAAGAAACTATCTCAATCTCTTTCTGCAGGCTTTTCTCAAGTATCTTTTTTCCCCCAGAAGCTGTCCTAGGTTTTAGGACCCTTTCCGTCTCACCTCCCACTGGTAGGCCATTAAGCTTAAGGCCAAAACACAACACATCTGTGCCACTTATTGTGTAAAAAGATAAGGGATAACTATATATGAGGGATCAATTATTTGGCTGTAATTCAGCAAAGTACTGAGTCATGCACCACAATTTAAATATACACGTTCTCTTGGGATTACTTATATACTTAAAGTTGAGCACACGCGTAAGTTTGTTGTATCAGAGCCTAAAATGGCATGCCATTGCTCAGTATAAATTATACTTTAAAGCTCATTCTAGAGCACCATGGTAAAATAAATCTTTATCTTAGCTACTTAGTACTAATGAAAAACAATATTATTGGTACTTTTCCTATAGCAATTCACTTAAAGAGAAATGTTGTACAATTACAGAGAATGGCTAACCATGCTTCTTGATCAACCTGATAATTAATAGGAATAGAGAAAAAGCCCTGTATTTCTGAGTGCTGATCAGGCAGCAAAGGCACTCCAAACATCTGAAGAAAAAACAGTTTGTTAATTGCTGTCTAGACAGTTTATTGCTGCAATAAGATCAAAACACAGAATACTGAGGTTTGTGGTATGAATCATGCAGACTAAACAATTGTTTTATTGCATTTACAGAGCACTTGATTTATAATGCAGTCAGCTTGGTAATAAAATTCCTCCATTGTATATCCTGAATAATTTTACCTCTTTTCACATCTCTCTGTTTTAATTCTATATCAAGATGTTTTAAAAATGTCTGGATGGAGGGGGGATTACCATCATGTATATATAAAGGTACTTATCTTGGGTCTCTGTTATATCATCACTAAGCATACAGCATTCAGCTGAGCCTTGATCAGCTGATGGTATTGTGGATACACTGAAGAACAGATTTATTGGGCTGCAGTCTGCAGTGAGTGCACTAAAGGAAAAGTAAGACTGTCCCATTGCAAGAGGTTTCATTCCACTTCACATTCAGCCAAAAGGGATCAATCAGGCAAGTGACTTTTTTTTTTTTTAACTTTATTACTCTACAAAACTTTTTTTTTTTTACTGAGAAGAAAGATTCATCTGTCCGCTTCTGTGGTTATTTCTGAGGTTTAAGGGGGTTTTTCTGGGAACCAAGAAACTTTTGGGATGATGGAAATTCCTCTTGTCTTTATTGCGCACTGAGCTGGGCTAGGGCAATAGTTGCATGAAATTTGAGGCTGTGCAAAGTGCCAACTTTCCCTGGGAGCGTAAAGTGATGTTGCATGTGTCTTTGTATAAGACAACTTCATATTTTTTTCATTTCCTAGTTTTGACCAATTATGATCATCTCAATATCCATGAAGAGCAGAGAAATAATAGATCAGATTGTAGTTCTGGAGCAAAATCAAACCAGAGACCTAAAGCTTGGGAACCCTAATTTCACAAATTACAGACTGCAATCCTGGTCCTGTTCAATACAGTGGAAATGTTGCCATTGACTTCATTGAGTCACTGTTGCACCTACAAATTTAGTGAACTGTTTCTTGATAAATCTGACAGTGCTGGGGTGAAGCAGGATGATATTTCTCACTTTATAAACACCTGTTTACATAAGATTTTGAAGTAAAGGTTGTTTGGGTAAGTTTAGATAAGTATCTTTGACTCAATATTGGGGGAAAAAATATCCTTCTGCAGAGTAATCTCCCGATTAAGAAGATCTGTGCTGTCTCGTTGTAATTATCTTAACATGAATACCACCACTGTAGTCGTATTTCAAGTTAAGCTCTTTAAAAGGGCAGGCCTACCAGGCCTGACTGGTAAAATATGTCTGAAGTGGAGGTATCTTTGCACATATCCACACTTGGCTTCACCAGTAAAAGTCAATATCCCTGATGGTCAAATGAAATTATTCTCAAAATAGCACTAGGTCTGTATCAAGACTGTTCTACCCATGAAGCTGCAGTACGGACTCTTCATTATCTCCTGGTACAAACTGCAGTCCAGAGAAATGACAGAAAATACTCTGGTACAAATTTTTACTCCTGCTGCCTGCCTTCTTGGTGTGTGGAAATCAGTCCTGGCTCTCTCAAATCTCCAAGTATTACATTGCCTGTCAGCTTTGTAATTCTTCTTGCAGCTCTGCAGGAAGACCAGAGTGGCTCCATTTCAAGCTGCATGTAGACCTCTAGCTTCCACCTAGGGCAGAACTAACCTTCCTGAATGGCCATAGCACATGAAGAGCCAAATTTGCAGGGGAGAGATGGTCCCTGAGAAGGGCAGAGGCAGGAGTGCGTTGCGGAGGAAGAGCGCTGAAGGAAGGAGCCAACGTGAGTAAAGGTAGGACTGGATGCCAACCTGGACAGTGTCTGTCTTGTGACTGACCCTACAGGCTTTGTTTCTGGAAAGCAGGAATCTCCGGAGCACGCTCAAATGAGGAGCCTGTTGAAGGCTGGAGCGTTAGCTGATGCACTTTCAAGAGAGACATACAGGTTCTTGGAGACCCAGACAAACTCAGACACACAACCCAGTGAAGAAAGGAAAGACATTCAGGCAGATACTGTGTTCCCCAGAATACCACCTCCACAGTTCTCTACTCTTTCTTCTCTAAATGACAGAGAAACAAATACAAGCAGAGACCGAGAAAGTGCCTTCTTAAATAGCTGGCTTATTTAAAAAATAGGCAGCGATAGTCTTAGACAAAAGCAAATACTAAAAGCCACCATGATAGGGCAGAGCAAGACAGGCAAACAGGCTTCTAGCAGCATAAATCAATGCCTTGTGAACAGAGAGATGCTGACAAGAATACCCGAGATGTAAACAGAATTCAGCAATCTTGCAAGCAATCCAGGAACTGATCATTTAGACTTAGAGATTCTCATGAAAAAAATTGTAAAGTAGATCTATAACATTGATGTCAAAAATGCAGAACTATAGTTTTCCAGTTTTGAGAGTCCAGATAAATTATTTGGTTACTTTCTATCAAAAGAGAGAATCTGTTGCTGCCTGAGAGGATTTGGCATTAAATTAGCTGGTGGAAGCTGAGTAAATCTTTCTAGAAAGAGTGCCTTGTTTCCTTGTGGTAGTACACTGGTCCACACCACTCAAGTGATATAGCTACCAGAGGTTTTTGATACCAATTCAGGCAGTTTTCTCCTCTGGATCTCTAATGCTTCATGTGTAAGACTATGTCAGTCACCAGCACATTAAGCAAAATTTGTGGTACCATTCCTGCACATGTTACCCAAGACGCTCTAGAGTCCATCCCCTACTGCAGAGGACCCACCAGA
Source organism: Phoebastria nigripes (assembly GCA_035582835.1). Classification (NCBI taxonomy): domain Eukaryota; kingdom Metazoa; phylum Chordata; class Aves; order Procellariiformes; family Diomedeidae; genus Phoebastria; species Phoebastria nigripes. The sequence goes on along the minus strand of JAYKAV010000589.1, from coordinate 1,345,487 downwards.
CAGCTCTTACCCACCCCACCATGAATGGCCAAAATGCACTGACAAGAGTCAAGGTATTCTTATGAAGAACTTTAAGAGAAAATGATGGGAATTTGTTTTGCCCACTTTTCAGTCTAATTTTGGCTTACTGATCCCGATGGCCTTGAGTGTGTTATTCCAGAGAACGACTTCCCCCACCTGCTCACAGCGTGAAGCCAGGCAGGAGGGCGGCACAGATGATGTGTCCTCTGGTCCAAAACTGTCCTCAGGACAAAAGAGCGGAGGAATTTATGGTGAGGAAAGGCAGAGTGAGAGAAGGATTATGTCTAGGGAAAGGCACTGAAATGTTGTAGATACTGTGAGCAACAACTGTAGGTGCTGAAAGGCGTTATGGACCAAAGACCCAGGGAGTTATAGCACGACAGCCAGTGTGTGACAGCTGGTGCTCCTCTGGCAAAGCACCTTCTTTCCCATCAGTGCAACACAAACTGTTGCAAGCACACATACTCGGGGGCAGTCAGCCCTTCGTGCTTTCTTTTACACAGCTTTAAATGCTGTTAGAAGTATTTCTGTCATTTATTGCTACTCAATAAAGTTTTATCTTGTGAAAGTCATGATTTATTTACTCCATCTCGCAGAACAGACATGTGCGCTCTCCCACATCAGCACCCCTTTACCAGATTCATAAAATGTGTTAACAATTCATTTAAAATTCATATACAAGCCAAGTACAGTTCGTTCACAAAGCTGCACCAAGTAATATAAAGCAGCACGTGCCCTGACATATGGCACACTGTCAACGTATGTTCTTAAGGTCTCCCTCAGCTGTAAGTACTTCAGTGTGCTTTTGTAATTGCTCTTGTGTCCAGCCGGTCAAACAGCATCTTTCCRTTTTCCAGTTACCACTGAGCTTTTGCTAATTTTCCTTCTCAGCTACCAGGAAAACACAGATTGTGAGAATACTTGGTTTAGAGAGGGACTCATCGAGAGTTTTTCTCCAGCCTGTTTATCAACTGCCTGTTTAACAGGGGGCTTTCACCTGCTCAGACAAGATGCAGCTTTTTGCTGGTCTATGTGTGAGTTACACAAGCAAAAAGGTAAGGTGAGAATCGAAATGAGGGTTTCTGTCCCTGCGTGTGCCCCTCTGGGAAAATCATCTTTGCCTGTAGCTCTTCCAACAGTCTTCCTTCTGAAAGGTGCAATCATCGTGTGGCTTCAGTGACCTTTTACTAATGGCTGTGAAATATCTCTGGTTATTCCCTTTCCCCGGTATATTCGGTTTTACTGCAGCATACCTGCTCACAGCACTGATATTTTCATTTTCCAGCACCGAAGGACCCTGGCTCTGAACCTGACCCAGGAACATCTCACCTCCAGGCTCCTTGCAGCAAGATGCCCCACTTTCAACCTCATGCAGGCAAAGACGGCTTATGGGAACACAACCTCAGACTTCGTCATCCTCCCGTATCTCACGGTATTTGCATMATTTCCAACCCAAAAAGACGCGAGGGATCTGCAATGTCCAGTGTGCTTTTTCCTTCTATTCCTATTTTAACAGGGCCATGCACTGGGAAAGACAGCCTGATGTTTGTGAATTCCAGAGGGAAAATTATTGGCAATTTTGTGCTGACCTAAACAGTAACAATACAATTTTGGGGTGTGGACAGGACCCAAGTGTGTGCTTCAGGCCCTMACTGTCCTTCAAAAGAGCACCCAGCTGGGCAGCTCTGCTCCGTGTGAAGTTAGGAAGAGTCCTTGCTGCATTCCTCACAATGTTGCTACACACATTTGTGCAATATTTGGCTTATTTGTGCAACATAATTAATGAAACATGTCTCATTGGCACCAGCATCCCTAGAGACCCTAAAGCAAATGGGAGCCTTTGAAGCCTTAAAGGGTCTTAAAGCAGAAAATATTTACCACAAGTTTATTAAACCAAGCTTTACTGGTAATAAATTAGCAGCCTGTAGACATGCCCTTTTCTTGAGGATCTGACATTAATCTTTTAGAAAAATACAGTAATGATTTACAATTTTCATAGCACCTTTCAATCTTTCCATTCACAAGCTGCTGATGCACTTTGCTACCAAAACCTCTAAGTTCGGTGAGGCGTCCCTTCCTACGGCAGGTCCTCTGTGGAAAACAACGATGCGTCGAGGGACTCCTGTCCRTATGCAATTCTCAGAAAGTCCATGAACAACATCAAGCCTTATATAGCGCTTACAGGCACATGTGAGCAAAACCCACACGTAACATCATCATGTTATTCCTTTTCCCGTAGCCACTGATCCATGACGCTGGAAGTATTTTAAAGACATTGACCCAGAGTCTCAGTAATTGAGGTGGGGGTGGCTGATAGGTCCATTCTGTCCCTACATCTGCAGTTTAGGTTATGTGATCTTACCACGCTGTTTCAAAACCACAAAACACTGTGGGGGGGCGGTGGTTACGGATTTGCACATCCCTTACACTGCACCATTGTATGGTAAATTATATTGGAGCCTCTCCTGAGCTCATTAACAAAAGCCCATTGTTTGAGGGTGTTATATATCCCACGTGCTCTGCCTGGGAGTTATACTTGTATCATGAAAGTGTTGGCGAGTTTGCATGAGAACTGTTTTCTAGTATTTCTGTTTGGATCTTTAATGGCATTTGTGCAGGTGCACAGATTAAAAAATGGCACTTCTCTCAGTCTATGGTGTTTTTCCAAAATTCAACTGAAGCAACAGCCATTCCCAGCAATGACTTTTAGCAGTGATCTCAAAATTTTGTGTCGCATCACCTAGTATTACTCAGTTTTATTTATTAAGGGTGTGTTTGAGTATCTTTCCATTAAATAGAGTATATGGGTGAGAGATAGCTTGCACAGTTCAGTGAGAGCTAAATCAAGTCCAAGGCAATTGCACTTGAGGACGTGTGCAGATATTAATATGTTCATCTTTTCAGTGTAAATGCTGTCTTAAGTTAATAAACCATTAAGTTTTATTGCAGGATCAAGCCAGGCAGTATATTCCTCACTGTATTTGACATAACCTGATAACTACTCAAAAGGTGTAAAACCTGTGGACTGAACTGTGACATCCGTGACCATGGCTTCATGGCACAAAGGGCTTGGTGACAGAATGGGCTTAGAGTGTTCTTGCCTCATTACACCTTTCCCAGTTCCCACCCCGAGCTGGCTTTCCATCCTTTGTTTTTTGTGTGTGTGTGGTTTTTAAGCTGGATCAGTTCCCTGAACTGGATGACAGACTGATTTCACAACTAGACGGGCCAGCACAGGAAGGACTGTGGTGCATGGAAGAAGCAACGTGGAGGGAGTCCTGGATTGTTGGAAACCACAGTTGCCTCAAAACTCGCCGTAATATGAATCCGCAGATAAGGTTAGTCATAGCCTGCGACGTGCAGCTGATGACTGACCCCATGGGAGAATCGCTTCCCAGCAGCATTGTGCAAGGGGCTGATACTCTGTCTTCCTAAATCCTGGAGGGCTGAAGCTTATTTGTACAACAAACATGGCCCAGTTGGAGTTTACCATGCAGAATTGTCCCCCTCTAATATAATTCAGCTGTGTATGTATTTCATTGCAAAGAAAATATAGCTGTGACTTCTACTAGATTCCTTCATCAGTGGCCATTACATTAGTGTTAAATGTTCGTTTGACTTATAAGTGTTAAAAGAAATACATTGGGCAGGATTCTGAATAAATGCAAATCAGAGGTGAATCATCTAAAATATTTGGAGCTACGGGCACAAGCGGGATCTGAGTCAAGCCACTTGTCCTAGTTTCTGTCACACAAACACTAACCCTTTATAAATCATTAATTTCCAGACTGTTTATTATCCGGGGGAAGTAACAAAACAGTAGTATCACATAACACATCCTAAGAATGCCTTGTTCATTTTAAGAGCAAATAAAACTAAATAGCACCAAGTTGTTAGTGATGCAGCCTACGAGACCAAGCAGAAACACAAAAAGGGGACCTTAATCAGGCTGAGGCCACAAAATAAACAGGGGAATGGGTAAAAAAAGAAAAAAAAACAAAAAAAGAGGTTGGAGAAGAGTGACTTCACATAGACTATCTTCACATAGATATTCTTTGTTTACTACCACGTGGAAATTGTCTCTGCTCATTACATGGTGGGGCTTTCACCGGGGATGCCGCAGCAGTGCTATTAGAGTGCGAATGGTTTCCACAGCTGCTGATGCTGTTACCCTTAGCCGCCTTTCTCACAGGAATAATTTAACACCTATCCACCGGCAGCGAGCAGAGCAGAGCCACCGTTTCAAAAAATAATCATCAAAATTAATTACTCCGTCAAGAAAGCAAACTTTTTGTTGTTTTGTTAGCACGGCCCCTCCTCTAATGTGTTTGTCGTATGTTGCCCAGAAGCTGCTTGTGATGAGGTAATGACATTAATTCCCATCTGAAGATGAGGCAGAGAAAGAGCAAGAGCGATATTTATCTTTGCTACAACTTCACTGAAGTTCACCTTTCCATGCAGCACCGGCTCCAGGGGCGCAGAGCAGGTCCCGCCGTGGGGAGAGGATGCCACAACCCACAGACGCTGCCAAGGCACAGAAATTCAATCGTGTTCCAAAGTACCATGACAGAGTTGCAAGTAGGAAGATGAGAGTTAGATAAAATAGGTGGAAATTCCAATTTATTTTGTAACCTTCCAATGGATATCGCTGACAGCTGAGAAATGCACAGCTAATACAGCAATGCCAGAAACCGGACTGTTTTGATACTGTCAAACCTCACCAGCACAAAACGTATTGGCTTTTTGTCAATTTAGCTTAAATCACTTCCCACTTTCACTAGTAAAAAGTTCTTTTCTGGCCAATATTACTGAGTTTATATTGAGCTGGCTTCTTTGCTGGCCTTATTTGTCAGTAAAGTATTGTACTTCTAAAAGCCATGTTAGCAAAACTGTAATCCAGGTCTCACGCATTATTTTGGTCCAGATGTTATTTATTTTAATCTCCTAAGGGTCCAAAATACTATATATTTCCAGTTGCCTTTAAAGTTATTGTTAGTTACAAAATATTAGAAACATAGTTTCATCTATAAAATGCATAATTAAATTAATCTTTACCATACTTTTTTTACATCACACAGGAAACATTTTAGTCTGATGAATACCATGGACATATAATTAGTACTTTATACCATAAACTAGATTATAACTTACACTGTGCACCCTGGCTCCAAAAATCCTTGCAGATTTTAATTCAATTGCTGCACTTCATCTGGATGAAAGCATTTGAATTCGATTATTATTATTCAGTGTGGATTTGTGCCTTTATATAGGTTAGATGTGGTAGTAGTTTTAAAACAGAAGTTTAGTGGGAGTCTCAAATTAGGCATTTGCATCTATATTTAGGCATTTACCAGATTTTAAATGCTGAACATCTGATTTTTCTAGCTGAGGTTTGCTTAAGTTAGGGTTTAATGGGAATCAAGACTGGAAGATAAAAGTAAAGGGAAACTAATTTTGAGGTATTTCTGAATTTCAATGGGAATTGGGCACCTGATCTGCTCGGACTCCTTTGAAAGCCCTCTTACACGCCTAACTGTACCTTTCAGTGCCTAAACACCTTTCAAAATCTGGCAGGACTCTTTGGATAAATGTTTAACAGTAAACCCAATAAAATCTCCTTGTTCTCTTTGATTTGTTCTTTCCACCACCCGAAAAACTTTTCGGTATTTTTGGCACCGAGACATCCCTTGAGGTAGATCTCCCCTTTTTAATTTTAGCTGAAGATAAGTTAGATGTGGTTGCAATTTAAAGACGTTTTAAAAATGGGATCCTGGAATTAGCCATGCGCTTCTATATTTAGGCATCTCCCAGATTTAAACACCAAACGCCTGGTCGGGGGATTGATCTTCTGCGGTTCCTCGCTCCAGCCGAGGGCTCCGCCGGGCGCGCAGCCTCCGCAGGGGCTGCTGCAGGAAGCAGAGGCAGGCCATTTATTCTCCTATTACAGGGCCATTCCTGTGTTTATACCATCTTGTTTAGCTTACTCCTAATGCACATCCTAAGACGTACCTCTAATACACATCCTAAGACATGTTTATGAAAATTCTTTATAAGCAAAATATTTTACTTCCATTGAGTAAGTTCAGATACAGAACAGCCTCAGCGCTACAGGCCAGCTCAACTGCACTCTTGCTCTCTCCCTGTGCATCTTTTATTTAAAAATTCAGCCTTCAGCCCACCCACATTACCACAGCAAGACCCAATAATTGTACCATATGGATTCTCAGCCACTCTTGTGCTGTTCTTGCTAACATGTTTGCAAGCAGTAATTATTCTTCAGAAGATTAAATACTACGTAGAGCTGCAGAAGGTAAGTTGTTTGCTGGAGAACCAGCAATTGGGGTTTGGACCCATTTTGGGGTTTAATTCTTTAAATGCTGCTTCAGAGCAGATACAGTATCCCTTTATGAAGCACATATTCCCAAGGTGTGATCCTCCACTGTCTGCTAATTGGGAAATCCATTGCATCAAATGGGCTCGAATCAATGGCATCATTGAACTAGCTAAGCATCAAAACCATGCCTTGATCTTAAAAAGATCTTGAACATTTACAGAGCCCACTGACTCCATTTGTGGGTGCTCAGCACTTCTGAAAATCAGGCAAGAAGCTTTTAAAGATTAAACAATAGCCCGACTCCAGCAGGAAGTAAAATCATTTAAAATTTGAAGAGAGACACATAAAAAGGGGACATGACATTCAGGAGATATTTTATTATATAAGACAGCAAATTCATAGGAAATGCTTTTCCAGTGAAGTGATTTATTGCACTGTGGGACTCGTGGCCACCAATACAAGGATTTAAAAAGTTTCGTGCACAGACCGGATGACAGAACTATCTTTGTTTAACTGTTATTGCTAATGGCATTTCTGCAAGGGTTGTTTAACCTCAGGCTTCAGGGTCTAATCTATACCCTGATTTTCGGGTCAAGATGACACCTAATGTGGTGGCTGTGGTCTTTTACACCATCTTGCCTGAGCATCAAATGATGTCCAGCATCAAAAGTGGTTATTGAATGAGATAGGCACCTTCCCGTTCCCCTGGTTTAGTCCCACATAGTAATTTCTACTGTCCTAAAATGAAGTTCTGGTGTTCAGACGCTGCAGGAAAAGTACCATGCAAACACCCTGCAGAGAGATTCTGTCTCTAGAAGATAGAGATGATGAGCTCTACAAGCACAGCAATAACAACCTACTTAAATAAAAGTTTTCTTCCCTGGATGCCATGATTTGTCCCCACAGTCTTACTCCACACGCGCCCAATCCCACATGCCCTAATCTCAGATTCATCAGGATTCAGGTGGGTGCTGCTTCCACACCGCTGAACTCAGCCTTCTGCATTATTTATGTTTATTCTTTCCTGGGGAAAAAAAAAAAAAAAAGTAAAAATATTTTACATGCTTTTTAAACTCATAAATATAATGAATCAAAGGCAATTTGGCAAATCTGTTTTATGGCTAGAGGCCCACCAGGGATCTGCCCACTTAGTTAAACTCAATCTTGCTGAGGCATCTTTCTACCTCCGAAGAATCTGTCACTTGAAGCCAATCGATCTCGGTGACATCCCGTCCTTCCCCAGCACTAGAATGCATGTTTCTTTTTATTTGCCCATTACTTCACTTCCTGCCATCTATCTCCCTTGAGATTTCTTTTCCTTATTTTTAATACCTCTTCCAAGTTGTATCTCCACAATCTATTTACCCGCTGTGATCATCAGACTAAAACCAGAAAGAGACTGAAGCTCATGTTCCCAGCAGGCTGAAATCTGATTTCCCGTGCCTGTTTTATTCACGTATCACTGATAGTATCTGGAAAACTGAATATGCACTGGGTTTGGATGAATAAATTTCACATGAGAGTGAGATAAACATGGCATTAGGCCTCACAGGTATTCAGAGAAAAAAAGAAAAAAAAACACAGAAAAAAAACAGGTATTAGCCTCAATTACCCCAAAAGCTCCAAAATTATCTTAAAGTCCTCTGAGATTTATACATATATACACACACACTGGATATATACAAATACTGGAGATACATATGTACTGGAAATATATATATACTTTTATTTTTATATATATATGTAAATACTGGAGATATATATACTGGAAATGTTCTGTTTACTTTCTGGGGGTTTGTGACCTTAAGGTGAACCCCACAGAGACCCAATGTTTTCAAGCTTTTCTTTATTATCGCATGTTTTAAGATTACTTTACAGATCCGCAGAAGAAAGGCTTCTCTTACAACCATTTGTTTCTCTAGGAACTTCAGTTCTAAATGAAACATCAAATGTCGTGGGAGTTAGTAACCCGAAACTGAACAGTTTGTATCAAGAAACTGCTTGATATGAACATTGAGTGCTCTGAATAGTAGTCATTCATTTTCAGAAGTGCCATCAGCTGGCCATGTAATAGTAGGTTCCCAAAATTATGGAAGTTTGCATAAATATCTCCTCAAACAGGCACTAGTGGATTAAAACTTTTTTCCTCGTTTTTTGCACATGCATGGATGGAACTTCCATCGTATTTCACAGATAACACATAATTACATGTACATTGATTAAATAAAATCAGTTTTTCTTGAATAAATGTTGAAAGGAGGGGGTAAGGTAGAAGAGAAGCTGGTGGGCCACCAGCATTATGGGGCCAGAGCCTCAGCTGTTACCCATGACACTGCTGCTGTCGGAGCCCACTTATACCTGCCCCACCGCACCAGAGCTCCTGGCTGTGCCTGAGGAACAAGCCAAAGGCTTGGAGGATGCACGTGGGAGAAGATGCTGTTCTCTGGCTATGGAGTAATAGCACAAAGGAAGAGCTGGACGTCCCACTCGTTAGGTTTTATGAAGACTAAACAGGTGACTTTATGGATGACTTTGTCCTTCCCCTCTTGTGTTACAGTAGTGTGCTTTGGCTAGGCTGAGTGCTATGAGCTGTAAATCAGCACCTTCAGGATTTTTCACTGGTGCTAATTCATTACAGAGCCATGGCAGAAATTAGAGGGGACACCCCCAACACCCCTCTGGGACAAGCAAACTGGGTGTTTGTGCTGTGACACGATCAAGCCTTTCTTTGTTTCATGAAATTTCAAGTCCTTAAGTCTTCATCTAYATGAAGCCTTATTTTGGAGTCACTGCTCCTGATTAACTCTCTGTAGATACCTAAATATTTGAAAAAGCTGCTTAACCTTGGGGAACACCTCTGCAAAGAGGGGGAGCAGGGTATTTTAAGAAGAAAAAAGTTATGCCCATACTATGCAACTCCATGACTTGAGGTAARTCCAGCCTAGCCCAGGAAACTGTATCCCGGGTTACTCATTCAGAGTATTTCTTCCKAGAGGCTGTTTGTTTGTGTACAGCTGCCCCAGGCTATCGCAGCAAAATTCCTTGTGCTGAAGCAACTCCATTCATACAGGCAGGACCTGAAATAATGCACAGCAAGGCAACGCGCAGCTCATTGGTATTAGCTGGTAGCTGCAGATGTAAACCCTACCTAACTGATCTGAATTCAGTTCTCTTTACATACTATCTTATTAATAGAACTTAAAATATAGAGAAACAAAGCTGGAGGGAGAAATTCCCATTGTTTATATTTACACCATGCATCCAACAGACCTCCCCTTTTTCTGGGAGAGTTACAGAATGCATTAATTGAGCTTCAGGGTGGCTGATAATTACATAATTGCAGACTAATTTCCCCTTTCCTAGAGGTGAAGTTACATTGGTGGCAAAAAAACCTGCACAGCCTTCTCAAAAGCAGAAATGCTCCTGCGTACACGAGACCTGATCCTGCTCTGTCCAGGGCTATATTGGTGAGAACCTACTAAAAGGAGAGAACTGGGTGGTGCAGCTGTTGTGGATGGCAGGAGGCTGCAGCCCATGGCTGGTGTGGTCCAGCCCCACACACCTCCCCTCATCGCTGCATGGACCCACAAGCATTTTTTGTGGCTGTGGTCTGAGGAAGCGATCCAGCTGAGCTAGCAACTTTTTTTTACTGGGTTATTTTTCAGCCAGTGCAGCATAAAAAGAACAAAAGAGAGGTGGGAGCACAGGCTGGTTTAGCCACRATGCTGTTTAGTGCTGATACTCAAATGTCATTGAACTAAACTGGGAGGCTTTGGCTCTGCGAACATGAAAAACCTGTCTAAAGACTTGGTGCCACCATCCTTCCTCTTCCCATCCCTGGCTGGAAACAGGGATGGCAGCAAGTAGATATTTTGGCTCATCCCAAACTGTAACTTCACCCTGAGAGAAAACACCAGGTCTCCTGATTGTAAACCACGTGGGCTTTGTATCTTCTGTGTTTAAACAGTTCTGAGCATACCTACTGCCCAAAATAAATAGCAGGGGTGAATGAAGGTGACGGACTGCTCCCTGATTATTGTAGGTGGTGATACCATTTCTGAGAGCTGCATTAGCGTTCAAAATTCAAGCTATTCAGCCTTGATTTCACCATTACTCACACTGAGTTCAGCCAACCGCCCTCTTATAAAGCCTGTCTGGGAGAACCAGCATTCAGTATTTTGTATACGGTGGGTGAGGATGTGCCGCCTCGGCACTGAGTTCTTCTTTCATTATGTCATACGGAGGTAACACCCTGCATGATGATGCATGATCAGGTCTTTCAACCCTCGGGCAATAACTTTATACCTTCTTTGACATGGCTGTAGGGATGATAAATACACGTGTGTTTCTTAAGATTACTTCAGGTGGTCTCTGAAGGCCCAAGTTGTTCTTAATCTTTTGCTTTTCCCAAAATAATAAAAAAGGTTTCTCAGCCATCTTAACCTATGGGGAGGCCTATAGTTTCAGACTCAAATTGCAACTTGAAAAGGTTTGTAGGAAACAAGTCTGCAAATGTATTTAGTGTATGAAAAATGATTTTCTGAAAAACATACAAGATGTTCTATTTCGCCTAATTCTCTGTATTGATTTCTGTGGCATCATCTTCTTCCTTCTCTTTTTCTTCTTTTAATGCATTTCTATTTCTTCCGAACACACAAAAACCTGGTTATTTTACAAAACAGAACAAAGACGTTTTCCTTCCCAATCAGTAATTTCGTTTTCTTTTGTAATTGTAAAAAGAAACTCCTGGAAAAATCGATGTATTGTTGCCAAGTCATGCACAATCGGGAATGGAGCAAGCTTAGTAAATAAAGGAAATTGCAATTTTTTCCTCTCTTTGGTCACCCTTTAGTACACTCAAGGTGACTGCCAATCTCTTTGGTGCTTCTGGTTTGCTCCCCCACCCCATCTATCTTCCCCTCCTCCCTGAAAATTTAAAAGATAATCTCGGAGATGAAAAGAGAAGTTTGAAAAGAATTGTTCTTGGAGTCAAAATGCCTGATGTCCTAAATTACAGCAACCCCCACCTCGAAGTGATTGGCCCCTTAAAGTAATCTGACCCCTCTCAATTAACTAGCACAGAGATAAAGATTGCTCATGCTAAAGTTGTCACATAACACCAGGCTTAGAAATTGGAAAATCTCAAGTAAAAGAAAGATACCTGTTCTGCTGTATCAATAGTTTCAACATATATCAATATTTGGATACGATTTACTCTCTTGATGTGCAAAATTGAGTGAATTTATGCACCTAACCTAACAAGAAGGGCTTCTTGTTGAATAACCGCTTTAATTAAAATGTGTAAGAGACCATTTACTAGCTGAAACTTTGAGAGCGCTAGGGTCTGTGTTGCTTTTTTCAAGGCACAACYGTCATCTGCAAAATATACACATGGAGTTTTGAAGCTCAGATGTGAGCTGCTTACAAATCCAGGGGGGTCAGAAAAAGATGTTTTACTGACTTGATTTGCACCTGCAATTAAACAGACACACAGGCTAGGCTAATTTACACTGAAACTTAATTGCAAGCATAAATCTTGTGTATACAAATGACATATAAATAAAACCTCTCCTAGATATGCATGATCTGTTACACAAAGAAGCCAAGAGTCCCATATCTCCTTTTTTTCACAGTTATAGGTCTCACTTTGGGATATGGAATTACTTTAATGCATTTGTCGTCTTCCCTGAAAATGCCTAACTGTGGGATGTCAAAAAAAATAAATCAGGATCCAATTTGTCCTGGAGTACCTTTAAACAGAGATGCTGTTAACAATTAATCAGCAAAAGGAGTGTGGGGAAACACAAGGATGAGGGTTACAATTTATTAACTGTAATTCCAGCTTGTTTGAGCATCCTGCAAAGGTGCTTTGCTGCTCTTGCGTTTTTGTGGAGGGAGCCAGGATTGAGTGTTATAAGGAATGGGTCAAGGGATTACAGATTTGCTGAGGCCATTTTTATCTTCTAAACAATATTTCATGTGTGGAAGGCACTTTGAGACTCCAGGGGTGAGCAGTATAAAACTGGACCAGCATTCTTTACGAGTGGCAAGTTTTTTGTTGAAGCCTAAAGGAGAAGGTAAAAAAGAGAACATCCAAAAAAGAACAAAAAGCAACCCACGTTTGGTGTTTCCCCTGAAAATACCTCTCACATAACAATTTATTTCCATATAAACTTGAATGTTCGGGGGCTTTTGAGGTGCCTGGATAAGGAGATCAAATAAGGCTAAGATGTAGAAGGCTCAAGAGACCTAAAGTCATTTCATGCCTGGACCAGAATGGAGCACCCTCTCAATAATGTTGATATCTTTATGGAGGCTTATATTGAAATAGGACTAGATATTTTGAGGGTTGAATTTTAATTTTGTCACATGGCTGATCACTTAAAAGGCTGCTAGAGTTGTTTTGTTTCTCTTCCACAAAATGTATTCTCTAGGTTTTTCCCGCTTGAGTTATGAGCCTGCTGTTATTCTGATAAGCCTGTTTATGGTGTGACCTACTTAACCAGAGCTCTGGTGGCTGGAGGCTCACAGTAGTGCAAAGACTAAAGGCCACAAACAGGAAAAGATATCATATGAAAAAAAAAGTTTTCAGGCTTTTGTCCTTTACATGCTGCAAGGTGTCAAGCACTGAACCAGCACCGAGACCATTGTTCAACCAACTGCTCTTTTCAAATGGAAATGTCTGCAAAAGCCATGTCAGCAAAAGGAATTCTTTGCTTAAACTGTGGCTCCTAGCTTATACCCTACAATAAAACCTGAGGCCTGTTAGTCCATACTTAGGACTTGTTACTAGGTTTTAAAGCTCCTTTCAGGCACAGTTTTAGCCTAATCTGGCTGTATCACTAGCACGAGCAAGGTTATGTTGCCTTTGACTTGCGAATGTATGTCAAAAGTCCAGTTTATAGTTTCCACCAGCGCAATTGTCTTTGAAAAAATATCTTTCTGCAGAAGGAGCTGGAGCGACACAGGACTAGCTATGTCCACACAGGAAACAGGATCAAGGATTTCCAAAGGTCTGTTGATTTTTCAGCTTTCATGCTCTGAAGATATATTTCCTTTGAAGTGTCTCAAATAGGGTAGTATCCAATTATATTTGTAATCCCGATCTAATTCAATCAGGGACTCCAATTATAGCTGATCTGTCTCTTAATCTAGTTAAAGTCTGTAGAGTAGACTGCACCTTAGCTAACATAACTAAATTAAAATTCAAGCTGTTGAACATTTGTAATCAGGGATAACCAAGTTACAGCCAGAACTAGGTGAAAAGCAGAAGGTTTGCAAGGGAAATGGGCTGATCTTCATTTAATGTCCAAACCCTGTATCAGTTCTCCTTGCAGCTAGCTCTCTCCAAGCTTCTAATTATAACGGGCCTTAAAAAGTACTTGAGCCAAATACAACAATTATCTTAGCTTTATCTAGTTCTTTTCTTCCTCTTGAACACTTCATCCAGCTCTCCCAGCAGTGGGCTCAGGAGCACTAATGCAGTGCCACAAGTGCATCACCTTGCAACTCTTTGGAGCACGTGGCCTAGCAGCTGCTGGGCATCTTACCTGCTTATTGTGTGGCCACGGCACATCTGGAGCAACCAGGCAGACACCCAGGCCTCACACAAATCCACCCTCACCTGCACACCTCCACGAAAAAGCCTTACCCGAAGACCCTCCGTGCTCTTGAGTGGACATTGCGTGTTGAGGGACAGCAGGTAGATGACCTGACATACATCGGTGATGCACCACGGTTATGGTGCATCATTTACACTACTACAGGGAATAATCAGACAGCATTAAGGGTCTTGTAGGTATAAAAGCAGACAGATTGTAAAAGAGCTGTAAGGGCAACTTTACAGATGGCGATAGCCCTGCTAGCCAGTCGTGCTGCATCAGCGTGACTTTAGAGAACACATCACTCTAGTTAACTAATCAACGTTAAAACCAGCAGGTCCTAAAACAGTTTGATCAGCCAGTGTGGATGGGGTTACAATGAAACAACTGAGCTTCATAGGCAGGAATACTTTAGGGTTATGGGGTTTTGTTTTGGTGGTTTGGGGGTTTTTTAATTTATACCAGAATTGGCTGGCTGAAGTGACCTTGGCCAACAAAACAGCAAAGATGTCCTCTTGTGTTTAATCATACTTGGGGGCAGCTACTAAATTTAATTAGTTCTGTCCCAACTGCCAGTTGCTCAGTTTCAATGTATTTACCCACCAGTTCCAGGCTCCCTCAGTTTTAAGGGCTGTACTTAAGCTGCCTTGATGAAGACTAAAGTCTGTTTCAACCGTTTTGGGAGACAATGTATGAACGAACACTCAACGATAATTTCCTTTGAAGAGAAAATTGAGTAGGAATCCTGTCCTTTGCTGAAAGTGGTGTCTGACAGCAGGAACACCTTGCAGAAAGTGTCAGTCTACCCCAGTTTGGCCTGAACTTTCTGATCTGACTTAAGACTTGTTTAGGAAGGCATATGCATTCTCTTAAATACAGTAATATAGCTACATGGCTATACAGCATTCAGACTGAATAAACACTCTGGGATTTGTAGCATTATACCTGTAGTTTGAATTTTTGGTGATGATTCTTCTTGTGTAAGGAAATTCAAATGTAATTTTTTAGTTGTCCAATCAAGTAGAGATACTGAATAATATCAGAAGTGTAGTCTTAACTTCGGTGGGCTCGTTCTGCTGTGGCACTTCAGCATCTGTATGAAAAGCCAGACAAAATCCCTTTAATCATTCATTTAAAAGAATGTTATTGGAAATTTCATCAAAACTGGAGATACTCATTTAAATCAGAGTTTCTTGAAATAATATTACTTATGGCAGACAGAACATACTACCATCTTCGAGTCTTGGTCAAGAATTGATCTGTAGGAAAGTTGGAACAAGGAGAAGGAAGGGATGACTTTCTTCCATATGTTACTCTCAGTACAAGATCCATAAATTGTGAAAATAGGAAACCACTCACAGTAAATTGTTCAGATGTTCAAGAGCGATCACACTATTATACCTCCTCCATTTCCCCCCTCATTCCTGGCATAGAGAGTAGAGTACTAAGCTTGATCATTTTAGATATTTAATTCATCATTCTGCAACTAAGCTAACACTTCACCAAAAAAAAAGTGCAATTCATAGATTTTTGTTCTTTTTTCTTTCAGGCTCTCATTGGGATAATTTTGTGTTGACTTCATTCTATTCATGGTTTTAAGTGTTAATGTTTTGGTTTGTTTTTTTCCTTTTGCCTTCCAACCACAACAGTTGAAGACAGGGGGCTTGGAGATTTTTCAGTTGTTAATTTTTGTTATTTTTTAACTAAAAGCTGAGCTATCAAAGGCCAGATGGCACCTCCAAAACCTGCTAATGCTCTGAATCTCCACTAACAATGGGTTGCTAGTCCTTCATTAGGTATGGCGTGAACCAAATTCACCCACGTGGAAACTAGCCAAATTTAGGACTGGGATATAACTGTTAAAAGTAATTGGAAAAACTGCTGTAGCAAAAGAAATGCAATTAGGTCTACAATGTTAAAAAAAAAAAAAAAAAAAATCTTACTAATCATAGTCGTAAAAGCAGAAAATGAGAGCTAATTTTACTAAGTAAAAGACCCCTGCTAAGTGGTATTTTGACATCTGAAAATAATTCAGTTTCGATCCTGGTGCTTCACTGACATGAACAAGGAAATTAATAATTCTCTCTGCTAGCTGTTGTTTCAAGCCGTCTCTGCAGACGATCGCAGACCACTCGAGCCCAGCTAGCAGATTTTCTTTGCAACCACCAGGAACACGGACCTGGGAAGAGACCTTTAGGAACCAAGCTCAGTCCTTTGCTAGGACAGGCAACGTGTTCCATGTGCCTTTCATGAGCCGCTTTTTAGGATAACATAATGGCACAATGTATCGACAAATTGATTATGAAGCAATACTACATGCAATTCAATCATGGTTATCTGAGATGATAAGGATACAGGGGGAGGTTGTCCTAATTTGTTACCTACTAAGTTGTATTTAGTATTGCCATCTGATTAAATATTTCACCATCACATTCAGATACGGTTTGGTATTCACTGAAAAAATTATACCTCATAATCAAAACCCATTAGGCTAGTTCCTAATTATGAAGGGGATTTACCATAGGCAAATGGCAGCCCTGATGCACTGGAGGCAGGGGCTGCTGGCTTACAGTGGTTACTCCGAGACCCTTACACCACTGCCGGCCCTACATCACCCCCGTAAAAAGGGATGATAATAATGAGACATCTCCACAGGCTCCATTACAGCTTAGTGCTAAAAAAAGGTTTGTGTACCTTGTCTGGAAGGAAACGATCTCACAGGATTCCTGTTACTATCTGTGATGTATCATTGGGTCATGAAATTCAGTGAAGACAGCACCACAATGACAAGTTACACTTACCTCTGATCTTACATTTATTCAGAAGCAAGTAAGTGTTTGAAAATGGACAAATATCGCAGAGTAGGGGGAATGCTATTCACTTAACACACAGTTAATCCATTCCTTAAAATACTTGGTTTGTATTCTTGGGCAAAGCTGGATCTCTCATTCTCCAGATTGCATCTGCCATCTAATATAAGATATTATACGAGGACACTTTTCGTGCTGTGAGAAATAGAGCTGATAATGTTTACTCTTGCCTAGATGAAACACTTGGGCATTTTAACAAACACCCAGAGATTTGTTTGTTTACCTGCCCAGCCCACATGCCTCTCATTCCTCCTGGCTGGGGAGCCAGTTGGTGGTTCTTTCAAAAAGTTACAATTCCTATGTTATTCCTTCCTTTGCTCGGGAGAGCTAAGGTTCGAAATTAAGTTGCTTCCTGCATCTTCAGTCAGATGCATCTTTGGTAAAATGCATTTTAGATGTAACAGCCTAGAACCCATGGGAATCAGCAGTCCATTCGTTGCATTAGGAATACCATTATGAAGGTGGTATTTCTATAGTGTTTATAAAGTCTTAGAATTGGCAGCATTGTCAGCCTCGCTACAAGAGACTGTGTTTACATGAGGGAGGGGAACTATGATTTTTTACTTGTTACACCCCCATGTTGTTTCTTTCTCCTTCACCTTCCCATRCTGTAATGGAGGTGTGAAGATCTTGCCACCTCAGAGCTCCTCCTCCCCTCTTCAGTCTCATCATCAATGTCTAAATATTATTCCTAAAACATAATAATRCAAAATAATGTCATCTCTTCACAATAATCCCAGCTAACGGAGCTGGAGTGAACACTGGGCGTGGGGCAATCAGATGACTAAGCAGAGTCACAACCACTGAAGCAAGAGGGCTTGCTGCTATCAGAAAGTTTCAAAACAATGCAAATGGCTGCTCACACTTAACAACTGGTTATTAGTTAATAACAGTTCTGTGGTGCTGTTACACGGACACTGTTTAGTGATGGGAGGAAAATATGAAGCTCTGTTAATACCTTCATTGCAGCTCTTCATTACTGTTTTACTTAGTATTTTGGCTCTTAAATATTTAGGACTGAGTGTCCAAGGGAATTCAGTGCCCTTTAGAATGTTCAAAAGAATTAGCATCAAAGATTTTAGCACAGTGATAAAAAAAGCTGGAAGCAAATTCAGGAGAGTTTCTAAATTTAACCTAAAGCTTATTCATGAACAGGTGTGCCCCTTAATTATATTGGCCTGCAAATACATATAAAGTAGGACCATTGCTCTAGAAAGGGTAGTTGTATTTGTATTAACAATTCCCACACAGAAGGTACATAAGCTATATTTAACTGCAGCTGTACTAAAAGCATCACTAGGTCAAAAAGCAAGTTGTTCCCTGAGTAGTAGGCTAAGGAAGCCTCTTTCTAAAGGTTTGTGTTCCATCATTCTCCCACTCCTCGGTGTTTTCCTTGCTCAGTCCGATATCCACAACCAGTGTGGCTGGCTGGTGCCAGCGTGTGTGTGCAGATCTGGAGCAACACTCTGGCTGATGGGCCAGCAGTGTGTATGTGTTATCTGGCTTGCTGGCTGCCACGCGGGTAAGGTTTGAACCATGATTCTTTCTTTCAGTGAGGACATTGATTCGAATCTTTCTTCCTTATCCAGGTGCTGATTGTCTCACAGCTTGCAAGAACTCATGTCTTTGAAACTGCTACATAGTGTTGACTAAAGTGGGCAGCAGGTTCAAAAGTCATTTGGAAGATGAGTGGATGGACCATGGAAAAACGTAACCTTTATTTTCTTATAATGTAGGAGAAAATATGTCCCTTAATTACTGTCGTTATAATGGTATAAAAAACTGTTTAAAGGGAGCTTCTCCTGGTTTTGGATTCAATTAGTCTAGTCTGGAGGAGTCATAAGCACTTACCAACATGCAATTTAACGTGCTTATTAACCACTTCTGAATTTGAATGTCTGGGTCTCTGCAYTCAATCTTGATTAACTGGCCCAACAATGAACGTTAATTACCCTGATTTACATTGCCTACAGAGCTATGGTCAACTTCATAATCAGCAAACTTGAGGCTTCCTAAACATGTTCCAACAGGGTAACATTCAAGTCRTCTTCCACGTAGCGGAGATAAGCCCTGAGAGCCTACACTGGGAGATTTATCTTGCAATGAGCTGCAGTAAGGTACAGGGGGAAGAATACAGGAGGAAAGTGAACTGGTGTGCCTCAAAGTATATTAAGACTTCCCCCCMCCCTTTTCAAGCTATAAAGATGTAGGTAATACATAGGTGCAACTTAGGAAAAGGCACTTTTATTTACATTTAAATTCTAAATGTAGAAAAACAGATGAACTAAGTTTTTAATTTGCGTGTTCTTCCCAGCAATAAACTGAGCTGATCTGAGTAGGACAGCACAGGATTTAAGACCATGTTCTTTACCTTGGTGGGAGTTAGTGTGTATATGGAGATACATATACACATATACAAATGTGTGTGTATGTATATTATATATGTGTATCTCCCCACAAACATACTTATCAGATTTTCCATAGTCCTAATCATTTTGCAGCGACATTCCTGAAGGCAGGAATTTCCCGGGCTGGGCAGAGCTGTGGTTCCTGCCGCTGGCAACAGTTTCTTGTGGCAATGAGTTCCACGTGCTCGTAACACACGGCGTTAGAAAAGCCTCCTTTTATCAGCTTCGAGGGTGGGGCTGGGCTGCTGTTGGAAGTATGCCTATCAAGAATGATGCCTCAGCTCTGTTGGTGGTAGAAGATTGTTCCTCTGGATTCTTAAAAAAATAAATAAATGTCAAGCCAGAAAAGGAAGCCTGCTATTTTTCAAATCCACGAGCTGTAATCATGCTAATCCATATGATCGTGCTAAAGCCAAGCAACATGCCTTTCGCATATGATGTAATCATTCAGTGTAGCCTATTTATAATCACCACTGGCTGGGAACACCTTCCCAGAAAAATATAATCAGGGGAGTTTTTCCTTGGTCACATTCCTCCTCTTCCTCCCTATATTTTTCAGTCAGTTGTGCTCCTTCTCCTACTTTTGCTGTCTTCCCAGCCTTAAGTACAGCAACGTCCCTTGCTTTTTTGTTTTTCATTTTCAGCTAACACTTTCCACGTCTTCTATTCTTTCAGTGTGTTACAGCCATACTGAGTGAAATCCCAGTCCTCTGAAATCAATACCAAAACTTCCATTGATTTCATATAATATATTCTTTTAAATTCAGTACAAATGCTGCACGAGTCATCTATTTTAAATATGGATCTACTGTACAAGGCTGTCTGTCTCTCAGCTTGATACATAAAACAGCGTGTTTAATAAATTCGCTGGTGTGGGTTGGTAGCATTATGTGTGATAAATGAAAATCTGTTGGTTATACTAAGCATATCAAGTGTAAAAGGAGAAAATTCATCAATGTAAATATCTATCTGTGGATCAATTGGTATCAATCTTGTTTAACAGTCTATTTCCTCAGGACACACTTTGGAAACAAAGAGCATTTCAAACTGCTCGTTAAACAAACAAATATGTAGAAGCTCTTTGGGCAACATGGGGGTGGAGTAATCGCCAGATAAAAATGGTCAGAGTGATTTTAAATGTCCATTAATCTCTTCTATTTTATATTAGTAAATACAGAGTTTCTGTTGATATAACGTGTCCATTAAAGTGCATCGTGAGTAGGGGTTTTTAAAACCATTATTTGCTTCCAGAGGAAAGGGCAAGGAAAGTGGCCTGAAAAACAAAATTTGTCCCCTGACCTCCATGTTTGATAATTGTCCAAGGAGGAGGGTGATACCTTCTGCTCTGTGAGATTTTTTCTAAGGTTTGTATTATCCTTAGCTAAATAAAACCCCTTACGAGATACTATAAAAACAAAACAAAACCCCAAGAGGATATATAACTAATTAGATCATGATGCGCTGTTTACCTTGGTCTACAACGTTAAGATCTTTTCATGGCTGTCCCATGCAAACTACAGCCCGCCCCTTCTCAAGCATCACAAAAAAAAAAAAAAAAAAAAAAAAAAAAAAAAAAAAAAAAAAAAGACATGACTGCATGCACAGGCACAAACTTTAGAATATAATAGATGTTGTACAAACCCCAGGGTTTTTGCAAGGTAAAAATGCCAGTAAAGTAACTGGTAAAATGAGACTGTGGTGTTGTGCAATGTTCTGTGGCGTGGCTTCATTAGGTACCATCCCTTCCTCCCTCTGCCTTCCTGCTGCCTACTGAGATTTGTGTTTTCCACTCTACATCACCCTTCTGAATCCCACATAATCTCAGATGGATGTTTATCCTCACAACAGCTTTGCAGCTGGGGAAATGTCATCCTCAGTTCATGAGTGGGAAACTGAGGCACGGACCCTGGTAAATTGTTTGCTGATGAATGCAACGG
Source organism: Phoebastria nigripes (assembly GCA_035582835.1). Taxonomy (NCBI): domain Eukaryota; kingdom Metazoa; phylum Chordata; class Aves; order Procellariiformes; family Diomedeidae; genus Phoebastria; species Phoebastria nigripes. Next base: position 1,324,316 of record JAYKAV010000589.1, on the reverse strand, counting down.
TAAGTGCGTACTGAGTCCAACTTCGACTGAACCTAGATCTTCTGAACCCTTACCCAGTGCCCTGCTCCTCCAAATCAACAAAATAATCTCTTCACCAAATCAATCTCTCTTCAATGTCTTCTAGCAATCCATTTCATTTTTCGTAGATAGATCGGGGGGAGGGGGTGTTCTACATGAACACAAAAAGAAATCATGTCTCCCACAAAGATTTTGCAATCCACATCTCCATATATTCAAGGATCCTCACATTTTTGCTTACGCAAGGTCCAGCTGGCTTCAGAGGGGATCGGAGGGGTAGAGGTGACTCTGCTCTATAACACTTGGGGGACTTTACAGCAAAGTAAATCCGACCCTCAGCTGAGCTGGGTCCTGCAATCACATCCAGCCACATGGGCTCTACCCGCAGTGTGCCACCAAACGCCAGGGCCACCCAGCTGGGGCTTGTGGGGGAGGATTTAAACGTGGTGCTTTTTCACATGGAACCTAACAGCAGAAGAGGGGAGTAAAAATGAAAATCATTCCACTGTGTACTGACACAGTCAACTTAGTACGGGAGAACACTTTCAAAGTGTTGTTTTTTCACTTGCTTCAAGTTTTTCACACGAACCTTTTACATGTCTAACGTTTTTATTTGCTGTTAAAAATACAATTGGCTCAATTTTGTCGGCTTCCCAGAAAGTGAGACTTAAAAGAAGTCTTTAAACAAATGAACCAACGCCAAGCATAATTACGCGCCGTCTGGATCCGCTTTTAAAGCCCCTTAACTTGCCTACAACACCAGGAGACCCCGGGCTTGTCCATTCGGACAATCAGTGCTCTTTCCTTTTCCACCTTATCTAACGACAAAAGGAAGAATTAGCATTGTCCCGGGCTTCTGCTTGCTTTGGGGGGAAGAAAAGAAAAAAAAAAAAAAAAAAAGTCTTTAAAGCACGATATAAAAAGCGCAGGTGAGATAACAAAGGTATTGTCCCTCGCCAGCCTGGCAAGTCGGGCTGCCGGCTTGTTTGTTTACTCCCAGAGCTGGGTCCTGCCCCCCCGCTGCCCCGGGAGGGCTGCCCGGGGGCGGCCCCGGCCCCCGGCGGGGCGCACGCCTTTGTCGCCCGCACGGGCGGGCCGGGCCGGGCCGGGACTACATCGCCCAGCGTGCCCCGCTGCGCCCTGATCAATGGACCTTATTTGAATAATCTGTGAGCCCTTGGACTCAGGCCAATCAGCTGTCAGGGACCCATGATAAATCGCAATGCATTATTGATAATCATAATTACTCTGACATGCGCATTCCGCCCAATGGGGGTAATTTCCCAACTCTAGGAATTTGTTGTGAAGAGGAAAATAATTGCTACTATTTTGCTCCCGATGCTGGTGCACCATGTCGCGACGGAAGCAGGCGAAGCCCCAGCACATCAACTCCGAGGAGCAGCCCCCAGATGCTGCAAGTGGTAAGGCGCAAAGCGAGGCGCGGAGCCGCGGCGGGTCCCAACTTTCCCGGTGCGCGGAGGAGGCGGCCGGGGCGGCGAGGGGCGCTTGCCGGGGGGCTTTTTCCACCCTCGTGCTTCACCCCCCGCTCTTTTCCCCCCACGGGCTCTGCCAGGAACCCGACCCCCAGCTCCCCGCAGGCTTTTTGGAGCATTTAAATCCCCGCGCCCCTGCGGAGCCCCAGCGCGGTGTTGTTCCGCGGTATTTCCCGGGGGCGGGGGGGGGCTCGGCTTTGGGCTGCTCTGCGGCGCAGCCCTGCGCGGAGCGCGGTGCTACCCGAGGGGTCTCTCGCCCTGCCCGGCTGGTGGTCCCCCCAATGCCCCGCGCCCCCCTAATGCCCCGCACCCCCCCAACCCCCCCGCCGGTCCCGCGGAGCCTGCGCCGGGCCACGCGTGGGGGGCGCGGGGCTGCGGCGGCCCCGCTGCCGCTGTGCTCGGGGTGCAGCCTCATGGGAGGTGAACCCTAAAGCCTCCCTAAGGCGGAGGGGATGGGGGGGCAAACGGGGCGGGGGGGAGAGGAAGGAATTGCGAACAATCTTCTCAGGGGTAGGAAATGGCTCGAGTTTGGTTTCCCCGATCTCTATTTAACACTTTCTCGGTAGTTATATGAGGATTTTTGTGGGGCTTTTAAAAAAAAAAAAAAAAAAAAAGTGCTCGGACTATTTTTGTTGGAGATCACAATCGCCCTGGACCTTTTGTAGCTTGACCTCCAGCCATCTTTGATTTCCGACTTCCTAAAATAACTCCGGTGAGCTAATGTGGGGTGTGCGCGAGCGCTTTGTATTTGGGCGGTGTGGGGGATTTCGCTACCGCAAATCGCTGTCCCTCCTTTTAGGGGAGCTCGCAGCCCTTTGCTTTGCTAAGGGAAGAGGAAAGTATAAATTTGCGCTCAAATTAGCCCTGAGCTCCCGGTGGGGGTGRGCGTGCAGGGGAAGGGGTGGAGGGGGCACTCGCTTGCCCGTGTCCCCCAGAGGAGCGGGGAAGGGTCGGGGCTGCCGGACCGTGCCCGCCTTTCCTCGACGGAGCAGCATCTTCCCGCAGGGGCTGCCCGCAGCCGGGCTGCGGCGGGGCTGGCGGCTCCCCGGGCTCCGGCGCGGGCTTTCCCCCCGCTATTAACGCCCCTGGTGCCGCGGAGCTGGGGAAGCTCCCGCGGTGCCCGTCCTGCTGCGGAGCGAGAGTGAAGCGGGGAGGGCACGTCCCGGGTGGGGAAGGGGAGGCTGGCAGTGGGCTGACCTGGGCTGCGTTTGTTAGGAGGAGTTGTGGTCGTTGTGCCCAAACACTTCTATGTGTCCCCCAAGAACTTTCTTTGGGTTCTCTGCCTTCCTAAGGGTCTGGTTTTGTGGGTTTTTTTTCCATCCCTAGAACTGATCGATACCAATGCACGTTACAGGAGCTGCTTATTCCCAGCCCGCAGGAGGTTCGGGCTCTTAATTTTTTCCTCCTCCCCCCTCCCTCTTCTTTGAGTCGAAATGTGCAATTGTTGGGTCCGGTTAATGGTGACTTAAGAAACAGCAAGCTGGCCAGAAGGCAATAAATCCCATGTTTAATGCATGACTGTTTTCCTTTGTGCATATGGTTAGGTTGGGGGATGGAGGTGATGTTTCCACATGTAAATCTCTGCCCACTGCTGGAAAGCCACCTCCGGGTCTGCGCTGAAACAAAAGGGTTAATAACTCCTGATGCGGCCCGCTTGGGGCGGGGGAGGTGTGCAGGGAGGGGAGGATCGCTACACACCGTGCTCTCCGGGGCAATGGGCAGCTGCTTTTTTGTTGTTGTTGTTGGGGCTTTTTTGTTTTTTCCCCCTCCTCTTTTAACAACAAAACCCTGGATGAAAATACCTCCGGGAGCCGGGGCAGCGATTGYAGAGGCCGGGGGGACCTGGCGAAGCTCTCGCCCCGCCGGGGGGGCTTCTCCCGCCGCCTCGGATGGGGCCGTCTTTTGTGGGTCGCGGGGCTCTTGGGGGGGCCGGGGGGGCCGCTGCTGCCGTGCGCCGCCCCGCGGCCGCGCTCCGCCGGGACCCTCCGCTGCGGCCCGGGGGCAACGGCCCGGGGGCAACGGCGGGGTCCCCGCACTGAAGCCCCTCCTGTGTGATCTTCGTGTCTGCTTTCAGAAATAAAAAATCGCGGCTGCGACTCCGATGCCTCTTATCGCCCGCGAATCTCCAGCATAGTCTTGATATTCCCCGCTCCAGGTGTGCCCGTAAATAACAAGTGATGAAGCCGCATAACAAAGTCGAAATACTGCAGGGATTTGTCTGGGACATTATCGAGTATATACATAATCGTAATAATAAAATCAAGCCCTTATCTCCTCTTTTGCAAGTGTTCCTTTTTTTGCAAAGCGATTTGGGACCCACCTCTGTGAACAATGCAGCGTGTTAAGAAACGGTTCTGCTAACCTGGTGATCAATTAACAGGTCAAAAAATCAGCAGGTGGTCACTGGAGAATAATACTACATTCTGAAAATTAGCATTTTCACAAAAGGGTTGAAAATGCCCATTGTGCTGGATTGCTGCCATTAAAAATCTGATTCATTCTTAAAAATACAGTATCAAACTGCAACTTTTTCTCAGGGTAAAATTGGAGATTTCCTTTATTTAAATCCCCGGTTCGTGCTTTGAGCTCTGCTGAAGTGGGGGGGGGGTGTGGGGGGGTGTTTAACAAGGAAAGCCAAGTTTTGTGGTGGTTTTCTTTATTTACTTTTTATTTTAGGTTGCCCGAGGCTCCCGTCGGCGGGGAAGGCTGGCCTGGCCAGGCCAGGAGCAGCGGGGCAGAGGGGCGGTGGGGCGCGGTAGCATCACCCCGGCCGTGCCACGGGCTGCGCAGCCGGTGTGTTGCAGCGGTGTGAAGGGTGAGAGGGAGCCGGGGGGGGGCGGGGGGGGCGATGCCCGGCTTGTTTTTCCTTTTACGTAAGTGAAACATTATATTGGTTGTAGTGATGAAGCCCTTTTGCTGGGCTCGGCGGCATGTGACGTTTTGACAGAGCTGCTGCTCTAACCTTTGCCTCCTCCTGCTTGCTGTGGGTGGTAAGTTGATGTCAGGCTTACAATTAGGACTCTCATGCAATTGACCTTGGCAGCGGGGTTTGTGCCGTTTAGCTCGGTCTTAAACACTGTACTAGTGTTAAGTGTGGTCCGGGGCCGCCGCCTTTCCAGCTGCGGGCGCCGGTGGGAGGACCGGCCGCCGCGGAGGCACCGCCGCCGAGCAGGTAGGGCCGAGGGCGGGTGGCCGCCGCCGCTGCTGCTTCTGGGGGGAAGGCTCTGCTTTTTTGTTGTTATTTCTTGAACCAGGTTCGGGAATCGCCCTTTGCTTAAAAGAAAAAGTCATTGTAGGTAACGTCCGGTTGCTGTTTGGGCTCAGGTGGATGCTGGGGGGGAGGGGGGGGGGCTGAGCGGGGCCAGCCCCGGCCGTGCTCCCCGGGGTGGCCCCGCCTGGCAGCACCGCCCGGGGGCGGCCGGTTCCCCGCACGGGCCGGGCAGAGCCCCGGGGCCGGCGCGGGCAGCGCGGGGCGTGAGTGCCCTCCACCGACCGGCCCCGCACTCGCCTGCGCCGAGCGGCGCCGGGACGCGCGTGTGCCAAAGGCTTCGGGTGTGCGCCTGGGCAGGTAACTCGCGGACATTTTGTGAAGGGGTTTGTCACGGCATCCCCACGCTCGGGGTGCTTTGAAGCCCTTTGGAACGACCTCAGGAGTTGATGGTGCGGGGAGCGGGGCTGCGGGGGCCTGCTCTGGCGGCTGCAGCCAGCGCCGTGCCCTCCGTTGGAAGGCAGTGCCTCTGATCTTAACTTTTCCTGCGTGTTTTAACACTTTTTTTTTTTTTTTTTTTGCTCCTTAGAAGCCTTTATGCACAATAGTTTATTCTGTCCTTGACCGAACWTTTCTCTTTAATAGGTGGGTAATCAAAAGGGTGAATCAGTAGTAGATAATAAAAAAAACAAAGCCTTGAGAGAGAACCTGAAAGCACGTGAAATCCTAGTTGTTAGGTGTAACACGTTTCTGGCTCATTCTTGGGTAGAAAAATGCTGCTGATAAATTCAGTGTAGAAAACACTGGCATATTTCTGTAAGTAATCAGTCGTGTATTTTGCTTACTCGAAGTGATTTTGTCATAGTTAAAGTGCTTTAAATGGTGTTTTATGGTGGGAGAAGAAGGGAAATTTTGCAGTTTAAAGTTCTTGGAAGTCCTAGCTTTTCAGCTGGGAACAGGAAAAAAAAAAGCAGGGAAGCACGATGCCTGGGAGCAACAGGGAGCTGATGGCAGAGGTTTTCACGTCTAGGGCTGGAGTGGATACTTGCTAATCCTTCATGAGTTAATTTTAACTGGGGAAATGCGTGGTTATGTTAATGTTAAAGTAAAAATAGTTGATCAAATGTAGTCTGTGGAAAAAGTAAGCTCACCAAAGGTATTAAACTCTTGGCAAAAAAAAATGGGGGGGGGAAGTTTGAGCGAGCTCTGACCATTTCCTCCCAATTCGAGTGAAATATAATTTTATCACAGTTGGAAAAAAAAAAAAATAGGTCACTAATTGCTCAGATGAGTGGTAGACCAGCAGCACCCTTTCTGAAATCGCATCAAACCAGACAAGACTTACTTCACTCCTCTTTCGCTGGTTCCCTCAAAAAAAAAAAAAAAAAAAAAAAAGAATTTATTCGAGCTGTGTGGATTTTATCAGCCTTCCTTGTCGATGACCGCCTTGTCCTACACAATGGTGGATTTTTTCCATCCATTTGCCAGTGATTCAATCTAACCCCCCTGCTGGGTTTACTGCATTCTTCTAACTTATTGGATAACTAGATGCTGAGAGATAACATTCCTGAAATTCGGGGGTGGGGAGATAAAAAACACAGTAGAAGTCCTATCCCTGGGAAGCCTTTGGAGAGGGTTAACTGAAGTGCACAAGCAATTGTTGTGGCAGGGCTCTCTGCTCCTCGGTAAATCCTCGTACAGTATGTGGACAGAGCTGGCTGCACAGGGAGGCTTCTTTGCAGAGAAAACCCACGTTTTCAGACCGTTAAGTTCATGTCAGTGATAACTGCTCCGGGGGCGAGGGCAGGGCAGGGCAGCACGGGGGTTTGGGTAAATGAGGCGCTCTGATTGCGGGCGCTTGGTGCTCCTTCGAGGCTGGGGAGAGGATGTAGCTAGAAATCAAGATGAAGAGTTTCAGAAAAGCCGTTGCGTTTTTTAAAGAAACAGTAAATTGCTCCTTTGTTATTCCAGCTACTACGCAATAACCAAGTATAGTGCTTCTACTGACTGTATCTTAAAAAAACCCTTTTTGAGATGGGGAAGCTATTATAGTCMCTTTTTCTAAGGTGGAAGGGAAAATAAGGCATAACTCTTCCCTACTTGTCATGCAGCAAGTCGGTACAAGCTGGGAATTGAATTTATTTGGAGTTCTGAGCTAGTGCCTTACTGTCAGACCAGGGAACTGGAAACTAAACTGTGACAGTGGCAGCGAGAGCGGGCAGGGCTGCTGACCTGCCTGCTGCTGCCAAACACAGGTGCCTTCAATTTACTGGAGTTTCTTTCTCTGAGGTGGCAACTGGTGCTTAGGACCAGAAACGTTACCTCTGGAGCTCCTCAGAATTGTGAAAATTAGGAGCATAGGCTGTGCTGGAGTTTGGAAAAGGAAGCTTTGAATTCAGCGTGGTCTTATCAATGGAAAAGAATTGGAGAAACTATCAATGGAAGGGAGACAAATGATCAGATGCTTTGAAGCAGTTAAAGTTTGAGGACTCTGTCTAGACGTAGTTATCCTGGAATATCTCCTTGGGGGTGGGCAACAGTCTTTCATGTGGACATTTCTACTCCACTTGAAACATTTTGCATGGCCACTGCAGAGGTGCAAACTGCAGCGTGAAATGCATGTGCTCGCGGAAGAGAGACTGTGGAAGGAAGAGCTTTGTGCTTTTTAAAGTAAAACCTAAAGTTATTTTGCAACACGAGGAAACTGTATAGTTGAGCCTGGGAGACTGGACTGTTAAAGCCCTAAAGGATTTGGAAAAGAGGTTTTGATGTTTTAACCTATTCTGTGAAATACCTGTTGGATGGATGGAAATAGTTAGGGAAGTAGTCAAGTAAAGACCTCTCGAGTCAGTGTAGTTATGGAAGCTTCTTGTCTTTTTTTCCAATATCAGTGCTTTCTTTCCCATTATATCTGCAAAGATGAATTTGAAAATATCCATTCTTGACCTCAGTTGACCCTATTTATTGACCAAGTTCTGAATTATGTACTACTTGTACTTGTCGGCAGACTGGATTTCTCTATATATTTGTCCATAGAGTTAAATCAACTTTAGAGGCATCAATTTAATGATATTTGGGGTGGGAAATGATGCTAAAACTATGTTTTTACTCTTGTTTCCTTCACTTGTGGAAGCTGTTTGGGCTGAAGGAAGGGGAAAAAAGGTATTTAATTCTCCCTGTTTAGATATGAGGGATCCAAACAGTTGTTTTGATCGTAGCTATGCAGAGAACACCTTTCCTCCCTGTTCAAGGACTTGAAACCCTGAAGTGTACGGGATTAACAGAATTGCATACATACAGATTTGGATTTATTGCTCTGCAGACCATAGCATAACAGGCTTCTGATACTTGCATTTTTTAATTGATCAAGTTGTTTTTTAAAAATAAACTTTCACATGCACTTTCCGTCACTCAACATGAAACAGTGGACGTTTGAATTGTTGAATATACATATAATACCCTTGTTAACCTAGCAAATGTCAAGGTTTGCAATATCCTCCCTTACAGAGCTCTTATACTACCCCGAAACAGTAAGTCAACGTGCTTGAGTTGTTGCTTGGACATGCTTCCCCTCCACCCTGCCATGTACAGGATATACACGTGTATCAGATGTGTGGTTCAGTTACACCTTTAAAATGAAAGCCGCAAATAGCTCCTGTGCTTGCAGAGTCTTCGGTTCCCCTTGTAAAATGGTGTGGGCTAGTAACGTGGAACCGGAGCCGAGCCCCGAGATGAATTACTGGAGATACAAGACCTGAACAGAAGAGATCTTGTAATACAAATTCTCAGTTGTGGTTGAGGTCTGCAGTGTGCCCTGCTGGGTGTGTGGGAGGTGAAGTACTTGGTTACTGCACCCTTGGCACCTATCAAAATTGGACCAATTAACGTGAGTTACAGGACATTTCACCTGATGGGGGCTGTAATACATCTACAGTCCTTCTCGCTTCCCCCTCAGCTGTATGAGCCTCAAGTTTTACCTCCTGACTACTCCTGCCTCCCGTGCCCTGTGTGCTTGCCCACCTCAAGCTGGGTGCAAGTTTGTTGTTTGAAGGATGGCTAGACTGAGCAAAAACATCCTGTTTTGGTTTAGAATTTCTCTTAACCTCTCTTCCCGTTCTGATATTTCCCTGAATTTTTTTTTTTTTTTGGTGTCCGTGTGCAAATTACGCTCAGTCTAATCTGTGGGGCAGTAGTGGAGGAAGGGCAGGAGTGGACTTGCAGACCAGCTTCGCTTTCCTTCCCCCTCCCTAAAAGCGGGTGATGTGCGGATGCAGGTAAACACCCCGTCCTGAGCAGGTCTGAAACAACTTCGTGTGTTTTGCAAGCAGGACTTGTTGCATCGCTCTCTAATAACCATCAGTATCAATGTAGGGTCATACCTATGTGTGGGGTTCTGTAAGTTAATCACCTTTTCTTTACTACTGTGGCTTTTTAGAGGTGTTTTTTTATGTGAGTGTGCTTTTGAAGTATTTAAAAGCTAATATTGGACTTACTTTTGCTTTTGTTAGCCCTCTTCGGTAGTAGTTACTTCCATAATGGTGGAGTGAATGTCATTTAATAGATCAGCGTACAATTAAAGAACTGCTCTGAAGTTCTTGTTTTAACAATCTTATATGAATTTCTGTGAGATGGTTAACTAAGGATTACAAGCTGAAGTACAAACACAAAATAAGCTCATGTGATGTTTTGCTCAGTGTTACGATGCCTTCTCTGTCTTCCTTGGGTCGTGTTCCTTTTAAGCTGTTTTGCAGGTGCTAGTTGACTTGCTGCACTGTTCTCTTTTTACCTGTATAAAGGGATTTGCGATAAACCTCTTTCCATCAAGCCTTGTGAGATTTCTTTTATATTATTTTTATTGAAAACAGAACTGAGATGTGGGTTTCTTTGGGGCTGCAAATGAATTAGTAGCAAAAGAGCGAGCAGGACTTAAGATCAATCTGTAAACTTGATTGCGGTGTCTTGTATCTTTAACTTGAAATTTGGGTGAAGTCAGTGATCTTAAGAATAGGAAATACTCAGTCTAAATCTAGCTATTACTAATGTGACTTTCTTTTATTTTAAGGGAGTCCACAAGACGTCCCAGGTGACGGAGATGGTGAAATGAGTTCCAAAAGGTGTCGCACGGAGGAAACTAAAATCTGTGAGAAATGCTGTGCAGAATTCTTTGATCTCTCTGAATTCCTTGAGCATAAGAAAAATTGCACTAAAAATCCACCTGTTCTAATCATGAATGACAGTGAGGGAACAGTACCCCCTGAAAGCTTCTCTGAGGCCTCTCTAGGGAGCTTTCCAAGTGATCGAATGGATAGCAGGACACGCAAGGACGTTCAGGCAAAGGGCTGCACTGGTTCTATAGAAAAGAGAGAAGGAAAAATGGATGCTGAGTCAGTAGGAGGAATGTACCTTAAAATAGAACCCCCCATCACGCCTGCGGCTCCTGGGCTAAGCTATCTACCAAAATCCAAAGTACCAAACACTAATGTGACTTTGCAGACGATACGCGGCACTAAAGTGGCTGTGAACCAGCGGACCTCCGATGCCATCTCTTCTTCAGCAGCCAGTTTTAATGCTATCCCCATGATCCTGGAGCAGCTTGTGTGTTTGCAGCAGCAGCAACTCCAGCAAATTCAGTTGACGGAGCAAATTCGCATTCAGATTGCCATGATGGCTCCCCATGCCCTGCATCCTTCTATAGCAGCTGCTACTGATCCACTAAAAGCTCTGGGTGCTCACATGTCTCAGCAGCTGTCGGCTGCTGTTGCTTTAATCGGACAAAAAGCTGGAAGCCAGAGCCTATCACTGGAATCCTTGAAGCAAGGAAAACTACCTCATTCTAACACTGGCGTTGCGGCCGCCGGCTCGCTGGCTGCTGGGCTTTCCTCCTCCTTCCCCTTGAAGCCGGAGGCAAGCAGAAGCCTCCCTGGCTCCATTTCTCGGTTCCCAAATCCTTTGCTACCTCAGTCCTCCAACTCCGTCATCTTCCAAAATCCGCTTTCGGCCGTTTCTTCTGTAATAGATTCCTCAAAGAAGGGGAAGGGAAAACCTCCCAACATTAGCGTGTCTGAAAGCAAACCAAATGCAGAAGAGCCGTTCTTCAAACACAAGTGTAAATTCTGCGGCAAGGTCTTTGGCAATGACAGTGCCCTGCAGATTCACCTCCGTTCCCACACCGGTGAAAGACCCTACAAGTGCAACATTTGTGGTAACCGCTTTACAACCAAAGGAAACCTTAAAGTGCATTTTCAGCGTCACAAAGACAAATACCCCCAYATAAAGATGAATCCTTACCCGGTTCCTGAGCACCTGGACAATGTTCCCACTAGCACTGGAATCCCGTATGGGATGTCTGTGCCACTGGATGAGTCTAACCTAATTGTGGATAGCAAACCTCTCCTAACAACTCTGCCTACCTCTGCGGCCACCAGTGCACCTCAGACCGTCTCCAACCTAGCAGGCGTTAAGGAGTCTCTGCCTGGTACGTTCTCAAGTGACCTGCAGTCAAGGCCTTCTCCAGAAAGTGAGGGTGGCTCTTCCTCATCAGGGGCGGTCGGTCATGAATCGGGAACAGAGCAGAGCTTGAGTTCACCACAAGCTACCTGCAGCGTGAGCATCTTCCACGTAAGTGGGTCAAACGAGCAAGGCTCAGAAACATCGAAGCTTCAGCAACTGGTTGAAAATATCGACAAATCAACTGCTGACCCCAACGAGTGCCTGATCTGTCACAGAGTGCTGAGCTGCCAGAGTTCGCTCAAAATGCATTATCGTACTCACACTGGAGAGAGGCCATTCAAGTGTAAAATCTGTGGCCGTGCCTTCTCCACTAAAGGGAACCTTAAAACTCATTATGGTGTCCACCGGGCCAATACTCCTTTGAAGATGCAACATTCGTGTCCTATTTGCCAGAAGAAGTTTACAAATGCAGTTGTGTTGCAGCAGCACATCCGCATGCATATGGGGGGACAGATACCCAATACACCAATGCCGGAAAACACCTGCGACAATACTGATGTGGATCCTACTGTGGCTGAGAAGAACGGAGATGCCAGTCGCCCAGACGAGACTGTGGAAAGCATAGAGATGGAAGAGGACCTGGACTCTCAGGATGGCCCTAGGAGTTCTTCAAAACCTCCTACTCCGTATGATGCACAATCAGAATCGCCAGCCACGGCAGCCACCTTCTCTGGTATTGCAGCACTGGAGAATCAAATGAAGATCGTCAACTCTGCTTTGAACTTGCAGCGGCAAAGCAGCTTGAAGTCTAGTGACAATGGCTCAGCAGAAAGTGATGGCATGACAAATGATTCGTCTTCTGTGGCAGGAGATCCAGATTATCAGAACGGCAGGAGTCCTGCTGCCTCCGAGTCTGCATCGCTCCAGGCTCTGTCCCCAGCCAACAGCCAAGCTGAGAGTGTAAGGTCAAAGTCACCTAGCTTCAACAATCAAGAGGATACAGGCACGGGAAATAAATCGGAGGGTCCTGAGAACGCTTCTGCAGAAATGGAAGGGGTCGTTGGTGCTTTGGATTTAACTTATGGCAATATTGGTCGAAAGGTCATTAAAGAAGAACCTGGGTTACACTTTGCAAATGGAGAATATTGTGAGTAACATGAAATGCTGGCAATAACTTGGGGTGGGGTGGTAGGACTGGAGGAAATCCATCTCTAAAAGGACCAACAGGAGTCAAAACCTCCTCAGCTTTCCCCTCTTCCTTCTCCTCTATTAGGATAGGGGCATATGCCCTGTAAAGTTTTCCTGACTCAGACTCAAAATTCAACAAAATTCAAAGAATTAAGTGCTGTCATCTCCTGCAAGGGGTAGCATAGAGGTCCTTAAAATAAATAGAGGCTGTGCACTTACCTTTCATGGACTCACCTGGTACCTCCCTATACCTCTCTAAAGATACATGTTTGTGTTTCATGGAAAACTGCTTAAACAAGAATGTGACATTAAAACTCTGGAATCTTTTGTGGGGTTTTCGAGCTCTTTAGCATTGAGGCTAACGTTGATCTAAATTTGACTTGAAAGTGAGACTTTCTAACTCCTAAGCTCGCCAACAAAAATAGGGATGAACTGATTTCTTTCAGAGCATCCTAGCAAGTGTAATAGCAGCCCTACCATGTGGCTTTGGAGGGCTTTGCAGGCATGCTGTTTGGGAGCAGCTCCAAAGGCAGGGCCTCTGGTATCTTAGCCAGATTTAAGCTTGGAAGCAGAAGGAGGTTGGGATAAACGTTATCTTTGCTTTCTTTCCAGGTCGAAGTAGTATTCCAGCTGCTTTTGTTAGAGCCCCACCAGCCCTCATAAAAATGGAGATGCCCAGCGAGCGTCCCATTAGCACTAGCCATTTCATTGGCCCACCAGCTCTCTCCCCTGGTGTTGCCCCTCTCCTCGTGCCACGACCGAAATTCTGCCGTCCCGCCAAACAGCACATCTGCACTACGTGTGGGAAGAACTTCTCCTCTGCCAGCGCCCTTCAGATTCATGAACGGACCCATACTGGTGAAAAGCCGTTTGCTTGCACCATCTGTGGGAGAGCCTTTACAACAAAAGGAAACCTGAAGGTAAGTCGTCTCTTACATTGTGATCCCCTTTGTCAGGGAAAGTCATACCAGAGAGGGAAAGACTGTTGCTAATATTTGTCCTGCCTTTGGGGACAACTTTGATTTTCTTTCAGTTCCTCAAATGGTTATCTTTTGACTTTTGTCTCTCCTTCCTGAGTTTCTTCACACAACTTGCTAAACAGTATACTGAGATCCCCCGCAGAAGTCTTTGCTACTGTCCTTGGCTTTCCTTTTTGGGTGGTAGGGAAGGCTTTGCCCTTACTAAGTGGATTGCTTTATTTTCATTTGGATTTGGATGCATCAAGACATAAACATTTCATAGACTGAATGCTACAAAGTGATGCCTACAGAATACATGCATTACATTGCACTGCTTGAAACACCATGCAGGACGAGGAGGGATAAAACTGAGAGGATAATCCTGAGATGGCACAAAGTACGTGGGGATTGCATCTAAGCACTTGCTGAAGAAGTGCTGCAAGTCTGTCCTTATTGTCAGATTAATCCATTTGCCCTGTAAGGGACTCWCAGCTTCCTCGCTTGCAGAGAGGCTTCTCACTTCCCATGAGAACCTCTTCAGGCTCTTCAGTCCTCTTGCATAAATGCTGATGGGGAGGGAAAATACTCTGCAGTTTGTGAACAGTCACTTGCTGGAAGCACTAGCAGTATGTTTGTGGTGTGGACGATTTTAGCTTAGGTGTAACCTCTCTTCCGTATTCCTTGGTGAGGTTTTTTGCATTAACTAGTATTTTTTTCAATGTAGTCTGTTTACAGCAAATAACGTGGCTTTTATTTTTTTGAGGGGAGAGGGGCATCTTTGCCAACACCACTTACAGTAAGTGTAGAAACACAGTCCTACAAGCACTTCAGCAGTCAACTCTAGAGAGCCATGGTGATGTCAGGCAGTAGAATGACAAAGACAAGAACTAGCCAGCTTAAATACTTAAGTGAATGCAAATGGAGCATACATGACTTCTTTTGAGCAACTTGGCTGTAAGCAAAGTAGAACTTAGGTATACCATAAAAGAACTGCAGTATTAACGATTCTCTTTACTTTTTTCCCCTCTGGAAGGTCCATGTAGGAACTCACATGTGGAATAACTCTGCCAGGCGGGGAAGAAGGCTTTCGATTGATAACCCCATGGCTCTGCTGGGGAATGATCCCAAGAAGGTATCTGAAATGTTTCCAAAGGATATAATGCCTCCTTCAGTGAGCATTGACCCCACAGTATGGAATCAGTATGCAGCGGTACTCAGCAATGGCATAGCAATGAAGACTAACGAGATCTCAGTGATCCAGAGCGGTGGCTTACCTACCCTTCCAGTCACCATTGGGGGTGGTTCGGCAATAAATACTGCTACGGTCTCCAAAATAGATGGGACCCAGTCTGGGACTGGTTCTGATACGGAGAAGGCCAGTGGTGCTGCTGCAGACAATGTGCCAAAACACCAGTTCCCTCACTTCATGGAGGAGAACAAAATTGCTGTTAGTTAAAAACTCTAGTGAAGTTGACGTACAGAAAGAACAAATATATATATACACAAACATATATTTTTAAGAGATTCCACTTCAGCCTCCTATTTTCCTATTGACGTGCAAATGATTTTATGGTTGTCTTTGTAAGAGTTGCCCAGAGTACAATCATGATATTGCTTTGCAAATAGTAAATAATAAAGAATAGGATTTCCTTCTATTTGGAAAGATGCGGGTCTTGCAAAGTAGTTCTTACGTGTGACTTTAATGTGTACAGCCTTACAGAAGTTTCTACAACTTGAAATTCCAAAGGTTAGAATATTTACCTCTTTGTTTAGAGTGAAATACTTGGGGGTTTTGAATAGAGTGGAAACAACCTACTGTTGATGGAAAAGCTTCTATTTACTGATGAGAAGTGAAAACTATTAATGCGGGTAAATATCCTAGAATGTCTGCCACCCTCTTAGAAATAGTTTTTCTGTTTGGATTTTTGGCTCTGTGTGGTTTCTGAATGTACTTTTTACTATAATGGCTATAAAAACTACAAAAAAATTTTTTTTAATTCCTTTTTTGCCTCAGAAGTTCTATGAAAAGAAAGTTGCTGTTTTTCTTTAATCACTGCTCCTAAGGAATTAATTCTCTGTATTGTTGACTGCTGCTTATTTAATACTACTACTAGGACAGTCCTTCAAGTATAGTGCCAAAACTCCTACTTCCAAAGATGTGCAGTTTTTCCTAGATGTTTTATTTCAATACCGAGAGCCCCAAACAAGCATGGGTGGGTATGTATATACTTTTTTTTTTCCTCTCTTGAAAGGGAAGACTTGCCTTGGGAAGTCAGGTCTAAAAGCTCTGCAAGGAACCTCAGGTGACTGTTGCAATTAGGCATGGGAACTGGTTTCCTTAGCAAGAGACTTTTTTATTTTTATTTTTTTCATTTGGGTAATTTAGAAGATCAGTCTGTGTAAACCTGTATTTAAATATGAAGTATTCATGCTTAGGTTAAATGTTTTGTGGGTTTTTGGATGGCATTCCTACTCTGGTCATTAAGTTTCTTGGTGGTCTGTGAACTTGCATTCTACCAAAACGGTAATTAATGATCCATGTGTATTGTATGAAGGTTGCTGGGATAGTCATCTGGATTCTAAGTTATCTACCTCATTTTTTCCTTTTGTAGTTGTAGTGTCTATTTTTCTATTAATGACCACTGTAATGAACTGAGATTCGAGCAGATGCTTCCATGCACTATCTGAAACCAAAACCCTGATGTATTAGTGGAAGCGCCTGAAGACTTACTGGACTGACCTTTCACTATTCCTCTAACATCTGCTGGAACTGTATGTGTAATGGGATCTAAACCAGACTGGAAAGTGAGCATTTGGTATGGAAGGACTGAACGATGGAAAGAAGTCTAGTTGTTGACTGCAGGAAATCTTCAAGTCCAGTCTCCGTTGTGGAAGGCCCCAAAAATGCAGATTACCAAAAGTCTGTGTAATGTTGTTGCACCTGATTCTTGCTTATGATCTCTGTATGCCGAGTTGTGCCTTTCCTGCTGGACTTGTAAGTAAGAACATACCAGTACCTGTTTACACTGTAAAATGGATATTGTTACATAGACCATGCAAAAGGCATCCCAATTGTCAAGTTTCTGCATTGTGAATGTATGACTTTTAAGAACTCTGTAGTTTTGAGTATCTACTGATGCGTTTCTGTTGACATTTTGAGAATAAATTTTGGGATGGCTTTTTCACACTTAGTGCTTACATTTTTCTGGCAAAGCATTGTCTCCTGAAGAGCAAGTTCAATAGGCAGCATGCTGTCTCACTGCAGTGACTTTTTAAATCCATGATCTAGGGTTATGCTTTAGTTCATTACTTAAAACAACAGCAACTATAGGTAGCAGTGGAGGAGTCCCTAGATCAGTTTCTTGGGAACAGTTGGGTTTTGATATAGGGATTGGTTCTTGCCAGGGATGTTGATTCCCACACTAAAATAGAATGACAGTAATATGTGCAGTAGTTCCTGTAGTGTGATCACCCTAGAAAGGAAAAGGAATACCAAGTTACCAAATGGCCAGTGCCTGAAGATGCTGGCTGCATAGAAAAATGATAAATAACTTCCCCTAAAGAGCAAAGGAAAACAGAGTTCTGAAAACAGCTCTGATCCTTAATGGAAAAGTGTTAGGATTCTGATACTCGCAACCTAAACTAGCAGATGTATTTTGCACTTGAGAGGTAACAGTGGAGGAAAATGGTGCAGAACCAGTGTACCCTTAAGGTGCACCCTTCCACCATTGGTGCTGCCYGATCATGGTGCCTCTTGCACAAGGCTCATACTTGGGAGTGGAAGAAAAGGCAGAAAGGAAACACTTGCTCTCTAGGCTTTACCACAAGCTCTGGAGGAATGAAAAAAGAAGGGGTGCAGAGGGCAGGACCAGGTGTGAGGTGGTCCAGGAAGGTGGGCAAAATAAACATAGGAGCAGAAGGAAAGGTAACAACGCATGGTGCGTGTGCAGGAAGGTAGAAAGCATACAACACTTAACTAGTCTACACAGAGCATGCACTTGTTTAAAAGCAGCGCTATAGTTCCAGGAGGCAAAATATTTGGTGCAAGAGAAGATATGACCCTTCTCTGCTCAGGGAAACGAAGGGATTATCATCTGAACCACAATGGATGAGGAGTATAGCAAGAGGTCTCTCAGTGGTGATAAGTAAAAATAAACTGTACACTCATGCTAGCGTGGATACTGTTCTCAACCACTGAGCTTATAACCTGCTTTGAGAGCAGTGTTGCTCTGGGTGCCTCGATGGGCTTGCTTGCCAGAGCCGCGGTGCCGTGCCTTCAAACTTTGGGCTGGATTTCTGGCTGGTTCCTTACACGGGTGGTGCTGGGCACCCCATGCAGGACATGCTGCCTGTGCAGGACTAACTGCAGCAGCACTAGGAGCAATGTAGTGTGAAAGAGGAGGTGTTGGGTTTACAGGAGAGGTGGATCACATCTAAAGCCCTGCCCTAACGGGGGCTCTCCAGCATGGGCCAACTGTGGGTATTGTGAAAAAGTCACCTGGCTTCAAAAAAACCCGTGATAACAAGCCTGCTCTCCACTGATAGCTTGATACCAAGTGGTATCATGATGCCATGAAAATACGTCAGCAGCAGGAGGAAACGAGCAGTTTTGCTAGCAGGAAGCCAACCAAACCTGCTGTCCTGGGGCTTTGCACCTTGGTAGTATCTGTTGATGTCTCCTCATCCAAACAGCTCCTGAGGTTTGGGGTCTCTTTCTCTCTTAAATGTAGACTGTGAGCTGGTCCCATGAGGGCTGAGCTCACATTACAGCTTTACCTCAAAAGGTGCCAAGCTGTGGGGCTCTGACTGCCTTTTCATGACCATCTATAAGAATGAAATCATGTATTTAGACCTCTGCTTTCTTTAACTATTGGTCAACAGGTGGGAAATTACGGGGAGGGAGGAGGAGTTTATTAAAGCATGAGCTCTGGTCTAGAAATAAAATGTCAGGAAACTGCTGGGAAACCAGGACAACGAGAGATTTTGGCAAATAGTTGTACGATATCCTGCAGCACGGGGTTGTGCGGGGGAATGCAGCTAGGGCCTGCCTTGGCCAGGCAGACAGCAGTGACAATGAAACGATGTGACTTGGCACAGAGTCACTGCAAGGCTTTACTCTCCAGGCCACAGTGTCAAGCTCTCGCTGTGCACAAAGCTGTTTCTCACAGCTCAGTGACAAGGCAGCTCCAGGCTGGAGCATAGCAGGCTCCCTAGCTAAGCCGCTGAGGGCAAGTCATGGATCTTATCACAAAACTTGAAGAACGGGTAGGACCTATCTTGACCCCTGTCCCCACGGCAGAAAGCGGGCTGTGCCATAGGGATATTTCTCCTGGAGGTATCTGGGGGGAGACTTTCCAAAGCAAGCAGGACTGGGAATTAGCTGTTCTCCTGTGTACAAGAGCTGAACCAACACCTTTTGAAACTCAGTGTGGTGGAACTCACCGCACTGGCAAGTGTGTACAGTTTACAGTGACGTTGCATCTTAACAATTAAAAAAGACAGCTGATTCTCTTCTTCCCTATGCTGATGTAAATTAGGAACAAGTTTACCGAAGTTCATATAGCTACATTGGTGTGAGAGGAGAAGCGAGCATGGTATGTGCGCTGTCTGCACTCATTAGCCTCTCTTCTTGCCTGAAGGACTCTTCTGTTTTTATTTATTATTTCTTTGCTCATCACATAGAGGATTTGCCCAGGCTGTTGCTTTTGTGTAAGTAGCATGTTTACTTGCATGAGCTAAGGTAAAGGCTGGCTTACTTAAAATGTTAAATTTGAACTTAAAAGTTGCATTGCTTTAAAAAAAAAAAAGTCCATTAGGTTTACCTAATTTCTTATTCCTCTAAAGAAACAATTCWCTTGACCTACCCTTTCTGTTCAAAACTTTCCAAAAAGTCAATGGGAACTTTGAGGAGTGAGTTTGTCTGAAAATTGTGTAGATAATCAGCTCTCTGGGCTGAGCTCAGTGAGGCTGATTGCCTTTCCAACAGCTGGCAGCGAGGAGGTGGGAGCCTTCCCGGGGCTGCTGCTAAATACAACGTGGAGCAAAGTGTAAATGACCGTTGAGCTTGGATCTGCAGAGGGGAAAGGACCTGGCTGAGGTGCTTGAGCCGATGGGATGGCAGAGAGAGGCTGCAACAAAGGAAAAGGGATGAGTATTGCATTAATTTTTTATTTTCCGTGTTGAAAGCCATTGTGCTTACTGCAGGGTTTGTAGTACATTTGGAATCAGGAAAGAGGATGGCTTCTGTTTGCAAAATAACAGCTTAGGCAGAAAGCCTTCTTAGTGTCAGTGTGATCCCATGAGGTTACTGCTACAGTGCTGAGGCTTTCTCGGTCTCTTTTTGTGTTGTGTGCTCAGATGAGAGGGCTCTTCTCTGCGTGCAGTTCCTGTAGCCTCCCCGCTCACGCTCACCGGTGAGTGCTCTACATTAGTGTTCTGTGGGTGAGCGCTGGACTCGTGTGTGTTTGACTTCAGCTCACGTTCATCACTGACCTAGAAAAGCGTCTGTCATTGCACAGCCACAGCAGGACAGGAAACATAACACAGAAGCAGGGAAAAGAACTGGCAATTACACACTCCTGCCTATTATCCTGTTATCTATTTCATTATCATATCTTCTATTTTCTGCACTTTGAGTTAATTGCTTATAAAGGGCAGTGKTTTTTGCAACATTTTGATTGCTGTTAATACCACTGATACTCGAAGCTGTCTGATTTATTGGAAAGCATGCTTTTTAATGCCTATTATAACTGAATCATGCGCTGGACATCTCAGCCAATCTAAAGCATCATCCTTCTTTCAAACTTCTTTATTAGCCTCTCTGGTTGTCACATCTTGCAGTCCAAAGATTAACTTCTCTGATTCAATTACTTCATGCAGAAGATGTCTCGATTCAGAATGGGAACAGGTGGATCTCATAGTGTGCCTTATTTTCCAATACTTGGTTTAGGCAAAATCCAGACATTACTAAAGGTTTGTGTAAAAGTGTCTCTCTAAAGAAAACTAAAAAAACCAAATCAAGTAAAATTCACAGTACCTAGCACTATTTTTTAATTTTTTTTTTTTTTTTTTTTTTTAGTCAAACATAGAATCTAAATATATGGAGGAAAAGCAGAAGTACTGTCTATAATGTCAACCCAATACCTAGAACTACAAGAGCAAAAGGGAAGAACAGGGTGAAATATAAAGACCACAACCTCGAGCAGCAACGGGTATCGATGCAGGGTCAGGAATATAAATCCACTCTTGCAGTGTTTGAATCTCTCTGACAGTGGAGTGCGGTCACAGCTTCTGTAGGCTTGGAAGCATGAAAGGCATCTCTGCTGAAATTACGCTGTCAAACTGATGGTCGCTAAGGGACTGCTGGAGCAGGAGGGAAAGCTGAAGAAGCTGAAGCCTGTCTGCCTGCAGGGAGGCAGTGTTCCCCAGCTCCCCTCCGATGCCAGAGGCTGGCTTTGGTGGGCAGATACCGCACCTGAGCGCTCAGGGGTCCTGACCTACCATCTGTGTTCCTTCTCAGTCTGGTTAAGCAGGACACATTGAACAGCACGAACAAAGCCTTTTTAAGAAGTTTGATAATTGTTGTGTAGAGATGTTCCTGTGCTTTTGCTTACATAGGTTTAGGGGCAAATATAATTCAAAGCATAAATAAGATACCATTTTAATAATAATGGTCTTGTCTATACTTCAATCAGCTCATTTAAGCTTTCAAATAAAAAAAATCCAACAAAAAAACCAAAAGAAACTGTGAGCTGACCAAAAGTCAAAGCACCCAGTTTATGAATCCATGAGAACGTGAGGGCCAGGTGCACAGAACGTGGTGTGTTGTGAACAGAAAGGTGATGCAGGAGGAATATATGGGGTAAATAACTACTTGACAAATAACCTGTATTCTTAGTGCAGTAATATAGAATCTGTGCTGAAACCTTTTATGCATATTATCTTCCTAGATCCTCAATGGCTTTGCAATCCTATGTACATGACGACAGAGGATGCTTTTAAATCAAGTTAACTGAATTGGCTTAACAGCCCTTTACAGTCCTGTAGATCCACTTTGCGAAGTTCGTTTTAGAAAAATTTGTCTCCATGCAGTCTAGATGTTCAGAATACCAAACACATAACTTTTTTTTTTTTTTTTTGACACACTGGTTGTTTCCATGCAACCAGTTTGATTACTTAGGTCCTTAAAATTCAGCACACATTCAGGTGCTTGGGGTACCTAAATCTCTGTACATATTAAAAGTACTCCACCCCTCTCAGCTCATAAGGTCCAGATTTGGAAAAAAATCACATTTCCTCATCACCTATTCTTCTGTTCCTCCATCAATTCTTTCAGCCTTAACTGACAAAATAACCACTTTATGTAGGGGTTGTTTTTCAATAAAATTAGCAAATATTTTTGTGTAACAAATACCAATTTATTCTCAGTTTGTAGTGTTACATTTTTTATCTCACCCACAGGATGTGTAACACAAATAACAATCAGTATGGTGAGAATTCACAAAACAGCTACAGCTAATAGCAAAATCATTTCAAGAGCTAACAAAATAAAAATGTCAGTTTATTTGTCTAGAAAGCTGCACCTTTTTCTTTCTTCATTTCTTATATTTGACAGCTGTCCTAGATGAATGACAGTTTGACTACTATTGTTTTGAAAATTAGGTACTGAAGGGTTGTTTTCTTCTCGATCCACAACATATAATTGTGCGAGGAAGAAAAAGATACTATACAAATACTGCACTTCCTCAGATCAGCATGAGAAGTATCTGCTCTGAAACTTCATTATGAGAATGCCAAATGTTCTCTCGATAACAGAGCCTATGGCAGTATGAGCTTTATTGTAGTTTCCCTTAGCAAGTGTTGATGGATTTATGGAGGGCTTCATTAAATATAGGCTTAAAGGATATCCGCTATAGCCCACTTGTCAAAAGAAAAAAATAATATCAAAGCCATCCGTGCAGATCAGAGATGCAGGTGTTAACAGTGCATTATAATCTGGTAGTGTTTAACTTGCCAATTAATTGCAGTAGTCTTGTCTGAGTTCAGACATTTAAAAGATAAATTTAGAAGATGAATGCACCTTGTGTAGGCTCAGGGCACATGTACAATGATACCATATTGCTAATGATTCTTGCTTCAGCATCCCCATTCATGTTTGCATTTCTCTTACTCAAATGCTCCTTCCTAGCAATGGCTCTGTGTGCGTGCGGCCGCTAAGCCCCGGGAATGGGCAGCTTTGGCACGTTTGCTCTTATTTTGAGGGATTGAATGTCATAGTCCGAGCCTATTTCAGTACTGCCTTGAGAAAGAGTGATGTTTCACTGCACCAAACCCACCTCTTTCTTTGTCATTTGTGGGAGTGAGTCAGTAGCATGGGGAAATAACGCGGCGTACGAGGCTGCCTGCTGCACAGTTACTGCATGACTGCAAGTTTTCAAGCCCTTAGCAACCAAATCCCTACTCCTGCATGCTCGTCTTCCTTACAAATGGTGCAGCTGCAAACACAGCTCTGAAACAAAGCTCAAAATACCATGTGCAATGGGCTACGTTTTCAGACAAAGAAGGTGCACCCTGGTATTTGTAAAACATACACTTACGAAATCAGATAATAACAGGTACAAAGAATAATGTCACAACTTGAATTGCCTGTGGAATCATAAATATTTTGTGCAACTAGTTACACATCTATAGTCTGAGCCATCTCCTTAGATGTCAGAATTACCTATAATTTGATACTCATGTTTAGAGAAAAAAAATAAAGTAAGCAAAACCAAATGTAGTTCCAAAATTGAATTAATCTTCCAGCATATAAAAAGTCAAACAGAATATTGTTATTCTGACCTTTTGCAGTGTTCATCAGGCAAAACCACTGGAGTCCTATGTAAAAAAACCTCAATTATTTATTTAGTAGCACAACTAAAATGGAAGAAAATTGATAGCATATTGTGCTAAATAGGTAATGAGTACAATTTGCAAGTGCATTGTCAAAACCACCATCCATTGTTTGAGTGGGAAACTGGCACTAGGACTTGCTCCTTGGAGGAATATAGGCACACCCCCAAAATACAGTTTATTTATGTGTTCTTTAATCAGTGGAGCTTAGAGACCTGGATGCATTTGAGGATCAGTGAAACACACCAGAAGGCATCACCTGTGGGTGAGAAGCTGGTGTCACAGGCAGAGAGGAGGAGGCAAAGCCACGGGGATGAGGGGGTGGTGATGCTCTGTAACACAGAAGTGCAATGGAGAAGTGGGGGAGAAAGGCAAAAAAAMCATAAGGCAGGCAGGCTTGCTTCCAAAACACTGGGAACCACTACAGTAAAGGCTCATGGACATAGAAATTTCTGGTTTGATTTAGGCACACCCCGCCAGCCAGTCGTGTCCATAGGCTGTGCTTTGCTAGATTGAACTTTCACTTGTCTTTGCAAACTTGAATGGCAGACCACAAGAGACTCAGGATTATTCAGTGCATAAAACATAATCCTACTTGCAAAACAAGTGTGCTTGCACTGCTTGCTCTGGGAAAAGACATTAAATCATTCCAATCAACAACCTGGTAGTTTTGTACAACATTTCACATTAAAAATGGGGGCTCAACCTTGGACTTGCCAATAAACAACTTCGGGTTTTGAAATGGGATCTATAATATGCAGTGATGAAAACACGGACAGCATCTGATAAACTCTCCCTATAGGACAGCCTCAGGGGAGGCCAAGTGGTCCAGAATTGGTCCTATGACAAATTATTTGGGGCGGGGGGGAATAAAACACTGTTTATGGTGGTGTTAATTTAATCATCTGGGCAAAAAAAGTCCTGGGAGAAAAAACATAGATAATGATTTAAAACTGTGAAAAATAAATCAGCTCCTTTTAATTAGCAGTTGTGCGGTATGAATTCTGCAGTTTGCAGGGCTCCTTTGTGAGCCTGAAGTTCTATGCTTACAAAAATTGAGCATCAGAAGAACAAGCCACTGCCATCAGAAAAAMCAAAATAGGTTTTCTTTCACTTGATTTAACAAATCTAACTTCTCAGTCTGAGGTTGGAGRTTTTCCTTTGGGCATTCCTTCTCAACAAGCAAATGAAAATCAAAGGCTTGGAAATCAGGGGAACATATACCTGCTGTGAACGGTGAGATCGCATGTAAAATCTTTATAGCACAGCTAATGCTACACAAGAAATACATCAAGGAGTGAGTTTTGCCCATTGGGCTACAGCCTAGTCTAGATCTTTCATAGTGATTTTCTAACTAAAAATCAAAAGCATTACAATACAAGGCAGAAAATTAGAGTGCCCGTAAGGGAGGCTTTGAAAGTTTGTTTGAATCCCGAGATGCTGCGGGAGTAAGTCTGCAGGCTGCAGTATCACCATCGCTTGATTTCTATCACCATTTGCCAAATTCATTATCCCTGATGATGCAGATACATGTAAACCTGGCTGTGCATCCCTTTGCTCCTCTTTTAGGATTATTGGAATTGAGAGTCACTGTACAACAGTCAGTTGTTTCTYCTCCCATGTTCTTGGATGGCGGAATTGGGTAATGTGCAGAAATGGTGAAGGAAGTTTAGCTGCTCTAGATAAAGGACGATGTCGTTCATTTCTGTCTGAAACACAAAGATACCAAGGGCCAAAATGTGGTGCTTAAAAGAACGTTGGCTGTGTTAAAATTCAGTGCCACTTCCACCTCAAAGCAAATAACAGTGACATTTGATAAGTTTTATTTTAGTTACAGGCAGAGCCTTGAGGCTAGGATTATCATTTCAGCCAGTTACAGCATTAGGCCAGTGGTTTTGTGGCAATAGTGTTATCACTTGTGACAGTTTTGGTCAAGTACAACATCCTGTTTAGGTTCTTCAGTTGGTCCTTTTATTAAATTATCATTTGAAGTGAATTCTATTATCATATCTTTTCTCTCATTTAAAAAAACCTATTTCTGCAGTGGAATATGAGAAAAAAATTGAGAAAATCTGTTTCATGAGCTGAAATATTTGTGGGAGGAGAAGGGATTTCTATTTCTACTTCAATTGTCCCCATGAGTGGATAAGAATAGTAGATTGAGAAGTAAGAAATTAAAACATGGTATCGCTATATTGAAATACAGTCTAAAAGTCAGTTCTAGAAACAGYTGAAGTAATAAGACTGCCCTAGTTAGAATGGCATTGAAAATACTTGCCTAAACATTCTCAGTACTGGTGCCTGAAACTGGTGTAACTATTAACTATGTTGCAGAAATGTCCTCATTACAAAATGTCAGGATGACTCTGCTTCAACTGTAAAGAAAAAAATTAAACGAGAATTGCAGTTTTTGTGCTGGTGTAATCCATAGTGTAACCTGAGCTACAACGCAGTGAGGGCAGGAAAGAAAAGAGCGCTACCCAGAAACTCTGATGCGACTTGCTCGTCTTTGCTCTTCTTTTCTTTTTTTACATACATTCTTTGTTTTGCTTTTTTTAACAGTCTTCATTTTTCACTGGGAACGTACTGACTATTATTTAAGATTACCTCAAGCTCATTTTAAGATATTTGCAAACATCTCTCATCTTAAAAAAAACAGTCAGTCAGTTTGGTACATGCTACTTTTTACTATGTTAAAACAAGCGATGATTTTGAACTTACACTCGGGCTTACCTACTCATTCTCTGCTCTTGGTCATTGTGATTGTGGTATTTTTTTCTGCAGAACCATGAGAAGTTTAGATTGACTGTGCAGGCAGGCGAGATCTGGCAGCCCAGGATAGCAGGCAGCTGTAGGGAGTAGCTACAACAACTAAATGAGACACACGTTTTAAGTGGTCTAAATACGGCTGCATGTGTAAGTAGGCATGGTGAGTCTTTGCTTAGTGAACATTTCCAAGCAGCTTATTTGTTAAATGAAGGACATTGCAGACTGTTTGCAAAGGGATGAGAAATAAGCTGGCCGTGTGCTACAAAGAGGTTCAGATTTTGTGGTGACCAGGACTGCAGTGTAAGATGCTGAGACAAATATGTAGATCTGACTATTTCATATGATCCTTATCTGCACTGGGCATTTCCTCCATCTGTATAGGTGCAGCGGTGTAAATCTTGGTGGTTTCAAACAGGAAGAAACTACGCTGGCACGAATGACAGCCTACAGCAGCTTTGCTGCCCTCACTGGTGTGGCTATGCAGGTGGCAGGAGCACACTTAGATGGGCAATGCCCACGGCGGCTAGAGCACTCTTACCAAAACAGTAACCTTGTCAGCTGGATACTATCAGCACCCAAGGGCACCTGCCCGCAACGGCCACTGTCACAGCTACTGCTTGGTGCAGGCAAGGCTTTGGTTACAGAAAATGTCTAACACCCACGTTATGATTCCCCTTGAGCCGAATCCAGCTGAAGAAGCTCCTGGCCCAAGCCCGTGCCCTCCTGAGGCTGCGGCACTCTCGCTGGTGCTGCTTGGCTGTTCGCAGGCTGTGCTTGGCATCCAGCTCCTAATGGGATTTGATTGAAATAAATAAATAAAGGAACTCTCCCAGACAGATGGTTTTTGTAAAACCAGTCCCTTTGCAGAGCTGATTTAGAGCACAGCAACACAGAGAGGAAAGTGTTACAGGGGCACGGCAAAGTGGGAGGAAGTGATTTGAAAGGGGTGGGGGCTGGATCCCCATCGACCAGCTGTGACACWGCTACACGGGGCCATCGCCTAACTAGTTACACAATCTGAAGCAATTTTTCCTTTGTTACTATTACTGACATTTTCTCAATCACTTGTTGGTTTTCTACACTGACTTTAACCAAGCTTCCACCAGGCTATGAGCACGGTTTCTGGTGGCTGACCAGATACCATTAACCCTGTTAGACTTCCCTATTTGTGGTTTTCTAGATGTAATTTAACATTCCACATTTTAAGAAGGATGTGTTATATGAATATTTGTCTTGACCAATCTTTTTCATGATGGTATCACTAGGAAAGTGTACTTCATTTGAATAGGACTATTGCAGTACCAGTTTCTAATCCTCCTTATGAAATACATCTTTGCCACTGGGAATTTTGTTCTTCATGTTTGGATGACGAATAAGGTCAACAGCATGAAAGGTACATGGGCTGGAGGTGAACAGGGTGTGCGGTTCTTAAAGGATTCCTTTGCTTTCTTGTTTATGGCAAAGAAGAACATGAAGATATGGAGATAGCAGGAGGAAAATGCAGTGGAGGTAGAAGAGTTGGAGTGAAGCCAGGTGAGTGGATGGAGAAGACAGAACAGGTGTCAAAGACACATTGGGCAGAGTTTAGCTGGGACAGGAATATAAAGCAACCGGTGGGAAAGACTATGGTGGCATCCAGGAACAATGTCTGATAAAACACAAAATTTATCAGGCCAAGCACATATTTCAGCTTCTGTAGCCCAGTGCTTTATTGGAACCTGCTTTGTGTACTTAGTTTTAACGAACGTTTAGTCACTGTGATTGTAAAGAAAAGCTTGAAGTCATAAACAGAAATGCTGGAGCAATTTGTGCCTAAATTTGCAGAGGAAATCTGAATCAGGCTCCAGAAACGAGCATTGCCAGGAGTGGGTGAAGGTCACCGAGCAAGAAGGGTGCGAGCAGCAGCACCATAAAGCACAGCCCTGTAACRTGGGTGGTGGGATTGTATAAAGAAGGGGAGATACAACTTGCACCTCCACGCTGGCTGCAAAAGGCTGAGGACCCGCGGGACATGGCATGGGCCTTTCGCCCGAGGTGAAACACAGGAGGCCACGGGTGCGGAGGCTGTAGGCGCCCAACGGTGCCGGTATGGCAGTGCTGAGCCCCCGAGAGCGACGCGGGTGGGAAATGGAGACGGGGTGCGTGGAGCGCCGAGGGAAGGGACAGGCTGGAGCGCGGGGAGGGCAGCGGGCGCTGGCGGCCCGGCAGGACTCAGCCCGGCGCCCCAGGTGCGGGGTTGGAGGCAGTGCAGGTGCAGGTGCCGGCCGGCCGGGGGGCAGGCGGCAGGGCAGGGCTGCCCGGGGCGGGGCGGAGCGGACCCCGCGGGGCCGAACCGGGCCGGGCGCTCCAGGGCAGACAGGCGGAGCAGAGACGTGCGGGCCGCGGCAGGAGGCGAGAAGCGAACCGGGCCGGGAGGGCGGAGCCCACCGGGGCGGGCGGGGCGGGCGCGGCACCTGCGTGCTGGGAGCCCGGCGGCGCCGAGCCCGGCCCCCTCGGCGGCGCCGCCAGACGGCGGCGGGCCGGGCCGAGGCGCTGCTGGGAAGCGCATCCCGCCCCGCTCCGCCCCGGCAGCCGCGGCCATGACCGACAACATCCCGCTGCAGCCGGTCCGGCAGAAGAAGCGGATGGACAGCAAGCACCGCAGCGGGTGAGCTGCTCGGCGGGGCGGCAGCTCCCGCTGCCCGCGGGCCCGGTGCCCCGCTCCTCGCCCGGCCGCTGCCTGTGTTGCAGGAGACGGGCGGGCGGCGCGACCCCCGGCCCCCTCGCCTCGGGGCGGCGGCGGGGCCCCCGCTCGGGGGCCTTTGCGGGATGCCCGGGGCAGGCGGGGCGCGGAAACGCAGCGGAGGGCAGGCGAGAGCCGCGTCGCCCTGCGCTGCGCGGCCGCGGTCCGAGCCCGGGAGGAGAAAGAGGAGGAGGAGGGGGGCGGGGGGAAGGCAGACAGGCGCTGACAGGTTGTTCCTGACGCCATTGCCGTGACACGCCCGGGCGGAGGGCAGGATCCTACCGGGCGGTGCTGCGCTGCGGCCGGGGGCGCCGGGGCTGGGGAGAGCGGGGCCAGCCATCACCCGAGTTGGCAGCCCCTTGCCTGGGGAAAAATCAGCCCCGCCGGCCCTTATCCTCATCGCCTTCTCCATTAGAGCCCTCCAGACAAAGCGGTGCCTGGACAGCAGCGAGCGCGGCTGATGGACGCCGAGCCCGGCCCCAGAAGTGGGGCAGCAAACGCCCGCGGGCGCCGCCGGAATGGCCGGGCTGGCCCGGGCGAGAGGCGGTTGTGTCACCGGCTGCCTGACACCAGCCCTGCAGTCGGTCCTGTTTGTTTGTCATCCCCGCTGTGGCRCTGGGCTGGAGAATGACAGGCTAGTGCTTGGGCGAGCGCTCGGCCTTTGCTGAGGAATAGCGTTGGACCAGAAATGGTGTTTGTAGAGCTGTAACAAAGGTCTCTAAGGGCAGAAGGCTCTGTTTAACTGTATCAGTTAAAGCAATACAATATCCTTAGTGTGGGATGTTGCAATATCCTGAGTGTGGGATGTGTTCCTAAAGGAGATGTATGTATATATTTATCCTGATACTCCCATACAGGAAGTTAAATAAGAAATATGATCCTTTAATACTATTTTGGTAGGAAATTGCACCACTATCCAGACAGGTTGGTTKGTACACAGTGGGGTGTACAGGGTATCCAAGTTACCTGGCTGTCAGTTATTGCAGTGCTTCTTTTGTCCCTGGATAATTTGTTTGTTAGAATGTGGTGAGTGATATTAGCAAAATAAACCTAAATATCAAAGGAAATCCTGGCTGTTAGAACAAGAGGAAATTGGTATTTTTTCCCTTGTTTGTTATGTTTTTGGTTGATAGTTTTGATTCAGATTCCTCTAACTGAAATTGTGCCACATAGTTTATTCATTATTAGAATTATTCATTATTATCGACATTGTTTCTGATAATTGATGTAGCAATATCCATGCCAGTTGATACTGAGCTGGGAGGTGTGTGTGATGCAGCAAGTAATTCCCCAGCGCCTGTGTAACATGCATCACTGGGCAAGTTCCACAAGGTGCAGCCACCATGGCATTACATTCGGTGACATGATTGAAAGGGATCAGGGAGAGGTGGATGCCTGAGAAATTTCTCAAAGCTTCTTGAATGCTTTCTTTTCCTAAAGTTCTCTAATCTCCACCAGGACCCTCATGGGTATTACAATGTGGTTAGTAGTGTCTAACAGAAATTGCCCTCATCTAACCTAAGCTATGGTTCGTTGGTTGTGGACTCTACCTGATTAGCAGTCACAGAGATGGTGTTTCCTGYGTTAGCAAGAAATTTTGGCAGCAAGGAGTTGTGAAGGAAGATTGCTTAGGATTTTTCTCAATAGCAGTCTGAATAACTTGGATTTGGGGTTTCTATTTGGTGCGTTAACTYTGGGGATGGGACTTACCATATATTGGGAACTCTTGTTTTACTGATAAGTAGCCTGTGATATGTTAGTAATTTGATCGAATGGTAGTGTGGATAACAAAGCATTGAAGTCCAGCAAATGCGAAACAGTATTATAAACCAAAGGAGAAATCAGCCAGCAAGTCAGGGAGGGTCCCTGGGGTCACATCCAGGATGGAGTCCTGGGAATCCTAAGCCATGATCAAGACCTGCTTTCTTCTGTTCCCTCTGAGAAAAACCCAAACAAAAGCACTTCCAAGTCATCTTCCTTGATACATACAAAAACCCAGGGATAAACAAGTCTTGAAAGACTTCACCTTAGCATAGCCCTGACTGCAATTTCTACTGTGGGAGTTTCCCCCCACCAGTGGGGGCAAGTTCTCAGACAGATATTATTGTCAGTGTGGTCTTCTGGAGTGGGGAACAGATTTCTGTTCATGTACTGAATGACTTCATAGAAATCTTAATGTATGTTAACAAAAAAGTAAGAAATGCCTAATTCTCCTGTAGGCAGCAAAGGACAGGTGTCATCCAAGCAAGGCTTTCATTACAGCCTCAACCTCTAGCGTACTTTGAAGAGAAGCCAGGGAGGAACTCACACAGTAGCCTTGCAGAGATGAATGATGGTACAGATAGCTGAGATCCATGTCGAAGAGAAACCATGTGCTTAATAAACCAGTAGGAGAAGTGGTTATCTGTTCTGAGCATAACTTTAATCTAGATCTTCCTTKCTGCAATCAAAGGCTAAGCTCTAAATTCTGCAGCTGTATGCCTTGAATTCAGCCATATTCTTCCAAATGCTTTGCAGCACTCTSAAAACCACTATGAGATATGTGCCAATTGGGAGGGAAGGATAGCATTAGCTGTAGCGGGACTGTTGGTGGGATGGCAAGTGAGTCTGAGCTTCCCAGGGGCTAAGCTCTGCCRGGAAGGGAGCTCCAAGTTCCTGAAGCACCCCAGATGCTCCTTTCAGTGCATGACACAAGTTTTTCCCTAAATAGCTTATGGTCTCAGTCTGCAATCCTGCAAGGCATTTTTTTGAAACCGGCAAACTGCTGTGCTCACGCTGCCTCTGCACTGTAGAAAGGCCTTGATGCAGAAATGTGGGGGGAAGAATGGGGAATGAGACGGGGAAGGAGGAGCTTTACAGTAACATTTCATGTGGCCATTCCATTGTACGTGTGTGTGTACTCTTTGGCTCTATTTAAAATGGCAAATTCCATTTCAAAGTCAACAGAGAGAGATGGGAGCTCCTGCCCTCCGTCTGCCTGCGTGTGGGCGTGCCTCGGCGCGTGCAGAGCTGGGCTGGTTTCCCACAGACGAGCTGTTTTGCACCACAGCACTTGGCGGATGGGCAGGGGTGGGCTGCAGGAATAGCAGTGCTCCAGGCCCCTTCCTGAGCCACCCCAGCTGCACCATCACACAGTCTGAAACGGGAATATTTGAATCATGTGGAGGTGCATAAAAAGGCTAGGTGGTTGTGCATGGCTCTTTTTTAATCAATGGAAAATTTTAATATGCTTTTAAAATAATGAAATGTGGAAGGTTGGTTTGTATATTAAAGGTGCCAAGGACTTAACAGCACAGCCTGTGAGAAACATAGAAACATCATCTGAGAAATGTGCTTGTTGTAAAAGTGATTAAATATGTTGATGAGCTTCAGCACTAATTTGACAAATACTCCCCCAGTATTAGACAAATGTGACACTTTTTTTCCATTAGGTTTGTTTTACATGAAAAATGCTTATGAAAGCATTTTTCATTTGGTCTCTCAAATACTTCTCCATTTATATGCTGCATTTATGCATGCTTCATTTATAAATAAAACCTGCTTCTTGGTAATGGCTGTTAATCTGGCATCTGACAGTCAATCTGTCATATTACTGCTTCTTACATCATCACTAAGAATGCGTTTTTGTAAACAAATATCATCCCAAGTGAAGTACACAGTAGACCTTTGTGCTCTTCACCACCTCCCCATTCATGTAGATCCCTGTGCAGATTAAGGGCCACATCACTTACGGGACTCAAAGTTTCGGATACAGTTCACGTTGAAAGAGATGCTTTTGAATGGTTGTGATTTTATTTGGGGATTTTTGAGTTTGGTTTTTATTATTATTTTTGCCAAGTTATGATTTAAAATGTGAATAACACAATGTTATATAAGCTTCCCCATATAAGCTGTCTTCATATATTTTTCATGTTCTTTCTCTAAGATGATAATTTTTAAAAGTTCACGGTGTACAGTGACTTGCTAGTTTATTATATTCCAGGGGCTGTTGCAATACTGTTCTTCAATGCTTCAGTTGCAAAAGGGAGGAGGAGAAATGTTTAGGAATATGTATTCCTAAACTTTTATAGGAAACTGCTCACATTTCTGTAACTTTGTGATTCCCATTCCTGGAAGGTGCGTGCTAATTTTATCAGCATCTCTAAGCAGCAATGTAAACTTTCAGGTGTTTTTCTAGACAATCTGTCTTTCCCTTTCAAGGACATACTCTTCTGATWTCCTGATGGAAAGTATTTTATTATTCCTAATAATGCCAATAGTTCTCTCCTGCCAGAAACTGCCAGCTTCCTCCAGTGACACTGACCTTGCCCTGAGCAGAAAACTTTGGAGTAATGTGATGGCCTGAGCAGCCCCTTCCCTCATCATCCAGGTCTTTAAGGATGGTATCCAAAGAAACAGTAGATCACAGAACTATGCAATGCCTGTAAAATTCTTTCAGGGAGGAACAAGTAAGTTAACTGAAAAAGCTGATAGCCCCAGTCAAAAGGACTTTTTATTTAACGAGCACCAGGATAATCTGAAAACACATCGGTGTACTTGTTTGTATGTGTTCAGAGTACTTTGTTGCTGGTACCTAACTGAATGAATTTGTCAGAATGTTTTTTTCGAGGTTAAGACTCTACAGTTTCCAGAGGAGAAGAAAGGGAAAAGGAGACTGTCTGAAATGTTCCTTGTTAGGTTCACCACCCATCTTTCTGCATCTTCTTTCCCTTTTGCTCTCAGTATGAGTTGTGTTTTGTCATCCCAGCATGTGGGCATCCCAAGTTGGATATTTAGCGGCACGGCCCAGGACTTTGCACCCTAAGCGTGGCCATCTCTCCTCGCAGTACAAGTCCTTGCCAGCTTTGGGGGCTTTTGCTTTGGCTCCTGTGAGTGCGCAGCAGCCATGCAGTGCGGGCGAGCGCCAGGCTTTCACTGGTGTTGCACCATGTGTTGTGCCAACGCAACCTAGTGCAGTAATAAAAGTGGCTGTGGAGACTGGTGTTTACTCGCATTGCAGCATTAGCACATGTAAGACAGAAAGGGTTCAGGCCGTGAAACTGTCCTGTCTGCATGTGACCCTGGGTAGGTTAATGAAACCTGCCATTAGTCTATTAAAACACAGTCTGCCATTACAGCCACTCCTATTTGTGTAAAGTGCTTTGTGAGGATCACAGATGTCATATAGAGGATTTTAAAGCAGAACTAATGAGCTTAGTAATGTATTCTTCCTTAATGAAGTTTAAGACATCATTGAAAAGTTTAAAAAAAACAAAAACAAAAAAAACCCACACACACACAAAAAAAAAAAACACCAAAAAAAAACCCCCACAAAACAAAAAAACCCCATGGCAATGGAATCTCTTTGGAGGGGGTGATAAACATCTGCCTATAAGAATGAGCACGCAGTTCTGTGCTTGAGAAATGTCTGTGTTCTTACCAAAAGCTCCTTTTCTAACTTAATTCAACAAGCCATGGGCTGGCACTTGCGCAATTAGTGTGCAGAGATAACCGTCGCCGCTTAACATTTGTGCTAGCCAGGGGTTTGGATTGTGGGCTTCTGCTCTGTGCCTGCCTGGCAAAGTACAGGCAGCTGCTGTGTGGTTTGTGGGGCAAGAGGAAAAAACAAGGTCACAGAATAGGAAAGAGTTAAATGCCAGCACTGGGGTTGACTAGGTGCCTTCATAACAAAAACTCTTTGGGGACCTTTGAATGTAAATGGGATAAAGATCAGCATTTGCTGATTTTTCAGGATTTTCAGCCACCGGTACGTGGGTTTCTTGCTCAGCACTGCACGTTCTGGAGGAGGCTTCGAGACAATGATGTAATGGGATTCCTGAGTGCTGATAAACCTCCCCAGTTAAAGTGTTGCAACGTGCGACTCTGTTGCTGGTTGTAGTATTGTGTTCATTGGGTGGGCTTTTTTTTTTTTTTTTTTTTTTTTTTTTAAACAAATTCCTTTACGTTGCATAGAAACCTTGTGCTAAAAGGCTACGTAGGAGACTTCTTAGTAGAAATGCTGGATATTCTTTACTTGAACATTGATACTACTGATAATCACCTTCAAAAACTCGCTAGGCAGGAAGTTTTTCTTTTGTTTGTCTAATTAGGTTTTCAGTTTGCTTTCCCTGTAATTCAGGGGGTTGCGAAAACTGTGACTCTAGCCAGGCAGGAATTTCACAAAACTGTTATTTTTACACAGCAGATTCTCCCATGCTCTTTCTTGCTTATACTTGGAACTGCATTATTTTTAGATTGATTCTCAAACCTTATAGTAACACAGCATTTGTAAATTAAAATTCTTACAGCAATAAATATCTTTGTGGTGGGAATGCTATGAGAGGTCATGGCTTTGATTGCAGAACGTGTGCTAAATTTTGGGTAATTTCACTTTAGTGCAATTGCCTTCTACTTCCCTGCCTTTGTAGGTGCTGTCAGTATTGGGGGCTGCTGTCTCATTTAGAACCGTGCAAGTGTAAGCAATTTTGCAGTGCTAGGTGTTGGCATTCACAGACTTTTATTTCCAAATTACGGAGTAATTTGGAAAAGACTAAAAGCAATATAATTGTATGTAAACAGTTGGGCAGAGCACACTCTTCTTAAGGTAAAACATTCTGATTAGTTTGTGGGGTTCATTTGCCATTTTCTTATACATTCATGAAGAAAAAATGCTGATAAGTCATTGAACTTATTAAAATGTCTGGAAGTCTGCTTTGGAGATTTAGGTACTGGTTTGAAGATCTGCCCAGATATTTGGAAAGTTCTTTGGAGCATATCAGTGAATTTTACTTTGTAAAAACAATTCCCAGCACAAATAAAAAATATATTAAATTATAGTAGTACCCTCTTTGAGCCTTATCCTATTGTAAATATTGTGATATAGGTGTGTAGGTGTTTTTGCTGTTGAGTACAATCCCTAGAAGAGGCCCAACCTAAAAAATAAGCAAAGGTAACTGGTTTCAGGTGTCTGATTACAAGGACCAACTGACTCTCTCTGTAACTGGGAAGCACATTGTGATGAAATGGG
The DNA here is from genome assembly GCA_035582835.1 of Phoebastria nigripes. NCBI lineage: Eukaryota > Metazoa > Chordata > Aves > Procellariiformes > Diomedeidae > Phoebastria > Phoebastria nigripes. The sequence goes on along the minus strand of JAYKAV010000589.1, from coordinate 1,288,612 downwards.
GTGCGTGGACACCAGGTTTGCTCCCTTGGGCAAAGCCTCTTATTTGGAGCSTTATCACAGAGGTTATTCTGAATTCACAGTCATTAAAACATGGAATCAAGGCTAATCTTGTGTGGTTTTCCCCATCGCGAAAGAAGGAAAAACACTTTTTTCCTATTTTTTTCCCCCTTTTTTCTTTTTTTTTCCTTTTTCTTCTGTTTTTCCTTTTCTTTTTTCCCTGTTTTTCCTTTTCTTTTTTCCCTTTTTTCCCTTGAGCATCTCTATTTTCTATTGCGATCCAAATACCACCATTTTCACTAGTTTCCATTAAAATATTTGGGATACAAGTGACTATTTGTCTTAGGTCTTCATCTGCAAACACAAAAGAAAACTGCAATTAAAAGGTATCAAGCTAATAAAATATACTTCTGAAGTAGAGTTTATGAATTTGAGCGTTTAACACCAACTTTACTGTTTGTCTCATGTTGGTAACTGCCTTTCAGATGCGGGTATTATACACAACCGTGTGGGGAAGAAAGATCTACTAGTTAGTTTTTCTTAACAAGAAAAAAAAGTTTGTAGATTTGACAAAAATTCATAGTTTCAGGGGCAAGTGTAACTTTTTGAAGTGGGTTATATTTAGGGTACTTATGTTAATTATGGTTGTATGGTACTACCTAGGGAATAGTCAAAGATGGAAACCCATTGTCTTAGAAATTTTACAAATGCAGAATAACAGGCAATGTCCCTGTCTAAAGATAAGCAGAGATGGCAGTAGTGGTGCTGCAAGTCTGTAGGAAGTCTGATGCCTCTTGTATATACTTGAACAGTAAARCATCTCCAATTATTTTATTCCAGTAATTTGATCTAGGTGTGCATTGCTATCAGGGTTTTGAACTGTTTGCACTACCCACGGTGTTTATTTCTGTCAGATTTTCCTGCATTCTCCTAATTTTCTCTTCTTCAGCAAATGAACAGTTTGCAAGTCAGAGTTGACAACTACAGAGGCTTTGATAAAGCTGACCTCTACATGGTCAGTGATAAATGTGTGTAGGTGAAAGCAGTGGGATTGTTATTGAAACTGGAGGACCTTACAAGTACTCTGGTTTTGGAATGGAGAGTTTGACTTGTATGGAGCTGGTAAGAGACTATTTGGCACCATCCAAAACTTGTAATTTCATGTTCCTTCAGTACCGATGCATGGGTGCTATCTAGTGCTCTGCTATCTTGTCAGCATTTTGGTCTGAAAGCCACTTTGAGTGAGGAAACCTTCTCTCCTGTGTTTGGGTGGCACCTGTATGCTTATGGCTTAGGTTGTTCTTGAGCACAGACTAGAGAAAATCCACCTTTTCAGGGCTCATCTGTCACTCTTCATGAAATATAATAATGTCAAAGTAATTTGATTATGCAAAAATCTTTTTGTCTAGTTTAAGAGCTTGTGAGAAATTATCTCACAAGTCAGCCTTGTGAAGTTAATGTCTATGCCTGCTCATGCAGCACTGAATCACATGGCGACACCTTTTCTTTACTTCTGGAAGCAAAGCTGATTTTTATTCCTCTTATCTACTGAAGGAACTGACTTAACTGATAACACTTCTTTCTGTTTATTTGCATCCAGCAGGGCATAAAACATAAAAAAATGGTATCTTTGCAGGAAGCCACCTTCTGTGTGGTGAGTTGAACTCTGTTCATCATGCTGYGTGTATCTTCTGGCAAGACAGTGACTTCAAAAGCTGAATGCTGTGTGTACTTCCTTAAATAGTTATTTCTTTCAGTTAGGTGTGTATTTAACTGAACTTTTGTGGCAGAATGCTGTGATTCAAGAACAGATCTTAGCGGTGGTTTCTGGAAAGATGTTTGTAAGAGTTCTGAAGCTTTTGGTTATCAATCCGGCTGATACTGGCTTTCCCAAATGTCAATGAAATTCAGGAGGGCTGGTTTTAAAGGAACAAGGAGGATTGGGAAGAGATTGGCTTTCAGTAAGAAGCAGTGACAACAGAAGAATAACCCTTTTGGGGTGTGGGAGGGTACAATGCTGCACTTTTGAACAGAGAGGCTTTTTCAAGGCACAGGAGGGATCGCTGATAAGTCCTTGCATCTCCCACGAAGTAGCTGACGCTCTGTTTGATTCATTGCCTCAAGTAAGGATTCGTTACATCGAGCAGTGCATGGTTTTATTCGCTAAAATTGGTGTGAGAGCTGAGTTTTTGCTGGCTGTGGCAGCCAGGGTGAAGGCCCCGCYAGGCTCCTCGAGCTGGTGGCGGGTGGGCTGGGGCGGCCTGGGGGCCGTGGCGGGTGGGCTTCGGCCTGTGGAAAGAAAGTCGCAGTTCTCTGATCTTACCATTGCTTAATGAATTACATGTTAATCCTCCACGTTTTTCTAGAGAGAGTTTCCTGTCACATCATCCCAGGGTCTTTTAGTTGAAAAAAGCAGCATCTAGCCTGAAGTTTGTAGGCAGCGCAATGGTTTCCAAAACAGGGAATACGGTTTTGTTACGTATGACACCCAACTGTGTGCTGGAGGAGATTTTAACTTGGATAATTTCAAATATAGGCACCACGTGCCATGGCTGGGATTTATTTATTGACTATGGTGAGTCCAGAGCTCCCCGACAGCAGTGGGGAGAGGTCGGGCTGCCTGCCGGGCCGGGGCTGCCGAGGGGACCCTCGGTGAGGTGTGGTGTGCTGGCGGTTTAAGCGAGTGCTCAGAGAGCTAGCTTCACTCACATCTCACAGCCTGGGTTTTAAATATCTCCCCCGGAGAGAAGAGGGAATCCTTTAGTAACCGTATCAGCTTTAGTGAAGTTGATGTGGCTTTCCTGAATTCCCATGTAACTTTTAGCAAAGGCCAGAAATGATGTTAAATAAATGGCTTTAATATAAGCCTGAGTTGAAAAAGTAAAAAATCAGCATGCCGACGTGTTCATATTTTATTTATTTTGAACAATTTTTGGAAAACTGGCCTTGCAAGATATAAAAAGTAATTGTTGTGTTGGATAATTAAAACATGACAATATTAGCTCGGGTTTGTGGTGCTGGGTCCAGGCATTGGTCTGGGCTGCCCAAACTCGCAGCCTCTGCGGTGGTGCTGCAGTGGGACTGTCACCTGAAGAGCTGAAAATACGAATTACTACAGCTAAAGTAACAAACTGAGGCTGTGCAGCTGGATCTACAGTGCGTGTTCTCAGTCGATGAGAATGTGTATTATTCATTAATAGTTACCATACAATTTGCCATTAACATAAACAGAGCTAATGACTGTAATGCTGTGTAAAAATAAAATCAGTAATCATTTAGTATCTATTTTCAGATTCCTCTTAAGGTTTCATTTTTAGAGGATTATAGATTATTATTCCTTGGCAAGACTGTTTTAAAGTGCAAAAATTCAAATATGCAAATATTAAACCCTTCTGTTAAAAAAGTATAAATTTTTATGCAGTAGGAGTTGCAGGGAGGGAGGAGAATCTCTGTCTGTCTCCCATCTCTTCTTTTCTTTAGGACATATGAGATCACTTTACATATATGCATTCCTGTTTAAGTTCAGTTTGTAAATGGGAAAGCCCCCTTTTGTTTGAGGGAGTTTCCATACACCAACAAGGAAACAGAAGAAATAATAGAAAGCACCTGTTACTATTTTTTTTCATGGGAGCTTTCTGGCATAAAACCTGTAATCGAGGATCAGTGCAAGGGGACCTTTCTGCCTGTACCTCACACTTCCTTGCTTCCTGAAGCCCTTCCATTCACAGGAGGCGGAAGCTCTCCCAGCAGTCGGCACTGACTCAGTGTAGTGATGAGCTTGGTCCACGCTTCTCCATGCATCGTTTTCTTGAAAGCAAAATGAGGAGCCTCCCCACCCCTCGTTGCTGCAGGAACATTTCTAGCACTGCCGCAGGCCTGCCCAGCTTTGAACATGTGGTTGCGTGATGTTTCAGTAATAGCTCCAACACCATACAAGATGTCCGCTCATAGCTTGGCGGACTGCAAGGCAGGTCTGCAGTGGCTGTAGCAGGTGGAGTGTCTGTATTTGATAGAAAGTCAAGCTCTGGGTTTTAAGATGCTCGTAATACAGTGGATAATTGACAGATGAGAGGTGGTGAGTGACAGATGAAGAAGTGATGCTCAGCTGTTCTGCCTGGCTGGCAGAGAGGGTCTAGGGTGTGTGTGTGAGTCATAGAAACGTGTTAAAAATTAACTAATTAATTAATTGATGTTCTTTCTATAGGTGTTGTGAGTGCTTAAGATGCTGTGGGAGGAGAGACCCAAGGCCTCGTACTGTTTGGCTTGGCCATCCAGAGAAGAGAGACCAGAGGTACCCTCGCAATGTGATCAACAATCAGAAATACAACTTTTTTACGTTTCTCCCTGGGGTAAGTGTGAAGAAAGTCGCTTTTCATCATCCCGCCCCAATGTTTTCCCCAATTTCAGTGGTTTTACAGTAGACAGGTGCAGAACCTGGAACTGGAGGAAATAATTAATGTTTGGGTTGTGTTTGGTGGGGCTCCTGCAAAGGCTGCCTTAGGGCAGCAGCAAACCAGACATGGATCTGTCCTGAGTGTCTTTAAGACTACTTTAAGACTGCCCTAAGTTAGCATTTAGACACTAGAGGAGCATGCAAAAATGTTTCTGGTGGTTAGTTCAATATGCATAACTTCTGAACTCCGTTAATCTCCTCCCTTGTCTTTTTTTCTGTTTTTTTAGGTGCTGTTTAACCAGTTCAAATACTTCTTCAACCTTTATTTCTTGCTTTTGGCCTGCTCTCAATTTGTTGTTGAAATGAGGCTTGGCGCACTTTACACATACTGGGTTCCTCTGGTAGGTCATTTAAGGCTTATTTATTCAAGAAAGTTTCAGTGTTTGACAAAATTCCTTGTGCTGCCTTTTCTCTAGGATGTAAGTTTGCACATTAAATCATTTTGTTAGCTTACTTCTTCAGGCCTGCTCCGTACATGTTGTAGTGTAGACGCCCGTTCTGGCCTTACACTTTATTTTGTGGAAGTTTGACAGGGATGTGAGAGGACTCTGCCCCCAACTTGTTCATCATAACAGGCACAGAGCTCTCACCACTGGCCACGGTGACTGCAAGGGCAGCGGGGCTTCGTGAATAACATGAGAAAATGAATGGAGACGAGAGCAAATACATTTCCCTGGCAACTTGTGTGTTGTTCACAGCTGCATCTGAATGTAGTCTGTGCTCATGGAGGGTCTGCGTGGGGTGTTGCGCCCTCCCGGGGTGATCACACAAGGGCCACTGCTTGTGGGAGCCCAGACCAGCCTGGCAACTGCAGTGAAGGACCGAAGAGCACGTTTCAAAAGTGACCTTAGTGAGCAGCCATATGCACAATGATGGCAAATTATGCTCCCCTGCCAAACAGTTTGACCTGTGGCCTTGGGATAGGTCAACAGGCTGCTTTGTAGTTTAACCACATTGTAAAAAACAAATGAAAAAACTGAGAAACACCCCTCCACAAACCTCCCACATATAAAAATAAGTATATAGAGGCATACTCACACTCACTCAAGGTGCAGATACTCTTTCCTTCCTGTAAACTATTTGCCCTTTTCTTTTGATAGCCATGTGTTTCACCTGCGATCAAAGGAAATCAATAATAATCAGTTTTGAAGCAGAAACTCCAGTGCTGTCAAAGGACAGAAAGAGGAATAGTTGCATAGAATGGGCTTCTTAAATCGCTAAAATGCACTGCATGAGCCCGTTACAAGTGCCTAAATGCTTAAATATAGTTACCTATATATTTTTTTTCTTTTTTTCCCAGTAAAACTATTATTTCTCTTTCTGTGTGAATAACTTCTCTGCTGCATTTCAGCTCATAGTATTGAGGAATAATTTTGGTTCAGAGGGACATCTGGTCCAACTGTCTGCTCAAAGCAGGGCTGTCTTTAAACTTAGGTTGGTTTAACTCATCTACCTAAGTTTTGAAAATCTCCAAGGATAGACATCCTTTTTACTTTAAAGAAATGACACAGAACCAACTGAAAATTGATTTTAAAAGCACAGGGCTCTTTCTAAGACACTACTTGTGTACTGACTTGAGAAATGGTGGTGGTAAAAATTCGTGGCTCTATTGAGGGAGCTGAGGAGGGGCAAAGGAGAGTTTTCCTGACTTTTAGACTTTCAGTACAGTGAAATCCCCTGTAAAAGCCAGAAAGAAGTGAAGGGGCAGCTTTGGGACATTGCTGCTAAAATTCTGTTTGTATTAAAGCCTGGATCTCACTGAATTCTCTCGCTAGTGTGTGCTGTATTGCATTTGCTGTATGAATCTAACGTTAGTTTCATAAGATCCTGTCCTATAAATGAAGTATACATACAAGAGGATCTCTCTTTCGGGGTTTTGTATAGGCAGTTGTGACTTGTCTGTGCCAGGTGAGCAATTAGAATTTGGCATATGAACTGCCAGAAAGCAGGATAAGAAAGGTCTTTGTTCATTACTGGCTGCTAATACGAGTGTTGGGGATGGAATGACATATGAGATGACACAGTGAGTCGGCACATGTGGGAATATTTTGGGGCGATTATTTGAAGACTCTTCAAACAGCTGAAATGTAAGTTGAAAATAACTGATGCTTTTTTATTTTATTTTGGAAAGCAGATAGGAGTTTCTAGCTAAATGCACTTGTAAAGAGAAATGTTCATTCTTTTCTTGATTTGTTGGTTATGGGAATGAGAGATCTTCCACGATGGTGCAAAACAGACGGTTGTGGTCCTGAACACTGTGGGGTGACACGCTTCTCTGAAAATATTGTATTAATAGCTTCTTAACTTTCAATGTTTGTAAATACAGGATTGAATACAGGCATATTTTTAAAAAAGTAAATGCCCATCCTTAGGTCTCTTCATGTGTCTGCATTTTTAAATACTGCAGAAACGTACTACATTGCATTTCGAGACTGATATTAATTAATCTAGATCATGCATTTAGACACATATGTATGTACTAGAATTAGGGACTATTTAGTTTTATTATAGGATTGTGAGAGTCAGCAGGTGAAGTGTACCTCAGTATTTTAATAATTAAAGAAACTGCTCTCCTTCAGTCTTAGTAGCTCTTAGGTCATTCTTCATAATTTTTCTTTGTTTAAAACAAATGTGAGAATTTGAATTGTTTTTGTATTGAGTAGTGTTAGCAATGTTCTACAGCAAGATTTCCTGAGGTGGTTGTGGAGTTCAGGTTCACAAGTTCTTTGTGCCCAGCTTAACAACTTGCACACACAGTTTTTGGAGGTGTGTGCACAGCCGTTCTTTCTAAAAAGGAGGTTACTTAAAGTTGGAAATTGCAACCCACTGGCAAAATCTCCTGTTTGGGTAGGTGGGTATTTACAGACATTTTCATGTGTCTTTCATGTAACCCTCAGTTTCTAACATCACCCTTTCCCCTTCTTAAAATAAAAAACCTTCTTATAATCAGTACATGGTTGCAATTTTCAAGAATACAGGTTGTAAAAAGTTCATTTTTCTTCTGTAACGGATGAGGAGTATTTTAACTGTTTAGTGAGTCTGAGCTGAATAGTGCCTAACAAGAAAATGACTTTGTGGTACTAGCCCCATAAAGAATTGTTTTGCATTAATTTTGTTATTTTTTTATATAGTGAAGGATGTGATGTGGGCATTTTCCTTGTGACAAGAGGAAATGAAATGACTGCTCATACCCACAGAAAAGTAGGACTGAAGCCCTAATCAGACAAATGTGTAATTATACTATGAGTAGTTCACATTAATATGTTTAGCGTGCTTATTTGTGTAGGTTGTGTGTGTGTGTGTATACATACACATGAATACACACACATTATATAAGTATATATATCTGTATATATAAAAGAGAGGTTATATAAATGTCTATATAGATTTCTATGTAAAGAAATCTCCCAGATTAGGTGAGCTAACTTTGATGGCTCTGAGGTAGAGGGAGTACTGAGATTTGAGGGATCCTGTCTTACATTGGACTTTGTGTAACCACTCTCAGTCTTGGTTACTCACCTGTGAAGTGAGATGAAATATGTTATTCACACTTTTCAGATAAACTTTACGAAGATTTGCTTGGGAGGTACTGGCAGAGCATCACGGTAAAGCTAAGAAACAACCATAATTTTTTAAGCGACAAGTCTGTTGTCAGTTTGCTGTTGGGAGTTCTGGACAGCAACACACAATATCCCTACAATGATTTAGTGAGAGAAAATAGAATAAGGAAATGCAGATTGTTGGCATTGGTACTGATCAATATTGCTCTTATTAGAGGCAGATGTGATTTTTCCTGACCTTTTCATCCATTCTGGTTTCCCCCCAATCCTCCTTTTAGGGATTTGTGCTTGCTGTTACCGTCATCCGAGAGGCCACGGAGGAGATCAGATGTTACATGCGCGACAAGGAAGTGAACTCGCAGATCTACAGCAAGCTCACAGCGAGAGGTCGGCTCGGCGGCTCCAGTGCGCCCGCTGCATCCTGGCGCGGCTGCGGCAGCACCGGGAGTTGCAACTCAATCAAATGCTGCTGACAGTTGGAGAAGCAGAGTTCAAGGAGCGGGGATGGGGAGGGGGTTATGGGCTCACAGGCATGTGGCTTCGCAGCCACACCGCYGCTCCTGCCGCTGCGGAGGCCTCGGGGTCTGGGTGGCTTCTCATGGATGGCTCCTCGCCGGGCTGCGGTGGATGCTGGGCTTTGCTTTGGGTTTCCTAGGGAGATGCACAGCTAATGCGAGGGGGGTGTATGTTAATTGCTTCAGATAACTTCAGAGCATCATCTTGGTGACTCAAGGCATGGGGAGCAGGCAGCCAGTGCGTTTACACGCACAGGAGCCTGCTTGGTAGGCTGGTAGTTCACTGCAGCCAGCACCAGGCAGGGGTGAACTTCCAAGCAGCTGATGTGGTATTTTTAAACCCTGCTTGCTCCTAACTCCAGTGTAGGCCAAAACTTCTTTCCCAATTATTGTCCCTTCTTGGTGGATTGGAGTCACCAGAGAAAATTAAACTGGATCTGAATCGCTCTAGGTTGTGGAGGTGGATGTTTCCAGAAGGGAAATGTGTTTTCCTTCCTGCAAAGCTGTGATGTGAGAGAAGTGCTCCATAATGTCGCATGGATGAGGGAAGGGAGAGGCAAATACAGCAAACAGCATAGTAGGAAGAAAACAAGAACAGAGCTGTAGTAGATGTGATTTGTTGTTTGGGGTTTGTTTGTTTGTTTTTCTTCCGATTCTGGTAATAGTGCATCTGTCTTCCCCTTGCATGTGTTTTTTGCTTGTTCACCCTGTCGGTAAGAGAGACAGATATAAGAAGGATTCCTATGAGCTACCAATTCACATTCTTTAATGGAAACAACAAATGTGTGCTTAAAAAAGGGGGGAGGATCCACACAGCCAGATAATTTGCAAAAGCACTTTACTAGAAGAATTAAATCTAGGTCTGTGAAATTGTCAGAAGGTGGTTATGCAGAGGTAGATTCAACTAATGAGGGTGAAGGTAGGCTGTGTTCTAGTGTCTAGGACTGGGGACCTTTCAGCACAGGTACTGCAAATCATAGTTAAGTATAAGTACTCTGTGTATTGAAGGAGCTTGTGAGTGCATGTGTTAAATTTAAGGTGACTTGCTTGACATACTGACATGTTCTATCACTTATTGAACATGCAATACCGTTTGAGTTTCATAGTTTTTTTCTGGGTTGTGCCAGGCAGGGACTTATATCATGCAAGTCCTTTGCTAACTGTATGTTATCACATCTTTTGTGTGTTTCTGTTAGCAGCGACTGAGGTAGTTCCTCAATATTGGCAATATTCTTCTCGTGTGTTTTTTTTGTATACATCATCTTTAGCCCCTTTCTCCAACTGTGAGGAGTTTGGAGACCTTGTTTGTAAGTGAGCCCAGGCTGCAGCTCAGCTGTGTCTGATCCCTGGCTCTGGCCATTGTTTACAGCTGTGCTGTACCTAACAAAGACATTTAAATTCTCGTTTGAAAAATCAAATGCGGCCTCACTATGGAGTTACTCCTAATACTATGACAATGATGGTGAGGCCAGGGTTTTGTTTTTAAAAAGGGAATGAACTGAATTTAAGCAACTTCTTTTTTTCATTTCCAGTTTCTTTGTTGTAAAAGTTTATATCCCTGAATTAAGATGCAGTGAACTAGGTATAGTAAAAATACGCTGCTTTCAACACTTGCACTTCTAAGAATAAGGCTACTTTTTAAATATAATTGCTTAAGGCTGTGTATATTTCACATGCCGGGAATTATGAGGCAACTCTGAACTAGGGAGTTTGAGTTTCTGAATATTAAATCCCCTTTTAATAACGTGTTCTTACTACAACACTTAAAATGCTTGGCAACCAACAAAAGCCTCATCCAAGAGGGGTGTACTACATCTATTTAAAGATATAAAAGAGTTGCCTTCTGGATTCTATTCAATGATCTATAAGGGGCCTGACCTCTCCTTTAGTTCTTTTCATATTGCTATTACGTTTCCCATGAATGATTTCCCTCCCCCCAGTCCTTTAACTTTTTCTAATTTTGTGAAAGAAACCAAGGAGGATTGGCAGCTGGGCACTAGCCGAAAATCTTAAGCCACTTTATTTAATATGAATTTGGTGCAGAAACAGGAATGAGACCCTGTAGCAGTATAGTTTAGAGTAGGAAAACCACAGAAAATTATTTATGATTATCTTGTGGTTTGGGGATTTCTGTCTCTCACTGAATCTCAGTACTCGAGCTTTTCAGGAGACCTGAACATCTACCTTTCCACTGATTAAAACGTAGCACCTCTGAGAATCACCTAGGAGCGAGGAAGTATCTTGTGAGGCCACCATGGCTGGGGGATGGAAGAGTGTTAGGTTTGTTGTATTGTATCTATTAGTACAGTCAGAAAAAGTAGGCAAGCTTTCAAGGAAGCCCTTCATCAGGTCAGAAGTAGAAGCAGCAAATATCAAAATAAGTTGAGAACAGTGATCTTAACCATTAATTTTTCAGTGTAGCTGACAAAACTCCAGGTAGGACTTGCCTTGGACTGTTTACAGGCTTTTCCTTTTTTTTTGTTGTTGTTGAATAGCACAGTTCGTGTTTCAGGATATTGGCACAGCCCTGTACTGAAAAGGGGCAGCGCAGAAGGGTACTGATGCGCAAAAGCCCTCTGAAATGTTGCTATATAATTTTTTTAAAACTTCATAATAGTTTCACCTCTAAAGCCAGTGTTTTGGGGGAGGGGGATTAGGTGAGGCTTGACACTGAGCACTGCTGTCTTGAAGATTGGCTATAATGGATCTAATGGAGTGCTGTAGCTTTCTCCAAGCTATTTTTATTTCTCCTGAGTATTTGCACTAAGCTGCAGTTAGGGTGGCTGGAGAGTAGTTTTTCCCATCTCCAACATTGGCCTCCCAGTGCAACCCCACGGATGTAAATACATACTTAGGTCTGAATGAAGTCAGGGAGACTTAAGCACATGCTTATATGCAGTTTTGAATAGGGATAGAAGTAAGCACACATTTAAGTACTTTCCTGAATCAGGATCCTCTTGTCCTCTTTGTGTGCGGTTCCTCACGCCCTGTGCAGAGCCGTGTCTGCAGCGCGGCTGGGCACAGCTCCTGCCGCCGGCCAGGAGCTCTCCAGCTCCAGCACACCCGCCAGCCTCGTCCCCCACCCCTGGGGGGTTATTTTGGATTTGGAGCTTTGCTCCTGTACGTGAAACTTTTTTCATGCGCTCTTCTTGTTAAGCTTTTTAAGATTCACTCAGTGGCTTGCTTTGTAGAGAAAAAGGGAGAATCCTCTTTCAGTTACATTTTATTTTGAATATGGTTGCTGAATTCCAGGGACTAATCTTTTTGGAGGGCATCATGAGGCAGAGTAGACAGTAGTGTATTTTCTGTGTTCCTTTATTTTACATAACATCAAAAAAACTCCACCCTGAACCTCTTTTCTCTTTCTACTGATATGATCCATTTATGTTCCAAAATGATGAAACCAGCAGACTTCTGGAAAGCATTTTTTTTAATAGAAAGCTCTCCATTTAATGGACAGTTGTTTGGATTGTAATAAAAAATAATCAAATTTCAATCCCCTATTCATAAACCTACAAGCTGCCTTGTGTTCAGAAGTCTGCTGACTTTCTGCTTGATAGAAAGCTAGAACTGTGCTTGCAAATTCTTGGTTTGTTTTTCTTCTCTCACAGCCCCCCTCCCCGGGTAACACTGCATAATAGAGAGAAACTCCACAGAAAGAAATGGGAAGAGACCTCCTACTGCGGGGTGCTACTTAAGATACAGATCATTGGCATTTACCAGCCATATAAAAACAATATTTTCCCAAACCCTCTGAGTCCTGCTCCACAGTTTATACAGCATAAGGCTGCAAAAGCCAAGTTTGGTGCAGCACATCCAAACAACCCTTTTTTTTCAGATGCATTTGACTTGTTTTAATAAACCTCTGGCTTCATCTTTAATGCCAAATTAAGTGTTTTGATCTGTACCTTAGTGAAGCTCTGCAGTTCTATTGTGAAATCTTGACTTAAGTGCTCGCGTGGTAGAAAAAAGCATCTTTTCTGGCTAATATATTTAATACTTCAAATAATCTGCTTTGTGGTACATCCATCACGCTGCAGATTTGGTGATAATTCCAAAGGCCATGGCTGAAGTTGGAACAAACTGTTTGCATTTTATTGTGTTTACTCTTTTGTCTTTAAAAAACATATAAATCAGGATACAGCAAAGAATGAAACACCTACCAATCAAATATTAAGAATTTATTCTTTTTTTTAGAAATAAAGATCAAGACTAGTTGCTTTTTAAAATTGTGTTAATCACTGAGTTGTATTCTGATTAACTTCTGAAAATATAAACTGGAAGCATTGTAAATGCTAAATAAAGCTATGTGTATTTAGAGGAAGCGCTTCTAGATGCATTTATAAAAGCAGTCATTTATTATTACAAAAGTACTTTAATAGCAGAGCAATACTGCAAAATGAAGCAGTTGTGTTATTAGCTAGTTTCTTAAACATGCGTGAGAAAACATCTAATGTTTAGGAGGTGGTTTCCCCACAGAAAGAAAAAGGAATTACAGAATTCCCTAGATCAAAATAAAACTAATTCAAGTAAGTTGCTTTATGGGAGTCCTGAGTCAAAGGAAACATCTGGTCCCGCGCCTTCTTAGCAGGACATATGGTACATACTGCAGAGATGTCATCCATGAGAGGCCAGGAGCATGGCTGGAAAAGCAGAATTAGCTTTGCTACCTAAAAAGGGCATCTCATTTATACAAGAGTTATAAAAATGTGTATTGGTTAGAAAGGTCCTCTCTTTCTTTTACCTTAAAACAGCTGAGGTTGGGAGGGTTATTGAACATGACAAATCTGCTCCAGCTGCTTTGATTTTTCTTGTATTGGAAAAATTTTAAAGCAGATGATACTGTTTTCAGGATAATGATCCAAAAAGCCTTTTATGTGCATAATGGTAGGAAATCATCATGTTGTATCTTTGTCCAGGCGTTAATTTTTCTTTTCCAGTGTGAATTTACATTATTAAGAAAAGCGCTAGAAAAATAAGTTTCCATTCTTGAACCCTGCAGGTAATGCTTCCTATACTGACAGTCACCAAATAAATCCTTGTGATCTTTAAGAGAAATATCTAAAATATGGTTAAACAAATCCACCTCTCCTTCCAAGAGCTCTTTTGCACAGTGGTTTAGGAATTGCTATGCCTGTGTGGGGAGAGCACACAGTTTTGTTTTTTTTTTTCCTCCTTTGCACAGGAGAATATTCAAAAGCACTTTTTGTTGTTTCATGAATAACCGTATTAAAAGGGGGAGGAAGAGATGTTATCTGTCAGACCCTTTTAGTGTCATAGTACCTAACTTTGTATAGCCCATACAGAAGACTGCCAGGGATGCTTTTTTGGATCCTCTTGGAGTGCGGCTTTTCTTTTCAAGCCTCTGCGTAATGGACTCTTAATCCCCGGTATGCTTCCTGCCCCGGCAGAGATGTCTTTAGCCCAGCATTCGTTGTGTTTACCCCCTTTTTTTTTTTTTTTTTTTTTTTTTTTTTTTTTTTTTTTAAAAAAAAACTAAAAATCTCACAAGGCAAAACCCAGAATCCGCAAAAGACCTATGAGATATTTGTGAAATGGGCCATGACTGCTTATAATTTGTAGGAATAATTACAGCATGTAAGGAAGTCTGCATTTATTAGCAGCAGTGATGAAGCATGTTGTTAAGCACACAGTGTGTCACCAAAGCAGCAGGCTGCCGGGAGCCCAGAATGGCTTTCATTGTTAATTTGGAGCAGAAACACTGAAGCATATCCTGAGAAGGATGCTAATGAAGGGACTGCCAGTAGGAAAATCCTAGTGACCTTTGTGCTTTGTGCTAATTTCTATTCCCCCTCCCTTCCCCCTTCTCCTTTCCTCCTGAGCTGCTATCTGGCCAGTTAGCCCATGAATTTTGAGGTACAGTAGGAGTGTTGTCCGTGCTGGGGTGAGCTCCACGTGCCTCCCCCACTTCCACTCAAATCACAGCAGATTAAAGAGGCTTTTGTTGAAATACAACAGACAGACACATAGAGGCAGGGTTCAAATTAACTGATTATAAATCACTAGTTAGTCTGAGAAGCCAAATCTAGAGCTGGCTAATGATTTGAAATTACTAGCCAATTGTTAAATTAATCCCCTGTTTTAAAGCAACTGGGAAACGTTTGACAGCTGCAAAGAAATAAATATTTACGTGTTTTCTGTAGGACCCGTGCTCTGCAGGACTTGTTCAGGCTGTGTCTGCTGAGAGGCAAAGGAGAGGTGGTAGAGCTGAGCCAGATACAAGAGCTGTGGCACAGAAGGAAATGAGCCTGGTTTTTAGGATGGGCCCATTTTACTTATGGCTCCCAGGTCCTGGCTTGAGAGTTGAGCTTTAAATTTTTAACTACCCGGGGAAGAGGAGTCAGAAGTTGATGGTTCCCTATGGTAATTTTTCTGTTCTTGCTCTGTTGTCTGCCTGACGCCAAAAGTATTTTCAAATTCCTGGGTTAAGCAGTATGAAAAAAAGTTTAAGGGCTTGTTTCAGGGTTGTCACTAGAGAGTGACCGGGGGGGTTTCTGTGTCCAGGGCTGAGGTCTGGAGCTGTTAGATGAGAGGCTTTCAGCCCTTTTCGCAGATTGAAACCTACTGCTTTACCCAGTGGGAGCAGTGGGCTTGGTAAGTCTTTATAGGGCAGTGTTGCCTAATTCTTGTGATAGAAAYGTTACCGATTGTCTCCAAAATAGTGAAGTGGAAGGAAGGGAGGTAAGGAGCATCGCACAGCACGCACAAACCCTGTCCTGCTGCTGCTCTAATGCACTGATATCTTTCCTTTGCAGGGACTGTGAAGGTGAAGAGCTCTAATATACAAGTAGGCGACCTCATCATTGTTGAAAAGGTTAGCCTTTATATGTATCTTTTCTTTGTAAAGTACTTTTTTTGCAAGACCATAGAAAATGAGATATTTTGAAGTCACATTTGTTTTACGATAGGCTCAGAATATCAAGTGTTGAACACTAGTTATAATATTTAATAACTTTTCAGGGTTTCTCCCTCTCCCCCCGCCTCCTTTTTCACATACTCTGTGCAAGCAGCTATGTCCTATAAAACTATTAGTCTGAAAATATTCAGTACAAAAAAAAGAAAAACGGTAGCTGTAGACTCCAGATACATGCTTTCTTCTAGCATGGGACTTCTTGAAGGAAAGGAGCATTGGTTTAAAATTTCTTCATACTTCTAGAGTTACTCACTAGTTCTTTTGTAAACCTAGCTGTTGGTCGGTCCGGTCAGTGGGAGCTGGCACCAGTTATTATTCTGCACTTGGAATTCTGCAGGGAAGCRAGTTTAGGATTCAAAGCAAAATGAATACCAAGCTTCAGTTTGACAAAGAAATCCTCTTTTCTCCTCCATACCCCCTTTGCTTGTCACGGTGGGGCTGTGGAAGGCGGCTGCACACGCGTGCAGGGGTGTATGCACAATAATGGCCTTTCTTCTCCTAACAGAACCAGCGGGTCCCTGCTGACATGATCTTCCTGAGGACGTCGGAGAAGAATGGTAAACATCTGGAACCAATTGTCAAAATAGCCATTAACCTTTCACTGGTTGTTTAGAGAAAATTATCTTTTGGAAATGTGAAAGAAATAGATAATAGTAAAATTTTAGAAAGACAGAGAATTCAAATGCTTTTATGGACCACCACCTCTCAGGATGTTATACTCTGTTTTCGTTTGCTAATCAAAGAACGTAGGTAGTTGAATCCAGGGTAAATGAATCGGGTTGCACAATGGTTTGCATTATAGATGTAAATCATTTTACTTGCCATTCAGGTTTGTTTTGTTAAGTGTGGGATAAGGAAATGTTTGATCAGAAGCATTAAAAAACATAAAGACTATTTCAAATGTCTTAAAGATATAGTGCAGAGTCTCACTGTATGCTGGACTAGTGGAAGGAAATGAATGTGTGATGCAAGAATATCGTTCTTACGTCATTAACAAATGTTACTTGAAATCAGATACTGTTTCCAAAGAAAGAAGGGTGTCCTAGATATATAGCTCATTTCATGAGCTATAGGTGTACCTAAGACAGATCTGGAAAGAGCACTGACTGGTGTTGAAAATCCATAGGGTCTTGCTTCCTTCGCACTGACCAGCTGGATGGTGAGACAGACTGGAAATTGCGGCTGCCTGTTACCTGTACTCAGAGACTGCCAACTGCTTCTGTAAGTTGCCTTTGTACAAAAATGTTCTACTTGGTGTTATCCGTTTTACCTGAAAAACGTTCAGGTGCTTCAGTTAATGGGCTGTTTTGAGAAACAAGTTAATGCAGCATTGTGCTGCACAGGGCTCAGTGCATGTTACAGATTAGCTTTGGCAACAAAGAATATAAGGGTAAGCCAGCTCTTCCCGAGCTCCAGGCAAGATTTCAGGTAAGGTGAAGCTAGGTGTCTCTGTGCCGCATGGCTGTCACCGCAAAGCTGTGCAGATAGGCACTGGGGTTGGCAGCTAGAGAATGACCTTGCAGCAGGAGGTGGTTAATGGTAGGATGCTCCTATTTTCTTTTTCCTCTCCAGAAACCATTGCAGTAACTTACTGCAGGATAGGTCTTGTTGCAGGATAGGTACCCTTGTTGGTGGTACTTCTGAAATGCTCGCTTTCATTCCTTGCACTGCAGTATGTTCAGAGGCACAATTCATGCATTTTCATGAAATGGCTTCAGAGGCAGTTAAGTTTTCATTGCTTGCCTTTATGAAAGGAGGAGTGTCACGATGGAAGCTCCACTGTATGATCTGAAATAAGCATATAACCTCCATCAAACATGCTGTTTCCCAAAATCTCTAGCTAAAGTAGTTCGTGTGTTTTGGTTTTGTTTTGGGTTTTTTTTT
>JAYKAV010000589.1:1249870-1270506 GCA_035582835.1 Phoebastria nigripes | reverse complement strand
CCCCCCCCTTTTTTTTTCTTTTTTTTTTTTTCCTTCATAAAATCCATGAAATAAATCTGAAACAAAAATATGGTTACTGAAGCTTTGACTTGGAGACAATGTCATAGGCTGTTTTGGATTAAGGACCTTACTCTGAAGGTATTAGACCTGAACATTTGGACGGAGATTGGTAACGTATTCATGGTGCCTGTTCAGAAGGAAATCTGGACCACCATGGACTCTGTAGGATTAAAATCCTTTAATTGTGAAGAGATAGGGGATCTTAGCTAGATCAGGCAATAGCAGTCTTAATTCCGAGTCAGTTGGTTTTTTGCCTTCAATTGCATGCAACCTATGTGAACTCAGTTATATCTGCCCCCTACTTCAGAGGGCAGCAGCTCAGAGCCACTGTGAAATATCACCATTAAAAAATATATATCTTTTGACTTGTTGGGAAGATGCATTGCCTACTTGGGGCAAAAGGTTGGGTTTTTTTCCTCTCAGTGGGATTACAAAAATCTTGAGAGATTCATCTAATACCCTTGGGGAGCTTTCAGAGGACAAATGGGTTTGTTACAAATAGGAGACAGTTACAGCTTTTTAGAAGTTGTTTGCTGGTATTTTAGTTCAAAATTGTAGGTTTTGCCATTTTATCTTTACGTGGCATGGTTTAATCTGGTTTAATAGTGCTGGCATGGAAGAGGAGTTGGAGTGGCTTGGGGAGGCAGTTCTTGTATAAAACCTGCACAGATACTGATTTACTTTTTCATGCAAAGGTACAATTGTGTAGAATTAATCTTTTGGTGCCTAAGAGGAATCGCACTTTCTTGTAATTGTTGTCTGGTGTGTATCAGACAACTTTCCAGGCATCACTGAGCAGTCCAAACAGGTTCTCAGTGAGACCTTACAGTAGCAGGAGAAACGCTATTAATCTGCATGAGCCAAGTGAGGGAACATTTTTCTGTAGTCCCTGGAGAGCTGCTGACAAATCCCTTTCTCATTTATGATTCCCAGGGGACTTCAGCAGGCAGAGGTATCTTAATAGATTTTCCCCGGCCCGCCTGCCCCCCCACCCCGCCCAATCCTTCTGTTCCACTGAAACAAAGTGCTCGTGTTTTTAACCCAACCAGAGATTTACCTGGGTTTATGAAAATCCTCCATCCTATCAAGAAGCCCTCTACCAACTCTCCCAGCATCCTTCTCCAAACACCTCTGTGTGGCTCTTGTCATCCACTGGTCTTTTGCATTAATGACAAGTTTGTTTATTTTTCTTTTTATTCTGTTGTAGGAGGACAGTGACCCTCCAGTAAATGAAAGTTTAAGCATAGAAAACACCCTATGGGCCAGCACAGTGATTGCATCAGGTAAGATGGAGGCATGTGTAAATTTTTTTTTTAAGGGAATATGTTAACAATTTTTAAAGGTCTTTTTGTAATGGAATAATAATCTCTGTCAGTTGGAGAAATTAGCAGTTGGAATGAGGTTTCCCACTTGTCCTAACACCTCTGGGGAGCTGAGCTGACATCTAATTGCCTCTTGGACATTCCTAGATGAGAAAGAATTGGAGTGGCCTTTGGGCACTTCTTTAGCATCTAGGACCAGAATAGCACTTAATTGCTCTCCACATTGACATCCTAATCTGTAACAGAAATGGTGTCAAATAGAGTCTGGTAACAGAAGCTAAGATGAAAGATTTCCAGGTAAGTGCTTCCATTGAGTTCGTCTTATATACTTTTAAAAAGGAAAAAAATAAATTCTTTGACAGATTTTGGCTTATATATACAATAAGCTCCCAAGGCCTGAGATTAATCAATGCCCTTTTGTAGAGGCTTGTCAAAGTAAAAGCCTTGTTTCTCTCCTGTCCAGCACGCTTGCAAAGTTTGCAGGGCGATAGCTGGAGGAGAGTGAAATTCTGTAGTACAGTTCTGGAATTAAAGTTGTTGAATGGAGAGACTTGACAGTGTGGTACCAAGGTGTACCTGGAATTAATAATAATAGGAAGGAATGTGAACTTCAGAAGATTTTTTTCTGAAGCACTGAAAAGATTTTGATTTGCTCTTTTAAAAGCAGAAAACAGTGAATAAATTTTATTCCTGTATGTTTCTATCTAATCCTGCTCTGACTCTTCTTTGAAATGTATTACAGTGTTGTCACAGGGCTGTGACCAAGGGATTGTAAAAAAACTAGTTGTCCAAATACAATTTAATCAAGGTCCAAATAAAATTTAATCAAGTGAATTATGTTTATAGATTAGTAATTGCCATGCAGTAGGTAACCTACCTTCCTCCCCTCTGAGTGTAGACACATGTAGTCAGCCTGGCAGCTTCAAATACCCGTCAGGCTGCTTAATGCATGAGTCTCAGCTCATCCTGCTTTTGAACAAAATAGATGGAGAAATGGAAAGCCATTTTTCTTGTGATTCTGTCCTGTATGGCTCCTCTCCCTGCAGCCCTCCCTTTCCCAAGGGGGCTTTCTTGCCTTTTGTATCGAAACTTTAATTTGTACCAGCTCTTGAACCATTGCAGATCTCACACTGCTGTGGCTAAGCCTAACACGGGCGGGTGTTGCGGTGAACAGTCATACTGAAGTCAGAGGGGAATGCTCTCCTGCCCTTAGCATGCTCACAGCCAGTGCCTGCTGAGGGTAAAAGCTCTTCTGCTGCTGTATGCTCAGCTGCATGTAGTATACACGTGGGTGCAGACATTTTTTCCCAAAGGAGGGCACAGCGCACACTCTGCTTCACCTGGTTTCTACTTCAGTGCAGTTTAGAAGTCCCGGGTGGTCTTGGTGTCTGTATCAAGGCATGCAATGACCTCCTCTCTGCCCAAATGAACTTACTGTTTGAATCTAATCCTCCTTTCTGAGTAAGTTATTTGTAGATAGACATCTTTGTGAGTTCAGTTAATAGGAATAACATTTGCAAATATTTTCATCATTTGAAATGGTTTATGCAGTTGAGTCTGTTTTGAATGGCCATAAAACAACTAGAAACACTCTTTTTATACATACCAGTGTGCCTTCAAGCTGTTTTCTAGTCCTGGCAGGTTTTTCCTCTCATTTTGACTGACTTGATCAATATAATACTCAGTTTTGTTTCTCCTATGGTAATAATAAATAGCATGTTGTAGGTTATTTCTGTTAGGAAAAAATGTGGATATTATTTTTCTTCTTCTGTAAGTGAAATCTGTCAAGTTGTAGTGATGCCATCTCACTGGGGCAGCCTTTGCTTGTAAGATGAAGCAGAGCTATGTGGCTTTCTCCATCTGCTGTAGTAGGAATGGGTCTGACTGACTGTTTGCAGTTGATTTGGAGTAGCTGTGCCATCTGCTGATTTGAATTGTGATGATCTTACCTCCACCTGCCATCTGGCTCCAGTGATTTGTTGTTGGGTTTTGGGTTTTTTTTAAAGGAATGTTTCCAAGCATATTTTTAGAAACCACCGTTTTTGAATCAGTCTTATTTAAAAATAATTCACTTGCAGCTTGTTAAAACTTTCATCATTAGTGGGAGCAGGGGAATAGCAGAGTATAAAATGGCAATGTATCTGCCAAAAAAAACAGTGCTTTTTTTTCGGTGTTGTTTTCCCCGTTTTTACAGACCCCTAAAATTTGCTAGTAAAAAATCAGACTTTGGCAATAGCAGCTTTTAAACTCTTGATTGTAGATAGCTTTTTCTTTATGGCTTTTTGCAAAGTCTTTAAGAGAAATCTGTAGAAACCCAGTAATTTATGGTGCTAAACTGTATTATGTTTCTGCGAGAAGAAAAGGGAGAACTTTGTTGCTCTCAGCTCTTTAGCAACTGTGGGACATAGCATTAAAACACACTGATAGGCTCCCAGCAGCTCCATCTGTTATAGTGAGGTAGCAGTTGGTATGATTCACCTTTGGGTGGGAATAGCAATTAGACAAATACTTAAAGTAAATTGTAGATTTTAAAATAAGGTAATTCTGTCTTTGAAAGCTGTTGGAATTCATTGGTTTTACTCTGATTGTGGCAAGCTTCACCAATAAAGAACAACTGTAGCCCAGAGCACTGATTTAATTTTGACACACAATGAAGGACCACTATCTGGTGTAAGGCAAACTTACCCACACCTGAGTGGGATTCAAAGTGGTGGGAGGAAAACCAAGAAATGCTCCATCCTTAGCAACTTTTATTTATAGTGGGGAGAGACAACTGACATCAAAAGGGGGTCAGGGAAAGTTGAGAGAGCAAAGCAGGTGACTTCTCTTTCCATGCATATTAGTTGATGCAGTCTGTGATGCTGCATCAAGTCCAACTATATGGGCAGTGTGGTTGAAGACTTACTGACTTTTTGTAGGATGTCTTCTGTTCAAAGTCTGTGTTCTCATAGGTTTTATATTTCAGGTACCAGCTTTTTTAATTTCTGGTTGCTATTGTTTCTGAAATTAACCTGCTAAAAATCCTTTCCAACTGTCAAGCCTTTGGATCCAACAAGTATTTTTATACAGAAAACAAACGGAGGTTGTTTTTCTTCGGCTGATGCATGTTCTGTTTTGTTCAGGTACTGTTGTGGGAGTTGTCCTCTATACTGGAAGGGAACTGCGCAGTGTCATGAATACTTCAAACCCAAGAAGTAAGGTATGGTAAGGAAACAGCCTTGTAATAAAAAGGGGCAGAAATTTATCATTTTTTAAAGAAAATCCTTCCAAATGCTATACATACACACTATAGGGACAACCCCATAGGAATAATGATTCCTATCTTCCAGCCTATGTAGCTACCATAGCAGAATCTATTTCTCCTTATTTTTTTGATCCTATTATACATGTGTCTTCTCACTTTTTTAAGATTGGTAAAACCATTGTTTTATATGGTTATAATGAGATAGTCCCAGTTGGAAGAAGAAAGCTTATTTTGCTGCATTCTTCTATTATAGCAAAGCTAAGACAAGCTGCAGGGATGTTTATATAGTCCGCAGCTTTTGGCAGCATGAGTCCTCTCACACCTTTTCATGCATTGCTTAACTTCCAAAGGATGGAAGTCTTATTTAGTAAGCTAGCAACAATATTGCTTATAAATTTAAATCTGTTTGCAGTGTTTTAAAAGAGAAGAAGTTGACTAGTGTAGAATGGCTCTTTGGGTATGGCAGTTTATTCCCTTTGCGAATATTACGTTCACCTAATGTCTTCTCTTGTGTGTTTGAAATGTCTTTATTTTATTTCTTTAGATTGGTCTTTTTGATTTGGAAGTGAACTGTCTTACCAAGATCCTGTTTGGGGCTCTTGTGGTGGTCTCGCTTGTCATGGTGGCCCTTCAGCACTTTGCTGGCCGTTGGTATCTTCAGATCATAAGATTTCTCCTTCTGTTCTCAAATATCATTCCCATTAGGTAAGGCGATTGCTAATTCTTCCCAGCAAAATACTGTTTCCTTTGCATCCTCCTCCATGCTTCTAGTATGAACAAGCATGTAAACTCTTATCTATTCCTCATTTGACAAGAAAGCAAATCTAGAAATAGAAATCAAATTACTGGTCAAATGTAAGAATTGCTTTGTTGTTTCTGCTGAATTTGTTTAGCATATTCACCCGTTCACTGACTCTAACTCAGGCTGTGGATTAGTCATTTAAGGCCACTTCTCTCAGTGTTCAGGCTGCCTGGTTACTTTGATAAGAGCAGAGCAAAAAATGGAAAAGGAGATACATTTATACAGCATGTAGTGTAATAGGACCCGATTGCCTTTTAGAGGGGACTGAAACTTTAATATTTAATTGCACTGTATTAATAAGTAGATTGTTACTTTCAGTGTAGGTCTGGCATTCATTTCAGTTCCATTTTTAACCTGCTGTCTGCATATCAATCACGCTGTCCTTACTTGTCTGTGTCCATCTTCCCCTCAAATTATATCTGTTCTTCTCAACACAATTTTATCATCTGTCTTTGAATTACAGTACCACTGCAGCAATGCACAGTCCTTCTCCCCATTTGCCACCCACCCACTGACTTTGAATATAATTCTCCCAAAACACCCTCTTTGGCAGCTCAAATTCAGCATGGAAGACGTGTCCTTTCATTGCACTGTGGCAGTTCACAATGATTTTTTCCAAAGTTTAACTGGAGATAYGTTTTCTTTTTCTTTTTCCCCTTCCTCCTGCATAGTTTACGTGTGAATCTGGACATGGGGAAAATTGTCTACAGCTGGGTGATCCGCAGAGATTCCAAAATCCCTGGGACTGTGGTTCGGTCCAGCACTATTCCTGAGCAGCTGGGGAGGATATCCTATTTGCTTACAGACAAAACAGGTATCTATGTAGAAAATACAGTTTTGAGTCATGATATGTTGTTGTTTGGATTTTGTTACATTTTTGGCCAGCCAGAGAGTATAATGTAAGATTTCTTTGGACTAGAAGAAATATGCATTTCCTGTCACTTTGACAATATGATTTAATCAGATTTGAAAAAAAAATCTGCATTTTTTTTGTTCTGAACACACTATAAGTAAGATAGGACAGGAATATTATGCTACTTCAAAGAACACTTAAAAGTGTGCTATTAAACCAAAAGCTGAGGGTAAAAATAAAATTCAAAGCAACTTTTTAGAGTTAGTTTTCAAAGCCAGATGAAGATCACTTACACATGTAGGCAGAAACGTACCATCAGTCTGTCTGCTGTTGTCCTTACACTTTCAAAGTTGAGCTTGAATTCAGAAGACCTAAGCTGTAATGAAAAGCTTGGTCTGACATAAAATCCTGGTCCCATTGAAGATGTTTCCAGAAGTTTTCTTTGGTTCCAACAGGACCAGAATTATGCCTGCAGCTCTTGCTGGCATTGACTTTTGGGTAAATCTCATTCTTATTTACTAGCACAGTGATGTGCACCACTACTTCCCGGGAGAATCAGCCCTCAGGTTTGTTAATATTGTCTTTTTTGCTGGCCTCAGCCTGTGCTGAGAGGCTGGTGCAGTGACTGATTCAGCTTCTGGCCCAGTTTTTCTTGAATTTGGGGTACAGCAAGGATGAGAACATGTGCTGGGGTAATAGGCGTGTTGGTTCCTGCTCCATGTCTGGTGCTGCTTCTGTTACAGGAACTCTTACGCAGAACGAGATGGTCTTCAAGCGACTTCACCTGGGAACAGTAGCTTACGGCCTGGACTCCATGGATGAAGTGCAGAGCCACATATTCAGTATATACACACAGGTAGAATTAAATTACATTACTTAACTCTTTGTTCACAGAACAGTTTTCCGGGTCAATGGGCTAATGGTGAATTAATATGGCAGGGATCTGCCTATTAACCATTACTTTTTGCAAAAGTCTGAAGGTCATTGGATGCTTAATACATAATATTATCATGATTGCTTATTACATTCGTAGATTGTTTCACATCCACCAGTCTCTAACTGCCGCAGCACGTGCATGGATCTGTAAGTGTATGTGAGCGTATGTGCCTGTGTCTTGTTACTGAGGTCTGATTGTAAAATAGCATACTTTTATTTAGATATTCACCACTTGCAGCAACCATAGCATTTGCTTTGTTGAAAAACTGGCTCTGGGTAATATTTAGTGGATTAAGTTGCTGTTTGAAATGCTGTGTACTGGGGCAATAATAAAGGAAGAGGAACCGTAGGTACTTAGTACACAGAGAACAGTGTGCCAGTATCGCTGCTTTAGGCCTGATGGTTAAAAAAGAAAATGTTAAAAGTGAGATTCTTTCACTAATGTACCAATGATCTTATATGGTGCATAACTGACATCTGCTTTGAGAAATATCTACAGCTAAAGAAGGCAGCAAAGTCAACATGTAAAGCATAGAACAGGAAAATCCTGTTTTGGGAAGACTCTCCCTTGCATTCCTCTTTCAGTATCACTGGGTGAGCCAGCATCTAAAAAGCCTTCATCTCTATTCTTAGACTTTTATTTCAGTTTTGTATGATAACCAGGTAATGCCATGTGACTTGTCTGGGTCAGCAAACTGTATTCCTTAGCATGTTAGAGCAGACCAGATGCTTATCAATTGAAACTTCATATAGATATGCGCACTTCCTTCTTAAAACAAGGGTTGAGGTTTTACTTAAGAATATTACTACCTTTTTAAAAAAAAAAAAATCAGCTGTCAGTGGCTGATGTTCCAGCCACTGGTACCTATAAAAAGTTTAAGAAYTGTCACTAATTATGTAATCATGGAAGCATTATTTTTCATTTTCTGTTAATAAGTGTTCTTTCAACTTCAGCTAGAAATAAGTTTTTTGTGACTTACTGACAATTAGATTTTCTCTTTTGTAAAATGTGATTCCACAGACACCATCTGCAGATATTAGTGATGAGTTACTACTCCCGTGTCATATGTCAAGCATTTTCATTTCTCAATAGTTGTGGAACTGCTTCATTCCTACAGAAACCACAGAAGTTGTTTTCAAAGTGCCTGTGCTTTTCCTTGGGCATGCACCCCCAATGCAGTAAACTGGGTTTTTCATGTCACATTGTTTTTGCTTTGCTTGAGAGATTTTTAGACTGCAGTGCACTTTCTATACCCCCCACAAAGTGAAACATGAAGCCAGCATTCTTGCCTGGAAAAAGGCACTATGTACTTACTGTAAATAGGATTTTTATTTTGGAGTTTTGTTCATGGTGGTAAAGATGCACAGCAGGTTTCCTTGACCTCAGTGATCTGTTTGGTGGCATAGCTTTTCCCTAGGCAGACTGTCAGGCTACAATGTGCTTTTAACTAAGCATATGATAGTTGATAAATACCTGGTATTTTGAGTAGTTATCTTTTTCACTGGCATGTGTCTCAGGTAACTTGTAACTCTTAGCTATCTCTTTGTTTCCCTCCTCTGCTTTCACAGCTTTCTTAGCATCTGGTTCTTCTCTTGGTGTTGAGACCCTTAAACGACTGAACTGTACTTAAAAAAAAAACAAAACCAAAACAGACTTCAGATCTATTTGCCCTCATTTTATACTCAATCTCCAGAGAAAACTTGACTACTGGTTAATTATTTGCCAAAGTATTCAATATTTGTCAAGAACCCTTTGGTGACTGTGACTAGTTCAGTATTTGGCTAGTGCTATATATCAATCTAAATGCACTTCAGCTGAGGGTTTGCTGCTGTTTGATTTGGTTAAAGCCTGTTGCAACAGTGCTGATGAGCAGCAATATTAAGTTTGAAGATCTTATGTGTCCTAATCACTAGAGTGTGGAAAATAGCATGTGGAATTACACTGGTAAAGGATATGTCTCATAAAACGTTTATCATTACCAAGTGAGATTCCTTATAATGAGAAGCATTTGTTGGCAATGATTCATTTTGAACTGTAGTTCTTATTCTTTGCTCTTATTTTTACCATGTTGTGGCCTTTGACCTGGAAGTGAAACTTTTGTCCTCTTGACACTAAAGGTTAACAGAGCAGGAAACTAGATCACTGTGTCCCCCTTCTTCAACCAGGATAATTTAGTAATTGTGCAATTATCTGAAGACTCCCACTCTGATACTAAAAATAGTATTAAAAATTAAATGAATGTAATTAAGATTTTCTAGGTCCATACAAGTCATCTGTTTTCTGTTTTCAGCAATTATATTCTCTTGCACATGAAACCCAATTGACTTTAAATTTTCAGAGCCACTGGTCTTTTGTGGAGCAAAAAGTGGTTTCACTGAGTCTTCTGACTTCGATCTTTCACCAATCGGTGTTTGGTGGATCTGCAGCAAAGGGTCTTTTTCTCAGTGTACTGTTCCAAAAACTTAGGTAAATCTTTTGGGGCGCTTTACGCCACCAGTAACAATGATAAAGAAGTTGTATTACGCTGGGGTGTGTTCCCAGTGATGGTCTGAGTTAAGGTGTATGAAGAGCGTGTCTCATTCATGGGGACATAAGAGTCTGCACAGCTGCTACATATATGGTCTTCACTGAATTAAAAACTTAATTTAAATWTTTTTTTTTACGCAATAAGACTTTATTCTGCTTTCCTTTTTTTATAAGCAATCTCAGGACCCACCTGCTGTGAAGGGCCTTACCTTAGCCACCAAGGTGCGTAAAACCATGAGCAGCCGAGTGCACGAGGCAGTGAAGGCAATCGCGCTGTGCCACAACGTGACACCGGTGTACGAGTCCAACGGGGTGACGGACCAGGCTGAAGCTGAGAGACACTACGAAGACTCCTGCAGGGTGTACCAGGCCTCCAGTCCTGATGAGGTCAGTATCCATGTGGGTGTATAAAAGTATAAATATGATCTTGCTTGTTGCTGGAAAAAAAAATACTATTTGGTGAAAGTACTCCCGTCTAGTGAAGGGGATAATATTTTAATGCATTTATTGCACTGATAACCCATGAATAGACCATAAGTGCCCTCTCAGCTGATACACTTCAGCCAGATCTGCCTCTGTGCCTGAAGCTACAGAGCTACATGGTGACTAGTATCTGGCTGTTGTATCAGCCTCTGCATTACAGAGTTTTGCTCATGTTTCTGCACCTTTTGTCCAGGGTATATTTTGCAGTTCAATGCCATGAGTCCCTTTGACTACGTTTGGTAAATTATAGGCAATCTTGTCTGGTTTGGCAGGGGAGGGACGACTTGTGGGAGGGGGTTAGCGTACTCCCACAAGTCAGCTTGTCCCTGATCTGCAAAGTGTTGGAACTTCTAGACCAAGTGAAAAGTTGTAAATCACGCTGGGTAGGACTGCTAACCCAGGACACATCCCTTCCCATGCAGACGGGACAGACCCGGAGCCTGAATTAATTCTGCAGAGTAACTGAAGTGCACAAGAGTTTGTCTCTGAGCAAAGCTGTGCCCTGCCAGTTCTCTGCCGGCACCCAGTCCAGCCAGGGCTACACAGGGTGGTACAGTAGAGAGAAACTTTGCAGCTCTCCAGAGACTCGCTGGAGACTTTTACTGAACATCTGAGTGTGTCACCTTCTGTGACGAAGACAGGTGGAATAAAATATGGTTTCATGTATTGGTTATGCTTCTTGGATACATCATCTTTAGTGCAACCAAGGTAAAACAATTTGTTTTCTATTAATTTGTACAATTACACTTGCTCTATGCCATTGAAAGAAACTGAAGTTTGAAATTTCCCATAAGAATCCTGCTGACGGTATGAGATCATATCGCCCATTTGACTGCATTCGAAGGGTTCTTCCATTTATTGCCCCAAATAAAACAGATTTGCCTCTGATAATAATCTTTTCACCTTTGACATCAAAAGAGAAGCTGGCTTTCCTCGTTGGTAGAGGTGAGAAATTGTTTGTGTAAAAATAAATTTATTCGTTAGCCTGGCTATGTGAGGATTTTGAAATTGTTGCATGTATTAATGAAAGACTGGCACACATAGTTAGTTTCCACATTTCATGTACATTCAAAATATTCCCTGTAGTGTTTTTCTTCCCAAGTAGGCAATTCATTCATTTCATATAATGTGTTCTTGTCTGTATTATACAAAAGCTGCATCTTTGCTTTTTTTCCCCCTCCTCCATTGATGTGCCTACAGTGACAACAAGCACTTACTTCTCCCTGGCTTTGGAGCTGGTGAGCAGCGTGCACGTGTGTGTGTATATGTGTGTGTCTTCTCCCACCACATAATCTAGGTTGGTGTTTTGCTTACCTGCTTTTCTCCTCTGATGTGTTGCTCTCCCGTGTAAGGACAGCTTACAGAAATCAACTGCCTTTGGATTGAAACAAGTTCTGAATGATTTCCAGATGGTAATTTTTGTGATCTGCATTTAAGGTTTTTTTTCCTAAAGCATTTACTGGCTGTTTTTGCACAGATTCTCTGTTTATTTACATACGTACTGTGGTATATAGTGAAGTCAGTGATTTTTCTTTTCCTTTTTCACTTTATACAGTTCTGTCTTTAAAATATTTATGCAGCAATTTGTCTCAAATACCCAAGGGATTATTGTTTGTTTGTTTTACTATAGCATGATAACTAATCCTTCCAAGATTATTGTTTAAATTCTTTTTTCCTTTCTTGTGGTGTCTTAAGTAGAGAATTACAGCAGGTTTAGAAATCAGATATGCTTTGCTGCACTGAGGAAATCTTGTCTGTAGGTCTTAGATATACAAATATTGTTTAGACATGCTCTGTGTATGTCATACTAGATGGTACAAAATGCAGGATCAGCACAAGTCAAGTCCTTGAGAAGAGAGCAATGCTGTTAAATAACATTCCCTGTAGGGGAATGGCTTTGGACTCCTGTTAAAGCCAGCCTTTGAAATCCTATATCAATAAAATATTGCCATGGCAGGGAAGGTCAGTTTATGAAATGAGTACAAAAACTTGTATTCTCTTTACTTTAACAGCAAGAGTAATTCCTACCAGTTGGCATAGGATTCATTTCCTGTAACAGAAAGCAGGATTTCCTAAATTTGTTTCCTGTGCACACTGCCATTTAGAAGTCTTGAAGTATCTTTATTCAGATATCGGTTACAGCCTTGGGGCTCTGCAAGCGTGTCATTTGTAGCCATACAGTAACTAACAGGGGAAATGAAATAGATATAATCTGATCAGAGATAAGAGTGCCTGGGATTCCTGGGCAAACAGTCTTTAACCCTGACAACCCGCTGCAGCTGCCAGGACATGAAAGGGTGCACCGATCAATTGGTTTCTGCCTGTTGTCTGTCTGCCTAGGCAACCCTAAATGGGACATTTGTAGAGCATCTCATGGCACAGAAGGATCAATTTGTCTCTTTAGAATGAAATTTATTAGTCGATACCCACTTCAGTGGTGGCTTGTGTAATTTAATTGTCAGAAAGAGCAAAGTTTGGGGGATAGTGTGCTGAGCTGCTGTAGCTGCACTGCTTTGTAATGCTCAGATCTGTATCTGAGTTGGCCTGGACAGAGCTGCAAACTCCTGGAGTGCAGTCAGGGACTTTACTGATTTCCCCTCATCAGTGAGCATGGGCTCTCTTGAAGGTGTTTGAGGGATTTCATGCCTGCTTTTAAATCTCCTCGGTTTGAGCTGTAAACATATTTTTGCATCTTGAATGTTTCTCATCTTTTCACTGTGACTGAGAGCACCTCTAGTTATCTGTTTGCACAGCACAGAGTAAACCTCTTCTGTCTTGCACCGAGCTGGGAACGTGCTCCCCGTCCAGACCCTGCCAGAAGAGCCATCAGCGCTTTTGTTGCCATCGGTGTTGTCCGCTGGTGCCGCGGCACTTCCCAGAGGCTGGGCCCATTGTGTTGCCTGTTGAATGGGGACGGTAATTTCAATGCTTTTAGTACATCTGATAGGAACACTTCAAAATTATATCACTTTCTCTCTCAGTAATTATTCATTAAGTACTATAGAGGCTGGGAAGTGGCGTCTTCAAAGGGGTCAGCCCCACTTCCCCTCCGGTGCTGAATGCAGTTCACCTGGAGGGCCATTAAGGGCTGACAGGACCCACGCCTGCTTGGGAGCAGCATGGAAAAGCGGGATTTCTTTCATTATTCTTCCCCTTCCATTGATGTACCTTTTTGTGGTCTCGGGGCCATTCGAAATGACTGGCGTTGCGCAATGCAGTGCAGGTAGTTTGAAGCATGTCATGTGCACGACGTGGCACCTCTGACGTGCTGCTCATCCATTTGTTCCTCTGCGCAAGGCTTTTCTTTCAGGAGGTTTAAATGCTTCCTGACATAGGATTTAAATGAGACGCTGTCAGGGATGGAGGGAGGAGGTRTCTGTGAAAGAAAGTAGCAAAGGAGATGCTTTAAAGGGCTGAGCTGGGAGCAGAGATTTGTATCTCCAGACGTTTGCAGCTTACCAACATGGGCAAATTAACAGCCAGTGCTGCGCACACTGAATATCACGTAACGTCGTGCTGTGAAAAATTCTCGATAATTATTTATTAACCAGAGTATTAGAAACCCAAGCTCCATCTCTGCTCTGGGAGACTGTTAGGAGGATTATCTAACTGCACACTTTAATGCACTAAGGATGGCTTGAAGAAACTTTTGAAAAAGATAAGCTTGAAAGAGCCTTTGATTTGTTGTAATCTTTGTGAATAAGGCTGCAAAAACTTGCTAATATTAAAACAAATATTGATTCAAATTGGTTTAAAGGTCTTTCAAGGCAAAGCCAACTCAACTTATTTTTTTTTTTTTATCTGGTGATTTAAGACTACTTTATGAAAGGAAAAGTTTATTTTAGGTTGTCTTTTAAGCCTAATTGTGGATGAAAGGGAGCTGAGTTCACAAAGGATTCTCGAATTAGACCTAATTGCATCAATTCATCTAGTAAAATCTTGACTCAATGCAAGTATTTATAGATTCCATTTTTATCTCATGTATGTGATTTCCCAAAACAAATTCCATTTTTGTCTAAGGTATTTGTGGTCACTTAAGGCAGTAAAGGCAGAACCTGAAAGACACAAGGGATAATTAACCTTCAAGTCAGCAGCAACCATGTGCCCAGCACTCTCATGCCTTTGAAAATGTCACTGCAAAATACTTGCAGTATTTCATGTCTGTTTGGAGAAAGTATCCCTTGATCCTTTCTGGAGGCCAGTGATATATGGGCTCATGTCAGCTGCTGCTCCCATCCGTTACTGCCAAGACAGCTTCTAGAGTTAAACTCCTGTATCTCAGCAGGCTCAATCTTAGATGGATGTGTCAGCTGAGGTGGGGATTCTGGGGGGATCATCAGGGAAGCAAAATAAAGGCTTTGGTCTTCTGTCATGACTCTGGTTGTAATCTAGTGAAAGCTTGTAAAGAATTCAGTGTTGTAGGTCCTTAAATATTAGAAGTTGCAATCAGAATGATACCCACATAAGTTCAATTCAATGAGTTCTGTACCTTGAAAAATCTGGGGTTTGTTTTAGGTTGTTTTGTTTTTTGTTTTTTTCTTTTTTTTAAATGTTTGGGGAGAAGTGGTTCTCTGCTAAGAAGTGTCTGTGAGCCAGCCTTCAGCTGTCTTGCTGATCAGTACAGAGGTTGAAAGTTGTTGATGAATTGTTACTACCAAACAGAGTATAACACAGAGCTCATTTTGTTTGTTTGCTTTTTTAATCTGAATTTTTAATGTGCTCTGCATTACTGTTTCTGGCTTTGATATTGTAAATCCAGGGTGAATGCATCATTTTAAATTCTTGATTTCATAAACAGCAAGCTGGGAAATAGCACATTCAAAAAGTAAGTGTTTGTAAAGAGATTTACCAAGCAGAGGTTTGGGCACCCCAGGCCTGAGTGGCGGATACCTGTGCTCCCTTGCAGAAGGGTTGTCCTTCAGGATGTGGCAGTCGAAGGCAGGGAGCTGACCACCTGCTGCTGAGAGTCTAGGACAGCCTGGCAGCTGAATCAGACAGGAGCTGGGCTGCCCAAACCCCAAAAATAYGGTTAGTAAGCTCCTAACTTCAGGAAAAGCCCACTAGAAAGAGCCATCTAGGACCACCTGCGTATATGAATGGATCCACTCTATAGCACCATTGATGAGTAATGAACTTCTTTGCAGCCCCTACCTGCTGTCCCCTCAGGGGAGGTGTGGTGTGGGCTGGCCAACCTCACCATGGCCTTCTCCTTTCAGGTGGCCCTGGTACAGTGGACCGAGAGCGTAGGTTTAACGCTGGTGGGCAGAGACCAGTCCTCCGTGCAGCTGAGGACACCGGGTGGCCACATCCTGAACTTCACCATCCTCCAGATCTTCCCCTTCACTTACGAGAGCAAGCGCATGGGGATAATTGTTCGGGTAAGTGGCTTCGAGTAAGCTCTCATGTCTTTGTGACTTTCCTGCTAACACAATGTGAAACATATAAAACATTTGCTCTCAGCTGTGCTGTTCTTCCTGGCAGAGTTTTGCAGTTTCTCCTACCTCAGGCTATAAGCTGTTTTGAGCCAATAGCATCTTATTGCTGGGTTTGTTTAGTGATACCTCCTTTTCCTTGGCCATATTTGGTGGTAAGTGCTGTAGTGCCCTGAGACATCTTTAGTTTATTGATCTTTGGTCCCTTGTTCAAAATAACAAGGAGCCTAAGCTTCCAGCTTCTTCCAGCTGCTGCCTCCTGCTCACATTTTTAGTTCATCATGTACTCTGGGGTGGGTTTCAGCCATACAGCTCCTCTGTCTGCACCCATCGGTTCCTGTAGGGCGCCGCGGGGGACAATGTCAGGCTGGGGACAGGTATCCGGCCAGTCCGTCAGCCAGCACTGCCACCCACCGTGAAAGCATGTCTTTGGCAGTGCAATGGAGCCTCCAGGATGGTGCTGGGAAGGAAGAGGGAGCTCGAGCATTTCCCTCCAACTGTGAAACCAAGGTCCCTGGGGATGCTGGAAAATGTTGGGAGAGGATTTTTGCTACAAATGCAAGGTGGAAAGAGACATAGGAGGGACTGGTGGGGCAGAAGAGCTAAAATCTGAATGTTTTGGCTATATGTGTGCTGAACCAAGGCTCAACAGCTTTGATAATCAGCAGAGATGCCATGTTACTTCTCAGGTAAGACAGTTATTTCAGAAGGCTTGAAGCCAGCACTGCCAGCAAAAGAAATAGTCACAGTTACCCTGTCTCGTGGGACCCAAATTCTGTGTCCCCTCCCACAGTGGCTGACACAGCGAGGAGGAAGAGGAGCCTGGTAGGGGCAGGACTGCTCTCTCCGGGGGAGCAGGTACCAGCAGCATCTCAGGGAGGCTTGAGCTGACTTTGAAGCCTCACTCTGCATCCCTGGGGTTGTCTCTTCATCTGTCCAAAAGCTCCTGCCCTTCCTGTCGTGTCCATGCCATGGTCATGCTGGCAGAGCTGGGCAGGCTATACGGTGGACTGGGGCTGTGAGTCGGCCCAGGTCACAAGTGCTTTCCTGCCTCGGGGTCAGCCAGGAGCAGGAACCTGAGCAGGTTCAGGGGTCCAGCTTATGCCATGTCTCCAAAGCAGTTGTGGTACAACAGGAGGTGATGGAGATGACAGCAAGTGAGGAGGAGGGAGGGGATCCTGGACCAATGCCACAACAAATACCTCTAACTATCCTAAAGTTATTGTGGAAGTGCTCCCCAGATCTCTGCCAGGCATCGAAACTCCTGTTAGACCCCGCAGAAGTACAACACTGCAGGAGGAGGCACTTGTAGCTGCAGGGAAACGTGGAGATTTTTTTGAGCTGTTTAACAGAGCCTGCAGCCATGCTGAGAACGCAGTATCATGAGTAGGGTTTGAAAACAGCTGATTTAAGGTAAAAGGGTGCATTTGTGCAAGTACCTTTATCATCAGCAGCAGGCACTGTGCATGCTAAATACGTGCCCAGCTGAAATTTTACACATAACTTTGTGGTTTTATATACAAATACAATATAAGATCGGACTCTCAGAAAAAAATTACCTTAAAAAGAAAGAAGAAGAAGAAAGTGTGGGTGTTAAAAACAGTTGAGATCAGTTGTCACCATTATCATCATTAGTTTTCAAGATAGTGCTAGAAAATCAATGTTAGTAAGATAAACAAAGCCAGCTATGGTAAGGCACTTCCATTTGCCTGTGAAGCAAACAAGGTGAAGCAGTTTGAATATTTTTTTTTTGGAGATAATTAAAACATCCTTGTTATTTTTTTACTGAGAGTACAGACAGATAATTGGTACCAAGAATCTAAAACATGAATATGAAACCTATAATCCAGAGCAAGATATGATTTGTTGTATCATTTCATGGGATCTTCAGCTTTGTTATTTAGGGTGGAGAGAATAGGTAAAATTGGTGTTTTTTTTTTTTTGTGGTTTTTTTTTTTTTTTTTTTTTTTTTTTTTCCTTCTTCCCTCCATTTACATTGTGTTATATTTGGGTTGCTGCATGTTTGTTTTGGGATATCTGGAAATAGGGTGTAAAAATATCTTCTGCCTCATGTATTTTAAGTTACAACAGTAGGAGGAGTAGCCTTTGTTTTTAGTTAGAAACAGTCAGGATCAGTAATGCACACGTGGGCCTCATCGATAGCAGATTAATTTGGTCTGCTTTATTGGCTGATGTTTGGCAGCTTCACAAATCTCAACTTCTCTGGACCCCTGGAAGAGCACAGCCCCTGTCAGAAACAGCACCATGATGGGATGATGTAAAATGGAGCAATGCAGTGGGTGTATTCAACAACAACAAATACTATGGAGAACTTCAGTATTTCTGTTACCGAGAGATTTGGTGATAAAAATGGAACCTTTCGCAAACCCATGAAGGACAAGCTGTGTTTAGCGCAGACTGAAAATCGTTAAAGCTCATGCAAATGGCTGCATTTGTACTATCCTACCTGAGTATTTTGGACCTGGATCTCCTATTGCTCAAGGAACTGCTTTTAAGTTCTGGGTCTCACACCACAGTACAGTGTAGGGGCAACAAATTTGTATTTCAAGTTGTTCCAGGCTTTGGAATATTAAAACGTGCCCAAGGGCAGGAATGTTAGTTGAAGTGGGCTGATAGGCTGAGTACAAAGTAAACGGTGTGTTTAAATCTGCGAATCTAGAGATCTGACTGAATGTGTTTGAACATACACGGTCATCAGTGTTCCCACAAATGTCTCATGCTCTGTGGGATAGCTGCAACAAGTGTAGTGCATATCCATTTAAATACAGCAAGTGTAAATTCTTCAGATTATTTTTATAGTGAAAATGATGTGGAGACTTCAGGCAACCTTTTCAAGACCTAGAATAAAAATATTAGCAATAAAAGAGGGAGGACTAAACAACCTCCCTCCCCATTGCTTGCTGTAAGTGCAAACTTTTGATAAGGTGCTGTTTTTATCCAAGGTGTAAGAAGTGAGCTAACCATCGAAGCCAGGGTATGCTTCATTAAATTGTGTTTATATGCTCAGCAGAGAAGTGGATGCCCTTAAGTTTTCTCATCTAAGTGGAAGGGAGTCCTCTTGTTTTTCCTCTATGATTTGGGGCTTATTCCTTTTAAATTATCTATGATCTATATACTCCCCCTTTAGGAAGAAAAAGGTTTCTATTTTGCATTTCTGTATTTAGGATATTACAGCTGCCAAAACCAGCAAAACTCCTACTTGTGGTCAGTGGGAGCAAGATCAGGCCCAGATCCTGACTGTAAATACTGTTAATAGAAGCATTGGTCCCCCTCTGTTGTGCTTGTTAATTGAGTGTCTTTATTTTGCAGCCATTGTGCTGCTACTAAGCCACTAAAATCAGCTCCCTGTATACCCTATGCAGAAGTAGGTTTTGAGTAGCAGATGCTGGCTGCCTGGGTATTATTTTGCCATGTTTCTGTATACTCCAAAATAATATCTTCAAGCAGGTTTTCATTTTCATTTAAAAAAAAAAAAAAAAGTTTATAAATAGGTAGTTGTCAAGTAAAATTTTCTTTTATTAAACATCATGTATGCATGTGTAGGCACTCCGCTTGGTTTAATCCACAACTTGCAAGCTGTTTACCTCTTCAGTGTATCTTCTAAAACTGTGCTGCTTGCTTAAAAAAACAGAAATAAGGGGAGAGAAAGTAGCGTGAAGTATCCAGAAGACAACAGATGCAGTGAGCAGCTGGGGAGGGGAGGGAGGGAGAGAGAAGCTGCAGAATGAAACTCCACTTAGGACTGTAGTGAGTAGAATTCAAATGGTAATATTTTCTGCTCAACTATACAGATATTGCCCATTCTTATAAACYGCAATTTTTTCGGCTAGCGGGAGCCATTGCAATCGTCTTGCTAGGATTCCTGTACAATCTGGGTGTAGAGTTTCAGCAAGTGATTCATGCGTCCAGCCCAGTAATGCTCTTACTGAAATCCTTGGCAGAGGCACCCATCTCCCCTGCTGGTCCTGTCCGCTCTGGCTCCCATAAAAAGATCTCCTTCAACACATAACTTTTAGTAAATAAAGTAGTAGTTAATACTGAAAACAAGTAGCAGATGTTGCCTCGTTCGGGATATTTTTGCAATATCTGCTTGTTTACTTGTGATCAACTGTCATTTCTGTAGCTGATTATTTCAGTTCTAAGAAGTCTTGTTCTACCAAAGCAGCCACTCTTCACCGTACTGTTTACTGACTTCTCTTCTTGAAAGAAGGCCTGTTTGTTTGACCACAATATTTTCCATTCTTCTTTTTCTTTGCATTGTTTTTCCCCTTACCCATGTGGAATGATCTTTGTTGTAAAGCAAAGATAGTGCTATTGTCATATCTGGAATTGAAAGAAGCCTTTGAACCGTGGCCAGAGTCAGACCACGGTGGAAAAAGATGCCTCTCCAAAACAATATAACTGGCAAATCTCTGTGTAGATTTATAGTGTGATCTTACCATAATATGAGAACGCACTAACCTCCTATTGAACTCAGTGAGAGGAAATGACTAATGCAAGGAGATAGCTGATACAGTATTTATATTGGACAAAAAATCTAAACTATCTTAAGCCAATTCTGCAGCACGGGAAGTGGAGTCTTTATTCAGTTTCCTACAGAGATGTTGTTAGACACTTTTTAATCAAATAATTTAATAGATAAACCTTTACCTTTGGCTACTGCCAAAAGCGTTGTGTTTTATTTAAGCAGATTCTAGTTGTTTTGGTAGAGTGACAATGCTTTGGGCATGTGGGGTGTGTGGGTATCGGTATATGAAGGCTGGATGTTTCAGGACATTGAAAACCGTGCTTAAGCTTAATTATAAGAATCTTCCTTGTGAATATTTCTATGAGCTTGGCAAAAATGCTCGGAAAAGGAGCTTCGTTATCCTTGGCTGCTGCTTAATTTCCCTAGCAAAGATACTTCTCTTTGCGTTTTTAGTATCCACATCAGGTGCTGCTTTTTTTTTTTTTTTT
>JAYKAV010000589.1:1229820-1249840 GCA_035582835.1 Phoebastria nigripes | reverse complement strand
GTGGATGTGAACTCTGTTTTGCCAGTGCCACAGGAGGCAAAGGCTTTTACCTACTGACTCAAACTCTTCATGTGTGAGAACCTTCCCCACTAGGTTCTGTAATGGCAGGACAGTCCGACACATATATTAAATAGTGTGAGAATGAAAAAGTGTCCACTGTGCTTTTCTTTCATTTCTTTGTTTCCTAAAGTACTTTTCCCCCTTCATTCACAGCTCTCTATTTCCAGACCTTCCTGGGCTTTTTGTTTTTGCGTGTTAAGTTTATTTTCTTCCTATCCCTGGTGGCTCTCTTGGTTTACAGAGCAGTTTGTTCCTTACTCATTGTTTTGTCTCCTTTGAGGAAATTGCCAGGGTTTCCATTAGCTTGTAATACTAATAGCTGTGACCTCCTTAGGTATCTGCCTGGTTAGAAGGGATTTTTTAATTTGTGGTAATGTAAATATGCTTTGCGTGCAGCCTACAAATTACTTGGATCAGATAAGGCAGGCAGCAATCTAACCTTTCTGCGGCAAGCATAAACTTTAATTATGCTTATGCCATATAATGTAACAGAGGGGGTAAATTAGAGTGATTTTTACTCTGTTAAGCTTCGTGCATCTGTTTTATTGTTTCAGGTAAGTATGAAATAAATTTTCAGGGTGAGGGCTAGAAGTTATTCCAAAGGCACATGCAGTCAGGATTGAGAGGTGTCTGCATGGAAATCACATGTTGCTGATTAAAAAGCTGATCATCCTTGTCTAAAGCATTAATTCCTGCTGTGAGTAACCAAGTTGCAATTGAATAGGCATCTCCTTTTGGCCCCGAGACAAGATGCTGAGCCAGATGGACCTTCAGCCTGACACAGTGCAGACATTTTTGTGACTGATGTGCAGAAAACTCATCACTTAGCTTGCTGAGGCCACTTCAGATATGCTGATATTGGCCCAACTTAGACTCTTCTGTTTCTTATTTGCAGGATGAATCAACAGGAGAGATCACCTTCTACATGAAGGGGGCTGATGTGGTGATGGCTGGGATCGTGCAGTACAACGACTGGCTGGAAGAGGAGGTATGGGGCTGTCTCTCCTACGTATGGAGGGTTTCTCATGCGAGTGCTTTTCTCCTTCCAGGGCACGCATGACAAAGCTTGTCAATGTGGCAGAGTGGACATAACTGCTAAAACATCTGTGAGCCAGAAGGTCACTGATCTTGGCAATTCATTGGATTAGTCTTCAGCCAAATATATATGCAGTAACAAGGAAGTCAGGTGGCAAGTTCAACATATTTAGTGCAGAATAAGTCCTGTAAATAAAATGGATTTTGCTCAAAACTGATTGCCACTCAAGATCACCAAATTTGTCCTGGGCTTGATCCTGTGTTTGGATTTATTTTAGACTCAAAGGTCTAATTTCAAAACTACATTTGGCAGCTTTGTATACATTTTCAGGTTAGTAGTAATGTTGACACAGACTTCATAGCAGTAGCTTCAGTTACTGATTCTCCCCACCACCAAACCCTGGTGTTCAAAGAAATAATAATACCTTGGTCTTATTTTAAAGAGTTTAGGGCTAAAGATGTGAAGTCTACAAATCAAAGGCTTGTGTCCTTTTACTTAGAGACAGAGAAAATGAAATCAATGGGGTTGTTTTTGCCACACTGGTGTAGCAGAGAGGACATTTTTGTTTCTGATCACTGGGATAGATTACAAACCATTGCAGATCTCCTTTTTTCCTCTCAGGTTTATCATGCACTTTATCAGATGTTATAGACTCACTGGGGTTGCTCAAATGGGACGGTTATTTTCTTAACCTGCTATCTTACATTGCCATCTCTGCAATGCTGTGCATAAATCATCTTACTTGAGATGCAGTTTATGGTTTACAATGTGATACTTTTCAGTGTGGTAACATGGCTCGGGAAGGCCTGAGGGTTCTTGTCGTAGCCAAGAAGTCTCTGACGGAAGAGCAGTATCAAGACTTTGAAGTAAGTTTTTATTTGTTTTTTTTATTTGTTTTTAAACAAACCGTCACTGAAGTGATTCTCCCAGACCTCTCATGATAATGCCGCTTCTCATCTCCCTGCTCCTTCTGCTAGAATTGTCATTCTTCAATGTCTTGCTGTTCTTTTAATCAAAGTAGCTTTTTAAGTGATATGTATGAAACTGGATCCCAGCCAGGACACTCCAAAACAGTTCCTGAATCCAGCCTTACAATCTTTTGTGGTTATAAATCCTGCACATATTCATCATTTGTTAGACAAGTTGTGTTTGTGTGGGGAAATTTGTTGACTTTAATTTTCATTGTTGCATTCCGACATCCAGGGAAACTACGAACAACCAGAATATAACCCAGCCAGGGCTTCATGGAAACACAGGCTTCATGCGTGGGGTTTGTTAAATGGGTCTCTACACACAGCACTAATTTTCTTACCCCAGGCAGGCAAAACATGAAGGAGAGCTGTTCAGTTAAATGCAGAGATGAGACAGTGGAAATGTTTATGATTCTCTCTTGCCCTCGTTTGTTCATCGCAGAAGCCGTGGTTAGATCCATGGTGTGAGGGAGTTGCTTCCAGGCTTTCTGCAGGTGTCACTTCAGCAGCTGTTGTGCATTTGTGTGCACAAGGACGTGCTGTGCATCGTGCTGCCTGGCTGGCACAGGGCAGGAACAAAATGACAAAAACTTCCTGAAATATTTTCCACCTTATTCTGTAACACACACCTCATGTTCGCTAGCCATTACAGGTGGCATCCCTGAATGACAGTTAACAGAGGGAGGTTAACTGGTTAACCCTCGTGCTGGTTAACCCTGTATTCCACAAAAATGCAGGCTGGCTGTGTGAGTGGCTGTGGCTGTGTCTGCTCTGTCCTCAGGCACGCTACGTCCAGGCGAAGCTAAGCGTGCACGACCGCTCCCTGAAGGTAGCCACAGTCATTGAGAGCCTGGAAATGGAGATGGAGCTGCTGTGTCTCACCGGCGTGGAGGATCAGCTGCAGACGGATGTCAGACCCACTCTGGAGACGCTGAGAAATGCTGGCATTAAGGTCTGCCTAACCTAATGTTACTTCTAGCAGGAACACTTAGACCCTTTGGAGTATGTGGCACTGTCCTATAGTTTGGGGGCCCTGTCAGGGTAAATGTTTCACCAGGTGCCTTTTGCGAGTGGGAACCGTGGGACTGGCCAATGCATTTTAAACATCACTTTGGGAACAGAACATGCTGGAAGTGGTAAATGTTAACTAAACATGTGAAAGCATGTCACCTTTTGTGCTTTTCTTCCCCTAACATGCTCTGGCTCCTTCTGCAGAGAAACTGAGTGCATAGGCAGGATAGTAGCTACAGGAGACTTTGGGGCAATTGTTTCTTTCAGATGGTTGCATGAAACAAGACTGGTTTGAATGTTTTTGGTCTCTGGTGCACAAACTCCCGTACTGGGGCTGAAGTGCTGGGCTGTGAATATACACGTTTTCAGTAGCCACTAGAGGGGGTCTGAGCCAAGAGAATCAGGGACTGGACTTTTTTTTTCCAGCTTTCTGGGCTCCGGCATCTGAGACTCAGACACCTACAGCCTGAGCTGTGCACAGTGGTGAGGGAGGCGGCGTGATGCCTGCTTAGTTTCTCTCTCTGAAAACTTGTCAGTTAGATCCCGGACTTGCAAAAGGGAAAAAAAATAATGGACTTCGGAAAACATTCAGATTTGGGCAAGAAAAGTACGTAAAAGGTTCTGGTTGTGGTTTCTCTGCTTTAAGTAACAAAGTGAGCAAAAGTCTTGAGCCATGCTGTGAATCCAAAGCCAGGGCTGTGTGTTTGGGATTTAGGTAGGAAGTGGAATTCAAGACTTGGGACAGGCTTCCAAAAGTGCTTTCTGTTTGGAGCCATCCCTGTAAACAACAGGGACTTCAGCAGAGAAGAGAGATAAGCAGAATCGGACAAAGCTCCTTAGCAGCATTGTGGCTTTCTTCCCCTGCGGCGTAGTCCAGGCCAGTTATTCCAAAGCAGTTTCATTTTTTTTCTCTTCACCTTGGCTGGAGTCGGTGTCGGGGTGTGGAGCATGTCGTCGCACAGTGAGTGCAGCACTTCTGAGCACTCCTTGCAATGGTATGTTCATTAGGGTATTGCATGCAAGAAGTAAATCAAGAGTGAAGGCAGTCTTGTAATTCATTACAGGGACCATCTTGTTAAGATCAAATCTTTTTCCAACCTCAGGTTATTAAACAAATAAGTGAGTCTTTGTGTGTTTTTTGGGTTTTGTTTTTTTTAAAGTTTCATTAAATATTCTTGGGCAGTGTCTTGAAAGAATAAAAACACCAGTGGAAAAAACAAAACAAACTCTGATATATTTACACTGTTAAGGGAATTCCCTGCCAGATTATAACAGGGTATTGCTGCTGAGTATTGCTGCTGACATTGCTTTCTAATGCCCCCCCCTCACCAGCACAAAATAAAAGGAGCAGCGTATATTTAAAAAAAAGTCAAAAAAAAAAAAAACACCAACCAACTTGGTCTGTTCCAGACGCAGACATCAGCAGTGAGCTAACCCCCGTTGCATCATCCACATTTCAGGCAGGGCCATGAGGGATCTTTCTGCAGCAAGGCCCGCTTATTTCAGTGTACGAGAAATAGCTGGGGTGGGACACATTAACACACGCATACACATTCTTTAGCTTGCGTTTTGTGGGTTTATCAGCAGAATCTTGAAATATTGCAGGTGGGAAAAATGTTATACATGGTTTGTAACTTCTTTTGCGTTTCAGCCTCTTTAAAAGTTTTGCTTTCTTTCATCTGTGAGAGTTTTCTTCTGTGTTTTAAAATAGGTCTTTTTCAGAAAAATAATTTGTGTATATATATTCTAACAGTCCTTTTTATATGCCTGAACTGGCAGGTGGTACTTCTAGATGTCCTGCAGATGTGGTGGTTACGTTTTGTATTTAATACATTAAATATTTGGATTTTAGGTGTGGATGCTGACAGGAGATAAGTTAGAGACAGCCACGTGTACAGCCAAGAACGCACATTTGGTGACACGGACACAGGACATCCATATATTCAGACTAGTGAGTAACACCCACCTCCCCCTCTCTCAAGACTTGTTTGGGACCCCAAATTCTGGAACAGGAGGGGTGCTGAGATCACAACTGTTTTCCAGCAGTAGACCCAGAATATTTTTATTCTTTTGACCCAGCTTTCTATCCCCTGAGCTTTTGTTTATCTGACTGTGTGCTCTGAATAACTCGGCATGCTGCCTGTCCGTATTACTTTTGCTCCCTCTGAGACTTGTTTGATTGTTTTTTCACCCCAATGAAGCAAACCTTTCCTCACTTGCCCTCTCTTTCCCCAGGTGACTAACCGTGGAGAAGCCCATCTAGAGCTGAACGCCTTCCGCCGGAAACACGACTGTGCTCTTGTTATTTCTGGCGACTCACTGGAGGTAGGCTCCAAACGCCTCAGGCTGTTCAGGAACAGCCCCAAAGCACTGTGGCTGAATTGGGATTTTTTTTTTTTTTTTTTAAATTTTATTTTTTTTAAAGAAACTTTCATAGCACAAACATCGGTGACACTTCTGATCTCTGTAAATTAGGTGTGTCTGAAATACTATGAGTATGAGTTCATGGAGCTGGCTTGCCAGTGCCCTGCCGTCGTGTGCTGCAGATGCGCTCCGACGCAGAAGGCCCAGATCGTGCGATTGCTCCAGGAAAGGACCGGCAAACTCACCTGTGCAGTAGGTAAGGGACTAGTTAGGGAGGAGTGACCATGTAGAATGGTGTCTTTATTTTTTCTTCTTTCGAGTGAATGGTCCCGTGTCATCTCATAACTCATGGAAATGCTGAGTTAGGGAACAGTGTTTTTGTGGGATGATTGATAAGAAATTTTGCATGTGGAAACTTCAGTGACAAACTATTCGTAAATATTTGGGGTGGTATCTTTGCAAAACAGAGCTTGAACACAATCAGATAAAGTGCCATTGTTAACCTGTGAGCTTTATTTCAGCATTGTACGTATAATGGTACACCTACAAGTCAGATGAAGTGATCAGTGGCCTTGAATTCCTGTGCGTCTATTAAAAAACTTCTTAAAGAATTTAAATTCCCAATTTCTATTTAAAATCCTGCTTTTGTTGATAGGGTTCAGTGTGTCTTCTAGTATTACAGTCTGGTGCAGATGCCTTTGGTGGGGTTGCAAGTTGCCTCTGTTGCTTAACTACCAATGTCGTTTGTGCTCTGACCTGCAGGTGATGGAGGGAATGATGTTAGCATGATTCAGGAGGCTGATTGTGGTGTTGGAGTTGAAGGAAAGGTGAGATTACCTCATGTTTAATAAGACTTCCTATGGCAATTCAGAAGCTGGTTTGCAACTAACTCTTAAATGAATC
Organism: Phoebastria nigripes; assembly: GCA_035582835.1. NCBI lineage: Eukaryota > Metazoa > Chordata > Aves > Procellariiformes > Diomedeidae > Phoebastria > Phoebastria nigripes. The sequence goes on along the minus strand of JAYKAV010000589.1, from coordinate 1,243,495 downwards.
CTCAGAAATTTGTGCAAGAAAGTGAGAAGCTTCCACAAGAATAATCATCAGACCAATAGCCTTATCATGAAAAATAATTTGGCTGGAAAAGAGACAACTGGTTAACAGAGTTCAAGTTCATTATTTGATTCTTGGCAGATTCCCTGAATTTGGACCATCGTGGTTAGTTTTGGGGTTTTTAATCACGCGTAGATGCTCCAAATGCTAGCGTTGTAATTACTCTGATAACATACACCCTACATGTACAATTAAAAACTGATTATATTAGAAAGCAAACTCTGGGTTAGAGCTCTGGTTCCTGCATATGGAGCTGCTTGGAGCGACAAGACTGGATTTGGCGGCAGTGGAAAGTCTCTGCTTGCAGTGAGCCAAAACATTAAAATTGAGTGAACTTTTGAGACTGAAAATTTGTGTTCAAAACTGACTTGATACGAGTGTCACGTTAACATGCGTGTTGTGAATCATAATCCAGAGGGTTGCTTAGAATTGGAGGCCAGGGTTCAAATGGGAATTCTCCTCATATTTTTGCTCTTTGCTTAAAAGCCACGGTGGAAGGCAGAAGTGCTGAGGTAATACTCTCCCCCACCTAATGTATTGCAAATTTTCTTGGAAATTCTGTCAGTGATAACTAAATAATAATACGATATTTGTTTGTTTCCAATGATGATATGATCTCACTATGCTTTTACTTGCTGTTGTACACAGGAAGGAAAACAGGCATCACTTGCAGCTGATTTCTCTATCGCTCAGTTTAAACATCTGGGTCGTTTACTAATGGTGCATGGAAGGAACAGTTACAAACGGTCTGCAGCTCTCAGTCAGTTTGTAATCCACAGGAGCTTGTGCATCAGTACAATGCAGGTAAATGGACTGTCATGAGGGCTTTTCCAATGGAGAGGTGAAAAAGCAAAATCAAAAAGCAAAGGTTCTGCATTTCATTTTGGATGCAACTATTTCTTCTCCTGAAAATTTTCATGGGTTGGAACTTGAGGTTGTTTCTTGGGTATCAAAACACATAAGAGAGTTCCTGGTATTGGACAAACATCAGGAACTTCTCCAAAATTGGACAAACAATATTCTACCTTAGAAAACACTGCTGTGATGCAGCATATCTTTGCTGTCATTTAGTAATGCTAGGAAATACTGAAAATCTGAAGCAGGGCACTGCTCTTAAGGAAGGTCTCTGCTGAGTAGATGCACTTCTTTTCAGGTGTGTTTTAAGTAAGGCCTTCAAATAGTGAGACCAAAGTTAAGCAGCTGAGGAGGACCTGGCTCAGACCCTGATGAGGTTACCGAAAGCTCAGTCTGGCGTGCTGTGGAGTGTTCGCAGGAGCTGTGCCGCAAAGGCTGCTGAAGCACGTATTGACCTTCCCAAGTGCTCGGCAGCTTGCTGCAGCAATGTGGAGGCGGTCTGTTCCTCTCCATTTCAAAGGGAACCTTAGAAACAGATTCGGTATTCACAAAATTTACATTGTTCATGTGTGCTGAGCCTCAGTGTAACAAAAATGCAATTGCCAGTTGGCAGGGAGAGTTGAAAGAGATTTTAAGAGTTTGTGAGCCAAATTCCATTCTTAGCTGTGGTGACTTGAGTGAAAGTTACAGTTAAGGACAGAGGTTACTCTTTGGGAGTTGCATTTCCACGCCACAGTGTGCTGATATATTCCTTAAAAATACTAAGGTTTTTTTTTAAATAAAATATGTGATATTTTTGAGAAGGCTGGTTCCGCCCTCTCCCCTTTTTAGAAAAAACACGTTGGAGAGGGATGCATAGAGACAAGAGGTTCAAACTCAGGGGACAGTCTAGCTTACTCTGCAGCTAAAAACAAGAACAGAAAACAAACCCATAACTTCTGACAAAAAGAAAAGAAAAATTAATCTTGAACTCTTTGGAGTTTGTATTAGTGAGTGTTAACTCTTTACGTTGTGAAGGCATCATCCAGGCATAAATAAGTATGCACCTGTCCTTCACAACATCTGGACAGTTTTGATCAAACCAGTGGACTTTGGAGGAAACTCTTTATGTTCTTTTCTGTGGAACTACATTACAAAAAGTTTTCCAAGTCCAGCTCTCCAGTGTTTGCTATTAAACATAGCTTTCATCCAAGATTTGCGTAGGAATAAAAAGAGTTGATATTACATTCTTCTGTCTTCATTTCAGGAATTTGGAGAACCCATTGCAAGTACGTTCCAGTTTGAACAGAGTATATTTTTAAGCTGTTACTTTTACTGCAGTATCTTAATGCCTGAAAAGCTTACTTCTTTTCTTTTCTAGGCTGTTTTTTCATCAGTATTTTACTTTGCTTCAGTTCCTCTCTACCAAGGCTTTCTCATCATTGGGTAAGAGCTCACTTTTTACTAATAGTGTGGAAAACCTGTGCATAATTAATAGATTTGGGCTAATTAACATGCAAGGCATGCACATCTCCACTCTGTGTGTTTCACAACACTGCTTCAGAAGATAGATGTGATCCTTGTCCCCTTTCTGCTCCTCTGCGCTGAGCAAAGCCACTGAGGCAGCACAAGTACTTCTAGAAGCCTTTCCAAAAGGAGAGTTTGTCACAGAAGCAAGCCATCCTCCAGGAAGCACTCCTGTGCTACTTGATCCCAGTAAAAAACGGAGGGACAGTTGTTATGCTCTGGTGTCTGCACAGCAGTGAAAGCCAGTGCCCAGCTCCTGACAGTGTCAGAAAGCAGGGACAACCCAATCTCTTTAATAGGAGGAATCAGTTCCTGTCTAAAATATACTGGGATTACACTTGTAATCCCATGACTTTATAGACTTCCGAGTACATAATTAAAAAACAAACAGCAAATTCATCTCCATTGCCTTCTGATGCAAACAGGATCAAGCCTGAACTGTAGAGCAAACTTTGGAGTGGGGACAGGTCTGTCCTTGGCTCCATTAATAACCCTATAACACCAGTTGCAATACTTGAACCAATCATCTGTGTACGAGTGTTTCTAATCAAAAGCCATTCAAAAAGCAAATCCTGCAGGTTTTTCCTACATGCAAAACTCTGGTGTGTGCCATTTGCAAGTTTTTATAATATGTATGTCACTTGGCACTTCAAGAATACTGTATTTCCTTTCTGAAGACTAGCATTTCTGTTTGCTCATCTACACCTTAGATAATTTACTGGTCTTCTACCTTCTTCCCAGGTACTCCACAATTTACACAATGTTTCCAGTGTTTTCTCTAGTCCTGGACAAGGATGTTAAATCTGAAGTTGCAATGTTGTACCCAGAGCTCTACAAAGATCTTCTTAAGGTGTGAGAGACTCCTGTTTGTCTGTTTTGGTTTAAGGCAAGATCCCTGTCTTGATGTGAAACTCTCTAAATGTATAAAGTCAAGTATATTATCAGTATATACAGAACTTTATCATGCATTTTCAAGCAAAATTATTTTAAAGGCAAATTTGAATTAACAGATACAACCAGATTTCCTGGCAGTTTGTTATTGAATGCTACATGAAATGCAATTTATTAAAAACGACTGGGGAAACAGAAGTTCCATTCTGTGGGAAATTTTAAGGATTTAATATTACCAGTTTGTTCCAAAATAAAGGGGAAAGAGAAATTGTCAGGGATTTGGCACTATCCTGAAGCCAGAAAAGGGGATGGGGGGAAGGGATATGCTCATTTGGTGGAGGGAGGAGGTTATCACATAGTTTTGTGAATAGAAATTTGCCTTGAGGATGATCTAAAGGGACCTAAAGGTTTGATTGCTGTGCCATTTTAGTAGCTTTAGCATGAAAGTCAGGTCCTTCTGCTTAGACAAAGAAAACTTTATTTGATATTTACCATAGAAATATCAGGAAGGTAAATCTTGTCTTAGGTTCTTTTTTTTTATTTATTTATTTTCTGGAGAATTTTTTTAATAACTGGGGTATGCGGACTGGGAACATCTTTCTTAATTGAAGGAAAGGGTGGACTGAGTCTTCAACAGATCCTTTCCCTCAAGGATTTCTGTTAAACAGATACTCTCAGAAGCAAAGCCTGTTTTTCCAACAGCCTGAATAAGTCTCCATCTGGTTTCACTTGTATGTTGTCTCTTATGTCATAAACCACTAATTCTCCAACCATCCTTAGGCCTGGTCTAAACATAGGGGTTTTTTATACTGGTATAGCTGTGTTGGCTGGAGATGCTTTTTTTAAAACCTATCTGCCTTCAATATGATGGTGATTTGTGTGTGTGTGTCTAGAAATATAATATTAATATATTCATATATATGTGTATACACACATCTTTTATTTCACAGTAATGACTAAACTCATGAGACATCTTTGCATTGAATTAATCGTGTGTGCAGTAAGGAAGAGGTTGTACCGTACTGTGCAAGCAGTGAGCTTCCACAGTCCCAGGCCTCCTTCATGCATCATGAAAAATGAGAATAAAAAGGCAGTACCTCAGGGTTGGTTGACTTGCTTTGTTTTCTTTCCAAATCACCTTCAAATTCTCTTTTATTAATTGGTGGGTTGATCCATAAGTGAATGTTCTTAAAAGAAAACCCAACAGAGTTTTGTCTTTTTTTTCTCCTCTCTCCGCCCCCCCCCGCCCCAGGGACGACCGTTGTCATACAAAACATTTTTAATATGGGTGTTAATAAGCATCTATCAAGGTAAGAAATCAACTTCTGCTTGTGCCTTTAGATGTTTTAACAAGTATAGAATATCTAATTTTTTGTATTGCAGGAAGTTAAGTAAAGCATAAAGTGAATTTAGCAATGCATCCTTGGGATAATGAATAAATATTTTTTGTCTCGGAAAATGTTGGCAGCATTACCAAAGGAAGAAATYATCTAAAACTAAATATTGGCAGCAACTAGTGAACCCTGTTGTAGGCAATGATGTCGAAGTTCAAAGTGTTGTGCCTCTTCCCATTGGGACCATCCTTTGTAATTTTGTGCAAATTCCTTTCAGTGCTTCAGTTGCTCCATCTGTAAAGTAAAGTTCATGACTCTTCCCTTCTTTTGAAAAAGGTTTTCAAACCTGTGGGTTATACAGGTTATTTAGTCAGCATGCAAAATACAGAATCTGTAGCTTTGTGTATTTTATCTAAACCCTGTCTATTAGAAGTGGCAATAGTTCTGGTTACTTCATAGCCATCTGTAATGAAGGACTAGAGTAGAGCTCAGGTTCTTGATCATATCCCATACACTCTAATTAGGCTGCTAAAACAGTTAAGCAAATGCCTTAATTACAATGCATCTATTTTCCAAAAGTGGATGTAGTAATTGGGATATATGTCTAAGAAGGTCTTTTCTTTTGGTTTGTCCTTTTTTTATCAAGTAACCTCAAACTCAAATACTTTCTATAAGCGTTCATCAGGGAATCATGGAAAACATGTAAATAACGTGGAGCTATAAAGCTAAAATGGCAACATGATTCTGTGACAAAATTTCTTGTTTTCCAAAGCTCCTTTATCAATAGGAGTCAGAATAAATGTGCCAAAATAAGCAGCTAGTTCTTACAGATTTAATTGATATTACCATCCTCAGGAGGGAGCGAAACCGAGAATAYAAAAGCTCTCTTGGCATTACCTTATGAAATCTAATACGGTAGAACCCTACAACAGGGATAATGGTCTTCTGATGCTGTACAAATATGATGGCAAAGCCAAGGCATTTATAGAAATCTCACCAGTGGTGGAAAGCTAAAGCCAGAGGGTGATGCATTGAGGGAAAGATTTCTTCTTGAGCTAAGACCACTATCTGGTTACAATATTTGGTTAAAGTGACTTCACTTCTGATGTGCTAAATAACTAGAAAACAGCAGGCCAAACAATTGGGCTAGTTGCTAGCAGAGATGAGCCTGACCGAAAACTTGAGCAGTCCTAAATTTTGGAAAGTTCACAGCTGGATTTGAACTTTGTGGCTCAAGCTCTAGTCACTTGCAGGTTTTCCCTTCCGAAACTAGCCTAGTGTGATGGATGTTGGTGTGGATTACTCATGCTGCTAACATGAGTTATTTGTGCAGGTGGCTGTGCAGGGCGTTGTGAGCATTCCCTGGCTAGCCAGAATAGGAGCACGAAACAATGCATCATTAACAGTGGTTTAATGTGTACTCCTTTTAGGGGGAAGTGTAAAGGGGAGACATCTTGGCCGAAGTAATGCAAAGAGAGGCTAACTTGTATCCACTGAACTTTTCAACACCTTGCTTCCATCTGGGCACTGAGGCAGTGCAGTAGGTTTTAGAAGTATTTGATATCTTTCAGCTTCTGAGTAGCGACCAGCTGCTTTTCTGGGAAGATAGAGTTTTGTGATGTTAGAAATCTCCAGTTGCCAAAATAGCGTGTATTAATTTCCTATCTCCATGTGTCTATGAATATGATAGACTGTTATAAAAGTCTGGGCACCTCTGCTGTAACTTTTCCCCATCTTCTCATCAGTTCTGTCTCCTAAATAGTAACTGATTCATTGTCATTACATTCATCAGGTTTCATGAAAAACAGTCTCAAGACATGACTATGTTTCAGCCTTTCCAAGACCTAGCAGAGGATTTTTAGAGCTTAGACTGGTGTTTAAATAAAATACCCAAATGTTCCATTCCCTTGCAGGTAGCATCATCATGTATGGAGCACTCCTCCTCTTTGAATCTGAATTTGTCCACATTGTCGCCATTTCCTTCACATCCCTGATTCTCACCGAGTTACTGATGGTGGCGTTGACGATCCAGACGTGGCACTGGCTTATGATAGTGGCTGAGCTGCTTAGTCTCTCCTGCTACATAGCTTCTCTGGTCTTCTTACATGAGTTTATTGGTAAGGTTAAATGCCTTTTCTCCAATCAGTTGTTTTATGACCTGAATAGTAACAGGACTGTAAGGACATGAATTGAGTTTAAAGGCTGTTGATGAAGCCAACATAATTACGATGTCAGTGGTTCTGACCAGAATAAACTCTATTTGATTTGAAGGCACCTAAAAGACGTGTTATGGTTCCTTCTCCTAGCAAAATCCTAGAGGACATAAAGGTGGTCAGTAAACTGTGCGCTGCTCAGTGAATCTCATCCTTACTTTCAGAGCTCCACCATGCATCAGCTGTCATGTAATAGTCGTCTTTGTTTCCATATGAGAGATGAACTTGAGACTAAAAAATTGAGCCTCTGTTGTTGGGTTGAAAGATTTCATCTTTTAACTGGGTGAAGTAGCTGCCTTCTAAAACTTACCTTATTTTATCTGCTTCGTTGGGGCATTGGGGTCCTTCTCTTGTGGGTTTGGGTTTTTTTTGTTGTTGTTGTTGGGTTTTTTTTGTTGTTGTTGTTGGTTTTGGGGTTTTTTTCCTGGAACAGAGCTAATCCTTTTCCCTGGCTAAAGGAAAAAGGGTGAGGAAATCCAGATTCCCCCAGTAGCTGTCTAGTTGCAAATATCAGATCCATAGGGTTTGTTCCAGTGTTCGTTCGGGAACCACAAGATGTCACTACTTCTTCCATAAAGCTCTTTGCTAACTCTGAAGACAATGAGGATAACTTCCCAATGGGCTAGAGCTGTATCTCTTGCATATGGGTATACCTGCTCCATTTTGAACGATTCTTCAACTATTTTTGCAATGATTCTAAGGTATTATAACTGAGTTGAGAGATGTGTTTGCTGGACTACCAGCAAAGTAGCAGAGGGCAACTTCCAGAGTCAGAAGACAAGTAGTCCATTTAAAGGAAGCTCAGTATTGCCAGGAGATGGATAGCCCTGTTTCAGATGGGATATGTATGGGCACTTGCCTGTGAGGAGTTGAATGCCTTACTGAAATGTGCTGTGCAGAAAGCTATATCTTTTGTGGAAGAGAAGGGCAGAAGAATGAGGAACCAGGGATCGTATGAGCTTTGAACTTGCATGTGGAGAAGGTGAGGCTGTTTAAGAAGCGTTGGTAGACTGAATTACTTTTCTGCCCCTCTTCCCAGAGCGTACTTCCCATCTTCATTGACTCTGTGCTCTTTTCTTTTTACAGATGTCTACTTCATTGCAACTTTGTCGTTCTTGTGGAAAGTCACCGTCATCACTCTGGTGAGCTGCCTTCCCCTCTACGTCCTGAAGTACCTGAGACGAAGGTTTTCTCCCCCAAGCTATTCGAAGCTCACGTCCTAGGGCTGATCTCCTTGCACACCAGAGACAAATATTGCACATAACTGAGAGACAAAATCATGTAGTTGTTACTATAACGAATACGTCCGATATTTGCATAAGGATCATGTGGTAATCTCTATTAATGCTGCTTTATTGAAAAAAGACTTCACAACTGCCATGAACAGAAACCTAACGATAAAAGGGAATTTTTTTGAGGGTGGAGGCACTTGTTAGTTCATCCAGTTCTTGTCACTTTTGTTCAACTTAACTGGGGTCAAATGCGCGTAACTGCAATGACGATGGGTTTCTCATGCATGGTTAAAAGTATCTGAAAGCTGCTAACTGACCTTGGAATTTACATTTGACAAATTTAAGCTCCTTTTTTAAGTGTCTGTGCTGTTCCTTGCATTGTGTTATGTTTTTTTTATATTATTTATCTTTTTGATTCAAGTAGTTACATTCTTTTTACATCTTGGAAATCCCTTAATGTAGGTGATGCAATATACTGCTGACAGCTGATTCCTGATTTATGGCATGCTGTTTCCATAATGGGGCTCCAGCATGTCGGATCTACACACACTTGAGAATCTGAGCGTGTTTGAAACTTTCCTTCAGTTGAAATGTGGTCACCCTAGTGATTTTTGGAGGTATCCAGCCATTGATAAATACGGAGAAATGTAGTCCAAAATGAACAAATTCGGTTTTGTTTAGCTTTTGTGCTTTGTGTTAAAAGGAGCTGGTGACATAATAGCTTTACTCTGTATTTATTTGTATAGGAGAAAATTATCTAAACTAAAGCAAATCCTCTTTGGAAAAGAAATTTGCAGTTGATCAGACTTGAAATGTGTCGACAACGTGAGAAGAGACTCGTACTGTTCTGCAGACAATGTGGCAGACGTGTCTTGAATCCTTGGAGACTAAAAGGAAAGGTCATAGAGCTGCTACTCCTCACAGCTACACGAAATCTGTTTCCTGTTAGGGTGAAACTGCGAAGATGAGCTGCAAATACGCTGAGGCACTCCTAGGTGGATGTTGTTCATGACACGCTCCCTGCAGAGAGGCAGTTTTTGAGAACCTTGCACTTGCTTTGCTCTAAAAACCAAACTTGAATCACAGAGGCAGGAGTGGGGTTCATACAAAGGCGTTAGGCTCATGTGCAGAGCAAATTTACCTACTGATTTTTAATTTTCAAAAGTAAAACTCAATGAGTTCTGTTTTTATAATAAGCGTTGGCCCACACTATAACACCGTGAGGAGAGCAACACATACTTAAGCTGCTCAGGAGAATGGCAGAGTTACGGGAACCTTTTACTGTTGGGTCTGTGCCTCAGACATGGATGAGCTTTTAGTGGCAGCCATCCTCATCGAATGGCTGTTTAGTCTGTGCTAAATTAGCTGCTTACTGTTTCATTCCCACATCATAAAAACCACCGTCGGAGCTGGCACTGCTTGGCACCGTTGTTGGTCGGCTGCGCAGAGGGACCAGGAATGGCTGAGCCTAGAGCCTGAGCTCCCTTGTGCTCTCTCAAGGCAGCCCTTCCAAGTCAGGGCAACCACACTGGTGCACAGAAGCTCCCTGGTTGTCTCTGTGCCATGCTGAACCTCTTTAATGGACTGCCAGCTTCTGTTGCCATTGCTACAGGCGTTCCACTGTCGCAAGCAGCACAATGCTGCATTAAAAGGTCTGGTGTGAAAATCGGTGGAAAGTGGGAGTGTTGTTTTAAAAGAGCTGGAGACTGTGTTGACCCATAGTGGTATATCTTGAATTTTCAGATCTAAGATAGCCGTGGCTTGTGTGGTCGATGTGTGGTAATTGATCTGGGGAATGTTTTGCACAACCTGACCTGCCTTCCTTGCTCTCGGTTCCCGTGAGTAAATATCAAAGAGGAGGGGAAGCAAGTTCCAGAAGATTTAAAGAAAAATTGGATGTGCTTCATAATGCATGTGGCTTGGGGTGAGTGGAAGGTGCAAGTCCATATGACCTTGTTGTTAACTTCAAGAGGGGGAAACCCTTTTGATTTACAAAATTATGTTTCAAAATCCTTCAGGAATAAGAACAGCAAACGCTCTTTAATCTAACACACTGTTTTTTCTTTTGTGCCAGTCTTCTGATTAGACTCTTGTCTGAAGTCCTGATAAATAGCAACCAACTTTAGAAACATCCTACTGACTAAGGAAAGATAATTCTTAGTATTCACCTTTTCATAATAATTTTAAAATTTGCCTTTCATTCTTTCTCTTCTAAATGTTTTTCCTAAAAATAATAATAATATATATTTCTGCCCATTTGACATACATGTTCATGTTGGGAAAGGCCCTAGAAGTGCAACGCTTCTCAGTGATTTGTCTTGCGGAGAAAAAGCAGTGCCTGAACAGCCCGTTTGTGGGGGAGTTGTGCTAACAGCCTTTTGTGAATTATGCCACTTTGCCAAAAAGATACTTAATGTTGTCTTTATCGTGACTTGCTACAGCTCCTGGATAGTGTCGGCCATGCAGGTGTTCTGGAGTCCCCAGTCAGCATTTGATTTAAGTAGATTTAAACACAAGAATCAAGAATTTCTTCTGGCAACTTGTTGCGACCGAGAAGTCAAGTCCCTCTTGTCCGTTGGCAAACACATTGCAGTACACATCTTTGTAAAGCCCTGTCTCTATCTAGTGTGTATTAGTAGTTAAATGTCCTGCAAGAATAACAGTGCCATGCTACTGTATGTAAATATTTGAGACGTATRTATGGTAGAATTCACTGTTTCCTGAAGTCAATACAGTTTACACTGAGTGGACCATATTTGCAAAATATTAGCTTACACCAAGAAAGGGAGTGAATTGTGATTTCGGTTGTATTTATTGAATCATAACTCTAATAAGGAACGCATATTTAGTGGAATTGATAGTAATCTGTCGCTGTGTTTTGGGGTGCAAATTATATTCCTTTGCAGCTAGTTTTTTTGCACAAGGTTGTAAATCCAGGAAGTAATTTCTGTCTGGGTATACACTGCATTTTTTTAAAGCAATCAGAAAATTAAAACTGCCATCTAACAAACAGCAGGAAAGAGGAATGGTTGTATTTTTCAAGTTTAGCACTTTATGCCTGCAATCTATTTCTCTTAAGTTATTTTAAAAATGTTTTTAAAAGCAAAGTTTGATACATATGTTCATATTTACTGTACATTTGAATAAATGGATTCTCTGCTGGAAATTTAATTAATCTTTTTCCTCTAGTATGCTCATAATTTGTGCTTATTGGGAGTGAAGCATTGTTTTCTTCTTCTATGTAGTATCTTGTTTGTAGCCTTACTTAGTGTTCTTCCTATTCCTTTTTTTGTTCTGGTTTGTGTACTGTGGCAGTTCATATAACTTGTGTGCTTTGGGACTGTGCTCCAAGTGATGCTGTAGGGTAGCAGTGTGCGTCTCACAGTGTGCTCTTGCTTCCCATGGCTGCTTTAGGGAAGCCAACGCTCTGTGCTATGCTGCTGCGGTGCTTAGTTAACGTGGAGGCTTTGTGACATGCACTGTTCTCTTCTTGCATCTCTGCAGTAATTCCAGGTGTGTCGCAACTTTCTTCATTTTTTTTTTTCTTTAACTCTGTATTTGTTTCCTCCATAGAGCTTGTCCTGTTTATCTTTGCAAACATTTGTTTTGCTCAGCTCATAGTGCAATTGAAATGCAACATTCTTTATTCAACAGCAGCAGCTTAAATCTGTACAGGGTCTTATCAGAACTGGGCTTGGGGAGTGATGAGTGACATCCCTGATGTCCCCTCGGTGTTGAGAACTACATGCTGAGAGCTTACAGCTGTGGCTGGACCAAACTGAGCGGCACCGAAGGCGTTTTTCTGTGGTCTACTGAGCTATCACAATTAAACGCCGTGACGATCTCTCTTGTCCTCTGCAACTGCTGAGGAAAATTTTGCTATAGTTGAGCTGAGTTTGTCAGGGAGCCACAGAGAGTTAGATGTGTGAATCCCTAAAGCTTGTCTTTTGGCTTTATCTTTTGAAGAAAGCTGCTGCACCATCTGATGCATCATAAATCCTTGGTTTGCACAAGCAGTGCTGTAAACCAGGTATGTGAACTACTATTGCATGCAGCTCACCGTCGCAAGTTCTTTGCACACAACTGTTCGGATGGGGTTTGATTCATCTCCACAGTTGCTGGGGCCAGTCCAGTGCCCACTAAAATCTTCAGCGTGAGCTGGATGGCTCTTTTATTTTTTATTTATTATTAGTTATTTCATAATTAATAAACTCTTTGATTTGCACGAAATCCTGGGTTCTACAGCTTTGCCAATATGGTCCATTACTACTGCCTAGTACAACTTGTGTACTTATATGCCTTTGAGAACATTTTTAATTGTTAAAATTGTTAAAAAATAAATGTTAAGTTAATTTAATTTTTAATTGGGGAGATGGATTCTGGTGTCAAAATGATATTTACTGTGATGTTTTGTACCTGTCATCTAGTTAAACAACGTGTAATACTCTTGATTCAAGAGAAATGTGAATGCCAATTATTTATTGTTCTGTGGAGTTATATGTTGCAGATGTGTAAAAACTTAAAAGGGAATGTTGTGAAACAAGGTGGAAAAATAAATTTTATGCAACTTCTTTACTTCATCTATATACACCCTCTGTGATGCACCTGAGTTAGTCCTGGCATGATCAGTCCAAGATGTGTTTTGACAGAATTGTAAGTATAGGTTAAGTTGCATTGTGGCCCTTTAACTTGTCTGCATGGGAAATGCATATCCTAGAAATGGTCAGTACTTTCTGCTGATCAGTGTAGACCTGCTTCATTAATTTCTTTGTTATAAGCACTTTTCTAACAGTCTAACAGGAAGGGGGCTTTGAGGGGGGGACGGGGGGGGTTGACGGTTTTTTTGTTTGTTTGTGGGGTGTTTTTGGTTTTGGTTTTTTTTAAGTATTGGAGTAAGCTTTTGCTGCCCTTCACTTCGAGTGACTTCTTGCAAGATTGCTTTCTGCAAGTCGTCACTGCAATGGAATGGTGTGGACTAGGTCGATGGGGAGCACGGAAGCTGCTGCTGGGCAGGGGCAGGCTGCTGGCCCCGCTGCCGTCCTGCCGCCGGCCTGGCTGCTGTGACCGCCAGATGGAACTTCAGCCCTGGGCTGCTGCTTCACTGCTGCCTTTCCTACAACCAGTTAGTCCTAGAGTACCCAACTGTCCCGAGGATTTTAAACAAGCCCTGTAATTTGTAAATTCAGTTTCAAGACACTCAGCTCATTCAGGAAGATTCTGGTCAAATCATCCTCACAATTTTTGGTGCAACCCCAATTAGGGAGAAGGTAGTCGTTCACTGCTGTGAATTAGGAGAGTCCTTCGTTTGAAACATATATGCTGCTCTTGGAAAAGCAATGATGCAATAGCATTGGGAACAGCTATTTCTGGAATGTTCTCATCACTTGAATGTTAGATTAAGTAACTGGCTCGGCACAACAGCAGTCCCACGGCTAGGGCTGGCTGCCCCGCTTCTGGGTCAGAAACAGGAGGGAGAGGCAGGAGTTTAACGCTGAATATTCTCCGCAGGGGAATTGATGAAGAACACAGTTTTCTACCAAAAATGTAATGGAGCAGTAACCACTGTCCAAAAAAAAAAAAAAAAAAA
>JAYKAV010000589.1:960029-1229747 GCA_035582835.1 Phoebastria nigripes | reverse complement strand
TCCGCAGGGGAATTGATGAAGAACACAGTTTTCTACAAAAAATGTAAAGGAGCAGAAACAAATGACCAAAAAAAAAAAAAAAAAAACCCAAAAACAAAAACCAAAACACCCAAAACAAAACAAAACAAACAAAAAAAAAACAACAACAACCAAAACCCAAAAAAAATAGAATTGGATAGAGTAAATGTATAACTTGGGAGACTATTTCACTAAAGCAGTGATAAACTATCCGTCAGATCCTTAAACATTTATTATTTTCTTTATATTCTATAGGATGCAGATGCTAGCATCTTAACCTTTTTCATGATTAACTTTTTTTGTATAAAATAGTTAATGCAAATATTAAATAAACAATTTTTGTGGTGTTTCCACACATCAAATGAATGCTGTAGACTCCAGAAATTACAGTAACAGACTTCACTTCCAAGTGTTACCAATTTCCCACTCTAAATGGGTTACATAAGCCCTAGTTAGTGGTTCTTTTAATTTATGGACGGTTTCTTTTTAATGGTGAAATGTGTAATTAAAAAAAGCTAGAAATAGTTTTTCTAAACTCACTCTGGAAAGGGAAGGAGAATTTCTGCAATTTTTTTTTTCACCCAAACATTGCATAATAGTAGAAATGTCAAAGATTTCCATGGGGTTTAATTTCAATTCTTCATGTGGCTGTGGTCATACAAGAAGTTTGAACACTGCAGGGGTTGGCAGATTTTTGGAAGATCACGCATCCTGGGATAAGTTTTCAGCCTAGGCTTTACCAAAGAATGCCTGGCCTTACTTTTCGAATTGTGGTTGTATTATACACTAGTGTGTCTTTTCTTCTTTTTTCTTAAAAAAAAAAAAAAAGGAATAGGTGCTGGCTGGTAATTGGGTATCTTACTGTGGCCCTGAGCCTTACGTGTTGTATGAAGATGTACAGAAGCTTCCCTTTACCTTAAACCATTTGGAGAGAAGAAAACCTTGTCGATATGCCCTCTGTCTTTGCCTTCTGATGTCTCAAGGCATGGCAACTGCGCACCTACTCTGCCTTTTCTCCATTGCATTACCATGGCATTAAATACCGTTGTCATGATAAATCTTCACTAGAGGAAGGTAACTGCTCCTGTTCCCATTTCACAGGTAGGAGATGGGGGCAGAGAGAACCTGTGGTCTCCAGGCTGTACCCAAAGTCCATGGCAGAGCATGGAGCGCAAAACAATATTCCTGTTTTGATTATTAGACTTTCTCTCCACCTTAAACATTGGAGTCAATCCTATAGGAAAGTTACTTATTCCACAGAGTATTCAGATGTCTGCTTTTAAATTAGGAATGTGATTGCAGGCTTCGAAAAAGCTGTCCTTATTATATGGAGTATTGATGAACCCCAATCCAAAAATTTTGCCGGATTCTTCCATCTTAAACCTGGAACTGCAGATCCAAATTACATCTGTGCTAAATGTTTTGCAACTGCATGTGAAAGCGGTGAGTTTCAGAGAGTGTGAGCAGCAGTTGGCTGCAGAAATAGCATCGCTGCAACTGCAAAAAGGTAATGCAAGGAAAAACTTTGCTGAGTGTGACAGCAGTTAACTAGCAGCACTAAGTCCTGGTCCAGCACCTATTTAAGGTCACTATCAAAGCTGATGCTGTGGCTTCCTTGGGCCACGAGCTGGCATTTCCTGGCCTTAAAACTCTCTGGGTGGTGTGGGGCTCTCTAGGTTACATGGTGAATCTCTGAATTTTTGCTGCTTGTAATTAAAGTTATGGATGATGAGCATCTTGCAGGATCTGGCCTTCAGAAGAATGTCCTTCCCTCTGCTGTTCTTCCTCCCTTTGTGGCCTAAGACCTAACTGTTATTGAGTGAGTGGGTTACAAAAAAGGGCTTTAAAATCATTGCATTCCCACTTTAAAGCCTCCCTCTCTTGGCTTGCTGTAATTGTGCACGTAAGGAGGAATATTGTGTGCTGTTCAGATTCTCTCACAGAAAGAAGTAGTAACAAGAACAATCTGTGCAAAAGAATTTAGCGCATTAAAGATGGGGGTAATAGTCGTTCTCATTTGTCCTTTTATGTGAAACAGATTTTATTTTAAATGTACACTCTGAGTAGCTTAACCATATCCAGAAACTTGTTTACCAGGGTAAAAGTAGAATTGTCCGCAATATAAATTAAGAGCATGAGCAGAGGTAAATTGATTGTACTGCGCGATTCTGCTTAGTCAGCTCAGAAGTACTCCCGGAGCACACACCTCGGTGGGCACGCGGGAAGCGGGTATCTCCTGTGCTTGAGATTTCATCAGACAGCATATTTGCTCATGTGTTTCACATCTGCTCCAAAAAAGCTGTGTTGTAGCTCTGCTGTAGGCGTTGTATTTCTGTGTCGTTAGACGCAGATCTGTCCTGTGCTGGCTCTTCTGTTTTTAAGATATGTCACTTCGGATTCATTTTGTACAGTGGCAGATTTCACCAACGTGTGACTTGTCAAAAAGTGATGCAAATTGCTATTGATCAGGATTCCTATTTAAAATGAGAACAAACCATTCGTCAGTGATACCGTTACATAAAATGCCATGTAATGGTCTCAATGAAGCATGTTACCTGCTCCGGCAGCAATGGTGTAACTGCCATGGGAAGAAACGCCGCTTGGCGCTGAGCCTATGGGAAAGGCAAGGGATGCTGCCCGCAGAGGCAGAATTCCTCTGCGCCCTTTGTAAATTTGAGATTAAGGTTTTGAATAAAAGGCACACTTATAAGGATCGGCGTTCCCTCAGTCAGACAGCGTCTCTGCTCCAATGCGGTGGTTTCCAGTGAATCACTGCGTCCTGCATCTGCCGTTGCCGTGACTGCCGTCCTGGACCAGCACAGGCAGAGCCCTCGCTGTCGCTCCGGACAGGAAGGTCCCTCATGTCAATCAGCTCTCCTGGGCAGGTCAGGGCGCTGATTTGGGACTGGGAGTTTGAATGGGTTGCGCTTACTGTGTTTTATTACCTTTGGCTTTGATCTTGTTCCAAGAGTTAAAGGATAGGACCTTTGAGGAGGGAACTCTGGACTGCAGCAGACGGTGAAGCAGCAGCTCGTCATCTTGCTGTGAGGCCAGGGGCACTGCCAGCAGTCCTCTCGGCCCCTGCGAGGTAGGATCTTTGCCCTGGAGATGTTGCTGGAAATGTTTATTGCTCTCCAGCTGCACCTCTATTAGGCTCCATCCTGTTCTCCTTATGTTTGACAACCAGCGCACCATGAGCTGTAACATTTCAGAGCCCTAGTGAAAAGCAGCCAGTGTTTTAACCACTCTCTTGCCAAGGCTTCCTTGGCGTGAGCCTGCAGTGCGAGCGAGGAGAGCTCTCGCTGCTGGAGCTGCGCTGGGGGTTAGCAAGCCGGGGGAAACCCGAGCACCGCCCTGCCCGGCCGAGGTTCACCTCCCGAATTCCCCCTGGGCAGCATCGTGGGTGTCAGCCCTCGCAGTGCTGGTGCCTGATTTCCATGTGTGTGTACACATTGCTGATGCATGTAGATGTAGTTACAAATCACTTGATTTGCATGTAAGATCCTTTTCTTAATTTAATTTTTAAATGTAACTGGAGCAGTTACATCCTGCTGTTTATTAATGTAGCTTTAATTATGTAGTATGCCATCTTGGCTTCGTTCTAGCCTGGAACAATTACTTCAAGCCCAATGACAAACAGAAAAGTGATTTTAACATTGAAGGTGAATAAAATTAAACAAGAGCAATGAAATTTTTTTGCCTAAAATGTGAGCTGGAAACTAACACTGGTTCTTCCCTTTATCTATAGTTGTCTGTGTCCAAGGTAAGTAAAATCCCTGGAGAAGGGGAAGACCAGTTTCAAACAGGATCTACACTATCGTTGTCTGCTGTGAGCTACTCCAAAGAAGCGTTTATCAAGCATGCGCAGTGCGGCAGAGGGACTCGGACCTTCTCCACCCTGACAGCTGGGCTGTAAAATGAAAAATTTCTGGAAGTCCAAGGTTAGATGTTATCAACACCGCATCTATCTCGCTTTCTCCAGGTATGCCTCTTTCCAGTCTTTGGTATCCTCTTATTTATTTGTCAAGATGCATTGCTGCCTTTTAGCTGGATCAAGATAAATTAACCAAAGTGACAGTTTACATTTTAGGTTGAAACTACTGCTAGAATTTCTCAGGCAACTGTCTATAGACTAAAGTTTGATTCGAAGCTGCCCAGTTTTGCTTCTAGGAAGTCTCAAGCCTCCTGCTGATCAGATTTTGATTTCTGATCTTTCCTATATTCAGGGAGAAATAATCCAGAAAACAAATTTTCTAAGTGAAATTGGTATTTGCAACACTAACCCATAAGGAGAAAATCCTTCCAAAATCAGATGGAAAGAAGTGCATTGTGTTGGTATCTTGGTGGACGATCCACGGCTGATGTAAACTGTCAGGTCACGCTCATCCACGTCCTCACACAATCCTCAGGTTTTGTTCAAGTCCGAGTTTAATTCTTGCGAGTCCTCGTTACTGAAGTGTGGAACTAATTTTTACAGGTGCAGCGTTCCCYGTGAATAGCCTTCAACAGAAAGAAACATCTTGTATTTCACATGTGAACGACAGCTATTTCCTTCAACAGCCTAGGTGTCTTTTGCAATCTTTCGCTGTCAGGATACTGTGCAGAGCAGTGATTTATACGGGTTCCCACTCTTCTTTCTTTCAGCTCCTGTTGCCATTCCAGCTCCGAAGAACATAATGCCACAAAGCCTTCAGTAAAACCAGAGCCTGGAGGAAATATCAGGTGTTAACATCCAATAAAAAGCTAACACGCTTGAATGAACTGGGATTGCAAGGTACCTCTTGTATGGCCCAGGCAAGGACTGACCTAATGCAGCGGTTTTATGATGGTGGCAGGTAGGGACTAATTATAGACCCTGGACTCCATCATGAACTGACTTGTCAAGTTAACTTACCACCTAAAGTACCTACAATTACATTGTGGGGGCTTTCTACTCCTTTGTATAACTGAATGCAGTTGCTCCTGAAGAAACATAGTGAGTAAATCTGAGGTGCTGAAAGAAATACTGCACTAGAAATTACGCTGTAGGGAACGTTTTATATGCTTCAGGGTAAATTAATGACCGGGTTTGGGTTTTTTTAGAAAAAAAAAACCACACCAAAAAAAAAACCCACAACAAACTTTGTGCACAAATACATACTTCAAAATATATTTTCTTTCAAACACCAACTATTTTAACAACAGTGTAAATCAGATTTTACAGACCACATATTTCAAGTATGAAGTTCATTAAATGTGTGAAATTCTAGATTAGCTGCTGGGTGTGGCCAGAGCCCCAGTAATGAATTGTAAATTGTGTTCAGGTTATAATATCAGATTCCCTTGCCCTGGCAGTGATATTAAAGGGATAAAACCACCTTTTCAAAACAGTCATAATCTTTCTTTATTATCTTTATTTAGTTTAGCCATCATATGATATAGTGAATGACTGCATCAGTGTTTCCATCCTAACCTAATGTACAGGTGTCTAATTGGATTAGTTTGTTGTTGTTATTATTATTGTTATTATTAATAAACCAACTTATGTCCTAACGTAACTGAAACTAATGCTATTTATACATGCATTTTTGCCAGTGCCCTGATAGTGGGTGGTAGGCTGTCTTTAGATACAAGAATATCACTCTAAACTGCAATTCACTCTGACCTCGCATGAAAGAATCACTTGCTATAGTGAGAATGCAGTGTGACTTTGATTTGGCGTGTTTTGGAGTTATCCACTAGCATAGCTGTATTCTCCAGCTGAGCCAGGAGTTAATAGGTGTGGGCATTTGAGTCCAGGTGTTCTGTGAGCGTGGTGGGTTTCATAGTCATCTTCTTGGTCTAGGTTTGCTAAGTCCTTCCTGGACTAGCTTTCAACCATCAATGCTTTTCTTTTCCAAAAGCTTGGCAAACACCCACCCAGCCCTGCTGGAGAGGCGCTTGCTGCTGTGTGGTACTTGGAGAAAGGTCCATGCTGAGAACTGTGAAGCTACTGGTGCCTGGACATATGTACCTAGGGGATGTTGAACGCACCCCCTGAAAGGAACAGCTGGGGAAAAATGCTCATAGTCACCTGCAATCAGAAGGATCTCTTCAAATTCCGACCTTGGTTCTCTACAGTAACTCCTTGGAAGGGGAAGGTGAGTTGAATAGCTGGGAATAACGATTAATTAATGATGCCGTTCTCATTCCACAAACTCTTCTGTGAGCTGGGAGCAATGTGCAAAAGTGACCAGCTATGTCCTTGTACTGTTGTAACAACTATAATTTAGGGGACAGAATCTCTGTCGTATCCAGCTTCACTGAACAGAGCAGGCAGGAAAGGATCCCCAGCGTTCATCTGCCCCAGGCAGGGCACTGGATGGAGCAGCTCAAGGGCTGCTGTAGGCTCAGCTGGCAGGCACCTGTGAATCCACGCTGCCTGGTGTTAGCCAGCACATGTAGTTTCTTTGTCTCCCTTTTTTCCTGTGCTATGCAAAGGGAAGGAGGTTCACAAGCTCTAATATCTAATATTTATCTATCTATCTAATATCTAATCCCGGTATGACCAATAATGGGAATTTCCCAGGTAGCAACTTTTGATGGGGCTAAAAATCCAGGGTAAAGAAGTTAAAGAACTGGCATTTCTCATGCATGGCTGTTTGTTGGAGATCTCTTCCCAAAGCGTGGCCTGGTGACTGCAGTTACAGTGACTTAAGCTCTACAAGAAACAGGTAAATGGTAACATGTTGTTTACCTGCCTTGCCCACATAGAGAAGCACCTCTCCAACTCCCAAGTGTGACTAATGTTCTTCCTAATTATTCCAGTGAATAATTGCTCTATTTGGCTGTCTCTTTTTTTCTGAACCTTAGCTTAAAATCTTGGAAAACAAAACAAAACAAAACAAAAAAACCCACGCATGGTTTTACAATCTTAAAGAGAAAATACCTTTGGCAACAAACAAACATCTTTATAGCCTCATCCAGAGTTCTTATTTGTTTAATTGGTCTTGCTTTTAAAAAAAGGTTATAGTTCAGTTTTATCCTACATGCTCGTCTGTAAAAAGCCTCAGAGCTGCTAACCTAGTCATTGGTAGTAGTTTGTAAGGCAGTGCCAATCTGGAGGGCTTAAGTGTTCCCTGAAAACAATGTTTGATGTTTGGGTTAAAGCATAGATCGTGGCGTATAAACATCCCTCTTTGCACAAGTTTGCTAAATCAGGGTGCACGAAGCAAATTTCAGTTCTGGTGTAGACCTAGCGCCATTTACAACCCAGTAAATCAATGTATTGCTTTTATTTCCCAGCTGTCACGTCTGAGTCCTGCTTGCAAAGGTCACCATCCACCTGCACCTCGCTGTTCCCGGCTGCCCCCCCGCACCCCGCCGGGAGCAGACCGACCCTCCCCCGGCGGCTCCGCCCGCCGCTGCCCGGCCCGGCGCTCCCGCGGCCCGGCGCGGGCGGGCAGAGCGGTGCCTCAGCCGGTCCATTCCCCTACGGCGATGGGAAACGCATGTAAACTCTCGGATTTTCAGCTGAATGATCGGGTTGCCTTCTGCCCGGGCGTGAATAAAGCCTCGCGGGAAGGTCGGTCCCTTCCGTCGTACCTAACGGGCCATCCTGCCTCGTGTTCTCTTTCCCATGCGAGTGAATTTCTGTGCCTCTAAAATTCCCTATCCGAGAATCAATGCGGACTCTTGGCAAATTGAAGGGGCCAGGGTAGATCTGARCGATGATTTCGGTCCCGGAGGCGAGGTGGGAGTTGCGGTGGGGCGCTGGGCCGTTGCAGGGATGTTTCGGGATGCCGGCGGGGCCGGAGGATGCTGCGGGGCCGGGCAGGTCCCGGGCAGCTGCCCCCAGCTGCGCGGCAGGCTGAGCCATTTGGCTTTTCCCTGGAGAAAAACAAAATAAAACAAAACAAAACAAAAACCCAACAGGTCGGGTTTTTGAGGATGGTGAGGCTCAGAATAGGTTTTCCTACAGCTGCAGGTGCAGATCTGGTAATTATTTCACATGTAACCTGACATGAGGGTGTCGGACATTTCCATATACAAGTGGTTATTTATGAACTTGTGCGACTGCTTTGCAAACGTGCTTCACTGTCTGTCTGCAATCCTACACATTTCTAGGAGACAGACACGGTAATAGGTAAAACGGGAAATTGCAGCCTAGGATGGTATCGTATCAGGCCAGCTGAATTAATTACATCCTCCTGGTCCCATAAGAGGACACTAATTCAAGAGCTGCCTGACTAAAGACAGCGAGAGTGGGGCCCTATTGTTCTATGAGTGAGTTGAAAGACATTTATTTTTTCCTTTACAGGAAACTTTCGAGGGGAGGGGGAAGAGAAAGAATGTTCTTTACACTTTCTTCAATATCTTTTTTATTTGTGGTTTTCTTTTCTGAGGTTGCCTTTGTTGAGGAAAAAGTAAAATTAAAAAAAAAAAATCATTCTTCGCTTATACAAATGATTTTTAATGTTCACAAACAGAATCCGTTTACTAAAAGCCAGTTCTTAGGAGGAAAAGAAAAGAAAAAAAAAACCACCACAAAAAACCCAACAAAACTACTTTAACTCAAAAAATAGCCTTTCAGTTTATTGAGTTTTGTTGAAAAAAACTGAAAATTTCAACCAATTTTCATTTTAGATGAAAAGCTATTTCTCATTTGGAAAAAATGTTTTGATGGGAAAAATTCAAGCAGTTCTAGTTCCAATCTCGGAGAGCTGTATGTGGGTGGATTCCCCAGGCCACGTGGAGCTCATTACAAGATCAGACACTTCGTTTGTAACTTAATTAAGTGAGTGAATAGGTTATTTAGACAAGTGCATTGTCAGAAATAAGCTTGAGTTGGTAACATGTAGTCACGATGCTCTCGCACTGTTATGAAAAGGGAGGGAGGTGCCAGTTTGCATTACTTAAGCAGGCCAAGCTGCAGATGTTGAATTGCTTGGTCCTTGTTGGGCTCTATTCGGGAGTCCTGGTCAGGTGCAGTGAGTGTGTAAATCTGGTGTTCAGGCACGGCTCTGCTTAACGTCTTAAACATGCCGAGGTTGCGCTGGGGAGTGCGTTGTATGTGATGGCAGATTCGGGGAGAACAGTATTTACTTTGGAAAGGTGAGGAGCTTTTGTCAAAAATACTTATTGTTGCTGTGAGCCTGAAATACCTTTTGCAAGTGGAAAACAGAGMTGTCTCCATGAAGTCTATGATGATAAACTCCGGGCAGCTGCCCCAATGGCCTGAGAGCACATCCTCAGGAAGCCTTGATGTCTTATCTCCTGGAAAGCATGAGAAATTTAAGAAAAAAAMCAACAAACTATTTCGGTTTTATTGCCAATGAACAGCGCGGAGCCGGCCGGGGAGCGCTCATTCTCCAGCGGGAGGTGCAGCGGCCCTGCCCGGTGGCGGGGCGATGCTGCGGGCAGCTGCCGCGGGAAGCCAGGGACCCCCCGGGGCCAGGCCCCCCGGGACCCGACTCCCCGGAGCCCCCCGGGCCGGCTGCCGGCTCTCCCCGGCCGCCCGTAGCCCTCCTCTCCCGGGCAGGGACCTCCTTGCTCAGCCTCCTCGGCTGGGAGCCCGGCGCTGCGGACGGGCTGCGCTGCTCCCGGGGACAACGTCGGTTTCCAAACCTACCTCCGGGGCCAGGGCCAGGAGATGCACCCCCGCCCCTGTCCCCAAAAGCCGGGCATCCTCTTGGCAAATGCAGGAGGGTGCCATGGGGACGGTGGGGAGGTGGGTCCGTTATTGGGGGTTAGGGATGCGGTCCAGAATGTGCCCCTGAAAGGAAGAGGAAGTTTTCTCCTAAAGAGGGAATAAATAGCTAAAAATATTAGCTATTAATAGCTCCTTACCTCCAAAAATAAAATCCCTTAGTGATACCAAAATAAGAAAGCAAAGGAAAGTCGGAGGTATTTGGCCTTCCTTTGAAAAAGGAAGCTAAAAATAACTATATATATATAAAAATCTCTCGTTTCTAGGGAAAGTCTCTGCCCCCGCATCCAGCTTGCACAGTTATATAAGACTTGAACTACATCCCCCTTCTCCTCCGCGGCCGCTCACAACGCGCTGGGAGCCGGAGCCAGATGGAGAAAGGTTCCGTCAGGAAAGTTTAACTCAGCGGGGAAGCTGCAGCCAGTGGAGGACACGATTCTCTCGCTGAACTCTCCAAAAGCCTTGGAAATCTTACAGTTGTGTCATATGCTGGTTTGGGGAATGCTTGCAGTCCGGAGGCAGCCGCCAGCCCTCTTTCACTTCTTTTTTTTTTTTTTTTTTTTTCGCTTTGCACTGAGTTTAATTTGGGTAGCAGGATTCAGCATTTTTAAGTTGGAAAAAACTTGGTGGAAGAAGATATTTTAGGAAAACCCTGTCATGTGAACTAGCGGGAGCCGATCAAACTGAGCTATTAAAAGAAAGACATTGTATTTTTAAACGGTCCAGACTAGGGAAGCCAACCTGTGTGCCATAACCGCTGAGCTGTGACTGCTCCCCCGATTATAGCTCAGCGTGGGAGGAGGCGAAGCTTTCCGTCGGGGTCGCCCATTCTCCGCTTGCTCAGGGATACCCTTTGGCAGGGCCCGGTGCCCTCGGCCCCCCCAGGTTGTGTGTGTGTGTGTCCTCTGCACCCGGCTGCTCCCTCTGCTCGCCCTTGGCCCCCCTCCCGCTCGCCCCTTCCCAGCTCTGCTTTAGTGCTCCCCCTCGTCTGAAGCCCCTTCCCCAGTTCCTCTTCTCTGCATTTCCCAGTGCAATTATAACGAGTGGTGCTGGGGTGACCGGTTAGTGCCACAGCTAGGAGTTTGGGTGGTGGGGGTGGAAGTCGGGCGAAATTACTAATTTCTCCCGACTAATAATTAATTAACAATTGCTTTGCTCTCCGAGCAAAGCAGCAGCCTCGGGTTCCCTTTAATGTTTCGAAATAGAAATCAAGTGGTTCCGAATTGACTTCACCTCATGCGAATAGTGGGTCCGATCGAACACGCCGATTAGTTTAGGCGTGACACCTCTGCAAGGGAGCCGGGAGCTGCTGGGTGCCGCGGGGCAGGCTCCGTCCCGCGTGGGGCCGGGGCCGCTGCGGGAGCAGCGCCGGGGTTTTTGCAGGATCTCGCTCGTAAGCATCGTGGCTTCAAAGCGGCCCGTTGAGAGGGCTGTTAAGGGGCAAAGCACCCAGGTCGAGTCTAAGCGTCAGGCGCAGCTTTTCAGTGCTTCTCTGCCAGCCCGGGGCCGTGCGCGCCTGGGGCTCAGGCAGCAAAACCTCTGCGAGAGAGCGGCCGAGGAGCGACGCTTGCAAACGGCATCGCTGCTGGCAGAGCAGAGGGGTCACGGCGCTCAGCCTCTGCGGGGACGAGGGGCAAAAGGCTTCCCTCAAAGCCGGCGGGGCTGGGGGGGGTCCTCGCTGCGGGGGCTCCGGGGGAGGCTGGTGCGGCGCCGCGGGGGGAGCCGAGGGCGCGGGGTTAGCGGGACGGGGCTCCCCGCGCTTCGGGGGTCGGGGGAAGCCGGTTGCATAACGGGCCCGCGGAGCTGGGGAAGGTATTTCCGCCTCGGGACGTCCAAAAATGACAAAGGCTAGGAAAGTGAGGTGCGCTGAGTTTCCCTGGCCTGCCTGCAGTTGCTAGCCTGCAGGACAACAAACTCGAGAAGCAGAAAGTTTGATTGTGATACCTCCTTCGAGTCGATTTTGGGACTCAGAGAGTGAAAAATGGAAATGTCGTGCGGGTGCCAGCCAGCCCTCCATGCAGCTCCGGGCCAAGTCCCTCTGCAGTGACTCACTCCCCGCTGCTGCCCAGGGCTCCAGCTGACCCCGGCAGCCACCCCGGCTCAAAATGTACATTGCGGCGTTTGGTGGGGTTATATACAACCACCGAGGGACTGCAGAGCTGTCACCATCCCCGAAGAAGCATTTTATGTATGTGGAGTCTTGATCTCTTCTGGAAAAAATAGATGTAAGTCCAGTTGCACGGAGGTGCTGAGGTACTGAGCCCAGCACAGTATCAAGGGGCAGATGCTCGTTAACACGCTAGTGAAAACTATACGTTGTGAGACAGCACACAGTTCATGACATCTTTGACTTTATTTTCCTGTTTTCTTTTGCTTTATTTTCCTGTTTATACATAGTACGTGTAAACACACACGGGTTGTCTTGGTTTCGGAGGCTTCCTTGGCTATTTCATTCTTGCTAAGCTCCACGTGTATCAATGGAAATCCATGGGGTTGCTCCTCTCTCTTCTAAATGGATCTAAAAATAGAAACAGAGAGAGGTCTGTGAAATGCCACCAAACAAATTAGCCGATTTTTTTTTTCTTTTCGTCTTCTGTATGGAGAATTGAGCCAGTGGTAATTAGAAGCTAAAACCTGTGCCAGTAACAAGATGGGTATTAATAGGGTGCTGGCGATTTTAAAAGACATAAGTATAAGCTGGGGACTTTGGTTTTCTGAATGATTTATTCAAAGGTAAAAGCAGCAGCAGTCCGAGCTTGTCTCTGCTGGGAAGAAGGAAAACTTCTGCACAGAAGCCCCGTTGCTTTGAAAGACTTTGCAGTTCCTGCAAGTTTTGTTTAAAAAGCACACACTGGGATTTTTAACATCATCCATATTTCTTTCTTTCTCGCTCTCTAACTTTCTGCTCAACAATTAAGTGCTTGTGCTGCAGACTGAGAAAGCCGCAGAGCTGCCTTGGCCCGGAGCTGGGAGACGTCATGGATTCCTGAGTGTGAAGTTTGCAGGAAAGCCCTCAGTTTGGGAGATGGAGGCGATCCAGGGGTTTCCATGGCACTGGGATAAACAGGAGGAAACAGTGAGGGAATCCCGTTATTTTACAGCATTCAAAGACTATAAACACTCGGAGCAGGGAAGGAAGTGGCCTTTCCCTCTCTAGTAACCCTCATCTCAGAGCAGAGAACTGACTTCACTTCAGGAACAAGCTCAGCCCAGTTCGGATCCCTCTTTGCACCTCCAAACACTTACGGAGGAGGCGAGCAAGAGGGGTTCCCTCTGTCCGGGCGGCACTGGTTGAACATGGTTTAAAGAAGATTTTTTTCTTCTTTTTTTTTTTTTCTTTTTTCTGCTATTGATKYTYTTTTTTTTTTTTTTTTTTWWWTTYYTGATGCAGAGAGAAACTGCCTGCAGGCTGGTACATTACCACCACATCATGAGGTCTATGGATCAAGGTAGGGTCTTACTCCTGCGCGGTGTGTCCGTGTGCTGTGTGTGTGCCCTCCTGCGCGTTTCCCTTACCCGGGGGTCTCTGTCGGTCACTGCTCGGGCCAGGTGGTTTATCCTGCCGGTTTTAGCTCGCTCGCAGGCAGCTCGGCTGGGTAGGCAGGAAGGGTTTCATGGCGAGAAGGTCCCTCGGGGAAGGGACTGGGCTGGCTTTAGGTTTGGTTTGAAGCGCTCCGCGAAGGCGATACAAATCTGTCTGGAGAAACCTCCTTTAAACTTCAGCCAGAGGGACCCTCCTCTTCCAAGCCATCACCCCAGGAGTCTCGCTGACTAACCTCCCGGCCGCTTAACCCTTCCGCCGCCTGCCCAGGTCGGGGGCTCGGGGCGTCGCAGGCGGCTTCCCCGGGCCCGGCGGAGCCTGCGGCAGCGCTGGGCTGGGGCCGGCGGCTCCGCGGCCGCGCTGCCCTCGGGGATGCCCGCGGCTCCCGTCGGGGTCGGCACCCCCGCGGGGCGTGCGGGGGGGGGCAGCCGGGCCGCGGGGCCGGGGGGCTCGGGGCGGCCGCCGCGCTCCCCTCCCGCCGCCGCGGTGTCCCGGTGCCGGTGGAGGCAAGAGTTAAGCGCGGCGAGAGGAGGAGTCTGCCCCGCTGTCAGCGCTCGGTGCGCGCCCCCTGCGCGGCCGCTCCGCGCCGCCTGCCCGAGGGTCCGCTCCGACCCGAACCATCGCCCCCCTCCGCAGCCGAGTTCTCCCCGCTACCGTCCCGGCCGCACCGAGGCGGGGTAGCCATCTAGGAGGGGCCGCGGCATCCTCCGTCCTCCCCCGGCGGTGGCGAGCGAGGCCGTGGGCCCCGGGGGAGGGCGCGGCGTCGGGAGCGGCCCTGCGTGGGGACGCGGAGGGGGCTGCAGGCACGGCAGCGGCTGGGCAATGCCGGCACGGAGCCGGGGGAAGGGGCATCCCTCCGAGCGATGTTAGCGGACAGGGAGGGGGCCTCCGGGCACAGCCGTGCCTGGGGCTCTCGGGGTCGGTGTGGCCAGCAGCCGCGGATCCAGGCGGAGGATGCTCCGCGCGAGGAAACTCCTCGCCGCCCGCAGCCCGGCTCTTGTAAAGCACCCGTGGACCAGCGAGCCCGGCTGCTCCCGCCGGGCCCTGCAGCCCCCTGCCCGGGCGGCCTGCCCGCTCCCCCGGGGTGCTCGGCGCTGCACCCCGCGGGCCGGGCGGGAAGCGCAGGTGAGTTGCAATTTTTACAGGGCTACCGGTCCGGGGAGCAGCGTGGAGTGGGGGCAGGAGGTGGAGGAGGGAAGCGCTCTTCCATCGACTGGCTCCATTTTAGATTCCCCCCGCCCTCCGGCTGGCCAGCGCCGAGCGGCCGCCGAGCCTGCCCGCCGCGCTCCCCGCCCCGCCGCCAGCGCTGGCCCCGCCGCCCGGCCGCTGACTCAGAGCCGCCCCGGGCGCTCCCGGGGCCGGCGGAGGGGGTATGCGGGYTATGGGGGGGATGAGGCGGGTATCGCAGGGCCTCGTTTGAAGGGCCCTTAGTAGCGGCTATTTGTTTTCTCCTGCCGTAGCAAGTTCCCCAGGCACCTGCCAAAACACACTCATTAACACGTACACCCGAAGGGGATCATCCGAGAGCTCCAATTCTCGGAAAAGCCAATGGAAAGACTCTGAGTGGCTTTATACCGCCTTAGGATCAGGCCATTGCCCTGCCTCGTGTATCCTCGGCTTCCTCCAGACAMAACTCCCTCTCTCCTGAGCGCTTCAGCTGCTCTTAGTCACTCTCACAACACCCCGGAGAAGTTATTTTGGTGCAGAGAGAGCAGGAAAGGGAAAGATAGTAGACTTCTTGCTCTTCTCAGTGCTGGCAAGGTCCCGCTCTCACCTGCTATAGGATAGCAGTGGATCAAAGCACAAGGCAGCACTCCAATGGCAGCTACCACAACTCCTTCCACTGCCATGCAGCTCTGCTTTCCCCGGAGTAGATGTTCCAGAGAGCCCTGCAGTCGCAGACCAAAATGAAAGGCACTGATTTTTTTTTTTTCCCCAGATCAAATATTTGAGACTACAGCAGCCAGATGAGCAGTGCAATTGGTTGCATGACAGAGCCCAGGGATGCTCCAGAAAGAATATGCTCCTGGGCCCCAGCGTGTATTTTTCTCTTATGCAAAATGCTTGCTCCTGCCGGTAGCATAGGGGTCATGGGAGCAGACCCTGGCACCGACTCGCTTTCRTGTCACAAGTCTGCTCCCAACCTTTCCACAAAAAGCTGCATGAAACTGGTAGGGGTTAATATCACATGGCACTTTCAGGATCAGTCTCTGGCTTTGGGAGGATTTCTGCACCCACAACAAAGTGCAAGAGTCCCATTAATGTAGGGTGTGTAAACAATGATGTGTTAATAATTTTAGGCCCTAGCCCCCTTTTGTGATTAGAGCAGGCTCAGAACGGGGAATGAAGACTTTGCATAGCCTAACACCCTGCTAGCAAAAAGATGCTTCAGTAGCTTTGCTCCCTGGGCTGTGCTTCTGCAAGTGTCAGCAAGACACAAGCCATGGCAGAGATTTTCACCCGGTGACCATGAGTCCCTGTGTCATCTTGTTGTCCCACATCTGTTAATGCTCCGTCACTCGAGGTACCCCTTCCTATCTGTAAGCCTGCCCTGCGGGACACAGTTATACCAGCTAACAGTCAGCAAATGATTTCAGAGTCTTTCGTACAGGGCAGGAATCACATTCACAGATGGGACACTGACATAATTGGAGCACTCTTTTATAACATTCCAATAGATATTCTAACTGAAATGTTTCATCATTCATTTTTTGAAAATAGCCAAGGATAATAATATCCTAGAACTTTTTTTCCACTACTGGCTTAATCTATTTTTTTAAACTATGATATGTGCATTCCTTTGGTTTGCACAGCAGACTTCAGAACTTAATGGGAACATGGAGATACGAGCAATTTTTCCATTGTCCTTTCTTGCCAAACCACTTTAAGCCTGAAATTGGGGGTAATATCTCTGACTCAACCTGACCCCAAAATTGAATAGTAGTGTGTGTGCATGTGTGCCTCTCAAAGGAAGTACCAGAATATTTCTCCCCTCTCTCTCTCTCCCCTTTTTTTCTCCAATAGCACTCCCCACACTCCAGACCAAGCAACTAGTCGCTCACAGTCTGAGCTCATTTTAAAGAGCTTGGATTAAGTCCATGTGCAAGTTTTAGTTGCCTGTTAAATTTCTAATGCCTGCCACATACACCATTAGAACACTTAGATTTTTAAGACAGCATTGACTCATATTTTCTTTGGGTTTTAGCTGCTAAATAGACGTGCAGCATTTTTAATCCACTTTACCTCTTTTTCTTTTAAAAAGTTTAATATGAAGGTATTACAGTATTACAGATCCAGTGTAAATTACATGTCATGTGGGCCACATAATAATTAGCACAGTCACTGTATTTCTGAGAAGATCGTCTAAACTTTCTGCAGCTCGGAGCATCATCTGATCACTTGCATTAGTGAAGTTATTGGTACAGGGAATACAATGGGACGGTGTAAGTAGAAACTGAAAATAGTAAATGATAAATTACATTTGCAGTAAATTTAAACACTGAGAAATATGTTAAGTACTTTTAAAATCATAGTTTGTCTTACACTAGAAACTACTCTTTCTTAGCTTTGTTTTTGGATTCCTCGTCCCCTAGTACCTAGGTAGTCCAGTATTCACATACTTTTGAAGTTTATTAAAGCAAAGCCCTGCCAAAGGCAAGCACTGATCCAACTATGTGGAAAAGGACTCCTTCCATTCTCCAGTTCCCTGAAATGGCAGCACAGCGTATTTCCAGTTCTGCTCTCTGTAGAGCCTGCTGCAAGTATACGTGGCTGCAATTTTTGTTAATGCTGCCAAGGACAGACTTTGCTTGAGTTCTTGAAACACCTTTTTGGCTCATGAAAACAGCTTTACAGAAAAAAAATAGGAGTTAATGCTGACTCCCCGATCTCTAACGTGGGTGCTATGAGCCCAAGCAGAGTTGTGACCAGCGGCCGGGGGTTATGGCCACGTTGGCCTATTGATAGTGGTAACAGGAGAAATAAATGGAGGATCCTTGCAGAAAGGAAGTATTTCTGATACGAAAAAGACTGAGATTTAGGGAAACCAACTAGTATTTCCGGTCTTTGGACACTGTATTCCAGCCTTTCACTCCAGCCCTAATGGAAAACAAGCATTGGGAAGTGTTTGTCACGTTGTTTGGGTTTTTCCTTTGATTTGGAGTGGCTGGATGCTTTTTCTGAGTGTATGTATTGAGCTGAAGAGTCCGCAGCCTATTTAAGTCTGGTAGTTTCCCTGCCTTTTCTTCATCGCTAATTATTAATGACAGACTGTGGGCAGTATTTGTCAGTTATGTAGTTTTAACAGCTAAAACTTAAACAATTTATAATGTTTTATTCTCCTTGTTGGCTCGAGAGCATGTTTTGGGTCTAAACTAAACTACACTCAGCTCTTGGAGGGCTCCAAAAACTACAGCTGTCACTTGAGCTGAATTCTGCAGCTGCTTGCACCTAGTAATGGTTTCATGCATCTCTAATATTTAGGCCAGATCTGTATTTTGTGCATTTGCACCGTTTCTGCTCGAAATAACACACTGGTAGGTTCCAACACAGGGCACAGAGTATAGCATTGTAACTCACACCTCTGTGCATTCAAAGCCTGGGGAAACTGTTATTCCTATACGTTATGCCGTAGCGGTCATACGGGACCAATGTCCTTATGTGCCCTGTGAGCTGCAGAAGGGAGCAGGGGGAATCCAGTCGATTGTATGCCTCCTTGTTGCTCCTTGACATCTGTCAGGTTGTCCACTGGGCAAAAGAGTTGAATCCTATAAGCTGAGGTAATTCCTACATTTCTCTAACACTTTTCTCATTGCTGTCTTGTCACCCTAATTCCTTGCCAGTGTCAGAATTTATGATTACATGTATTAGCGGTGAAACTATTTCGGATGACATGGTCATCTTGGAAAGCAAAAGGTACATTTTCCATTTGTGGAGTATTACTAATTCTAGGAGTAGCTGAGGGTAAGTTTGAAACTTCACATGCTTAATGGATTGCAGGCAAGCTAGGAAATAAAGGATAAAGGATCGGACAAAGATTTAGCAGAAGTTGGGGTCGTTTCCCCATGCTCTCCTGCCAATCACCCATATCTTACTTAAAAAGGCCAATGTTATTGTTCGTGTCTGTTCTTTTTGTGGCTAATACAAATGATGCTCTCCAATCGTGCTCCATGTGTTGTTAGCTGCAAAGATGACAGCTCTCTTTAGTGCTAAGCCAAGATCAGCAAGTATATTTGGTTTTTCTAATGAATTTTAAATAGAAGGGCCAATGATAAAAGGCTAGTGCTCCAGCAAACGGTAAGCATCATTTTAGAATAGATATATAAATAGGACAATTTCATATACGTTTTCTTCACATTTAAACAATTCAGAACAAATCAAGCCCTCAGAGCAGCACATGTTCCCCAAGGGCCGGCAGCCTCTGTTCCCCACGCACGTTCCTGAGGGTAAGAGCTCAACCCCATCTGCAGCTTTCTGGGGTGGCCTCATTTCTGAATGCTGGTAGCCAAGACCGCTAATCACCGGCTGCTCTGGCTTCCCTGTCTGTGCCCGGCGGCAGCAGAGCCCTGTCTCTGGCCGAACCAGACACTATGAAACTACAGCAAGCGCGCGCCTCGTGTAGTATTAAGAATCGCTGCAGCAGATGAGGTAGACTTTAACTGTGGTCTCCAGCTCAACCACAGAGCGAGTACTGGATCCTTTTCAAAATAGGCTTCAGCGGTCCCTGCACCGAGCAAGGAGCCACATCGGGTCAGGCAGCAGCATCGTGTTGCACAAGAGGAGACAGACACAGCCTATGACCTTTTCCCACCGCTTACACACGTGTGTGCACATGCACACAGGGCTGTGTGCTGACCATGTGGAAACCCAGCAAAGCGCCATTCCTGGTTGTTTTGGCAGCGTGTGCAGGAGAAAGTTCAAATAGTTAAGTCCAAGGAAGCTATTGTGTTACTATGTGTATTATGCATTAATGAGAAAAAATATTGTCCTTTTAGTCTCTGCTGAGTTAAAGTATGGCATTGACTGCAGTGAAATCACTCATTAATCTAGTGGCTGTGAATATGAAATAATGGCTTTTCCCTCTCCATTCAAACTGCAGTCCAGCGGGAAATATATAGAGAGAATATACCAGTAGGGTTCCCTGTACTTCCAGCTAATCATCTCCTTCTGTAAATACCTCAGTAAAAACCCCGGCACATCCCGTCTGCAGGACTGCCTGCCCTTTCTGCAACTCTGGTTTCCCTATCCCTTGGCACTTTCCAGTAACAAATTAATGCCATAAAGGCCTAATTCCAGTCTGATTGTTCCCCTCCTGCCTTCGTGCAGCCACAACAGCAGTTTTTGCCGTTCCCCTTGCTCCCCTTTCACACCCGAAAGCGCTGTGCAGTGTTTCTGCTCACCAATAGGTGCCTCTAACGCCTCCCAGTAGCTGCTGCGGGGTGACCGGCCAGTACAAAGCTCGCTGCTGGGATTCTTCAGAAGCTCAACGTAGAAACTCATTTCAAAGCACAGGAAAAATCTGAGTTCTTGCACTCTGGACTGGCAAAGGATGGAGCAAAAGGGTGTGATGAGAAGGTGATTTGTCATTACTTGGCTGGCCACATTAATGATAAAGGTGGCAGGGTATAAGCCTAAACATAAGAGATTCTGGTTCATGTGTGCTAGGAAACAGGCTTTCTGTGACCTTAGACAAGTAACTGAGGGTCAGATTTGTAATGTAGTTAATGCTGTTGTGCTAACAGGCTTAGCAAATAAAAACAAGTTGAAGTAAACACCAAAATACTTTTTTAACGATTTTAGTCCCTCTGCCTTTGCCTCCCTTCCCTGTCTACAGACCAAGAGCATTTTTTAAACTCACACACCCGGTGACAGCCATCCGTACACTAATAAAGGGGACCATACAAACAGGTAAGCGAGGGAACAGAGTCTTCTGACCACAGATGTTCTAAACACACAAATTTAGGATCTCGTTACCCACGAGTGAAGTCATTGCTGGTTGTAGCAGCCATCGGAGGGGTACAAGGCTGTTGGGAGGCAGCGACCAGCCCCCTGTGAAGGGCCTGGGGAAGACGTTGATGAATAGAGTCAATGTGGCGAAGTGGCCGAGGGTACCTGGGGAAGCTGGCAGCACTGGCAGTGTGGTCAGCAGGGAACGTGGCAAGAGCCCATTCTGTGAAACACTGTTTGTGAGCAAGGCAGGAGGAGAACAGAGGCCTTGTGCATGATGGACTTGATGTTTCTAAAGGTGCTCCAGTTAAAAGAGGTTGGCCTGTGATTGCAGAACGAGACGCACCCAGAAACCTGCCTGCTGCTGCCTTAGCAGCAGCCTGYGATGGGAGGCAGGAGCACATGGTGCGGGACACATGAAGCCTGGAGAAGGCAAGGGCAGCGCCCGGCCTGCCTGGAGCTGCTGGAGACCCTGGAAACCTCAACAGAAAGGGGCCCGACTGCTGGGGAGGAGGCAGCTGCGTGCAAGACAGCAAGTCATGCTCAACTTAGGGTAACAGGGCAGAGACGGCTCACCGAATGGGGGCTGAATGGGGTTTCTGGAGGCTCCCATCCCTGTGCAAGGCCATTACTTCCCTCGCAGCCCCGCTTTCCCCTTGTCCGTTCTACTTCCCCTCCTCCCCAGGCCCCTCTCCTCCGCTCTCCCACCACGACCCCTGCAGGCATGCCCCCCGGAGGGACCCCTCCTCTCCCCCGGGGCTGCGGCCCCGCCGCGGGGCCGGTGCGGTGCGGGCCGGGCTCCTCCTCCCCGGGGGCGGCCCCGGCGGCAGGTGGCTGCTCGGGAGCAGGAAGCTGCCACCGCTCGTCGCGCCAGTCCCCCTCGTGTGCCGCCGCCGGGGCTCGCCGCCCGCACCCCCCGCCGTCGGGGGCAGCCGCGCCCGCCTCAGCGACCCCCGGGAGATCTTTTTGCTTGTTTTCCCCTCTTTTTCCCCTCCCTCAACTCCTCTCCACTTGCACTTGGAAGGATACCGACGGGTTTCGCGGCGGCTGTCGCACTTCGGGCTCCTTTCGGCAGCCGGCCAGCCCCGGGCGAGCCTCCCCTCCCGCCCCGCCGCTGCCGGGCGGGCTCTGGCCGCGATGAGCGCCGCCGCCCAGGCTCCGGAGCCCGACCCGCAGGAGGGGGGCCCCGGGCATGGCCCCGGCCCGGCCCGGGAGGGCAGCCCGCAGGAGGAGTTTGACTTCTCCATCCTCTTCGACTACGACTACCTGAAGCCGATTGAAGGTTGGTGAGGAGCCGCCGCAGGAGGAGCCGGTGCCGCGCCCCGACGGGGCGGCCGGGCCGCCTCTGCCGGACCGAGCGGCTCCGGGGGCCGGGCCGGGCGCTGCCTGCGCCCTCCGGCAGCCCCTCGGAGGGCGGTGGAGACCCGGGGTGCAGCGGGCCCCTGCCCTGCCCGGGGCCAGCCCCACCGGGGCCCCTCGCTGGGTCTGCAGCCGGGCATGTGCACCGCTCTGACTGCCCGGGACCGGCGTGGCGATGGATGCCGAGCGGTGTGCTGCTTGACGGGCTGTGCTCAGGGCTGGGCTTTTCGGGTTTTGCGGTGCTGCTTCAGCCAGCAGGTGCTTGCGAACGGTCACTGTCACTGGCAGCAAGTGGCTTGTCCCCATCTGGTGATGTGGGACCGTGGGACCTTCCTATTATTTACAAAGTCGTGCACCCGGGTGTGAGAGCGCAGCTGTGAAAGATGAAGCAGAAGAGCTCAGCTCAGTTRGTCTCCTTGTGACCATCATCATCATGGTGGAGGGTGTTCTGGAAACTCAGAAAGGCAGCTTGAGCACTGGGTCTAGGAGCCCCAAGGAGTTAGTTACCTGCAATGAGTCTGACCATCCTGCTTGGATGGCAAGGAGCTGGGGAGATCTAGTTTCCAGTTTGGGTCCAAACACCATAAGCTTAAGTTAAAATAAAAAAAAAAAAAAGAAAGATTTGCAGGCTGTTCTCCTACTTTTCTGAGTTTATGCAAGTCTGTGATACTAAAAGCACTGTGACAAATGTTCCCTGGCTTTCTAAATGATAATTCTATCTGTTGATGATACTAAAAAGCGGTACTTCCTATCCCATAAAATACAGATTTGTGTAAACCAGACAAAGCCAAAAGAGACAGGACCCAGAGGAAAGAATTGCTGGGATATTGTTTCTAAGATACATTCGTTTTGATTCTGCACAGTTGAGAGGTGGCATTTCTCTGGGGCATTTGAAGAAAGATGTTGTGTTCCTAGGGGACAGCGCAGGAGGAGACCTATTAGGCCTGAATCGTGGTATCATTAGCGAAATGGAGAGTTGTTACTGAGTTTTATTCTTTGTATACCTGTTTAAATATACAGATGTGTACCAGCATCAAGGCTGACTGAGGATGGTTAATGTCATCAAATGTACAAAGCTGAATTTTCTTTCAAGGATTAAGTAGATCAAACCATGCTAAAATAAATCCACAATGGGGAGAGGTCCGTGATTTTAATGAAAATACATTAAATCTCAGTGAAAGCTTCAGATGCTGTTTTTTTCCACATCTTTATAGTAGAGAGTACTGCTGTGAAGCCTTAAGTGGGAAGTTCCACAGAATATAATAGTACGTAGGTGGGGGGTAGAAAGTTTAGTCTTCAAACCGCATAAATGCAGAGCAGTGTATGTTGTAGTAGAAGTAACTTCCTTCTTGAGCCTGCTTTCTCCACATTTGAATGACTGGAAACCATAATTAGTAGTAATTTTGTTTGTTCCAAAGATGGAAATCATTAGCATAAAAAAAAAAAAAATCACAACCATATACTAGCATTGTAATCTGGAGAACATTCTCCCTCGCTTTGAAAAGGCACCAGCTAGAGTCTGTAAGCAATCCAGTATACATCCGTGACCTTTAATGTACAAAAGATTAAAGCATGTTTACACGAGAACAGAAAATGTTCAAATTTTGAGAAAGGGCTTTATCCACATGCCGGTGGTAAATGATGCTCGTTGTTCATGTGCGATTCTGGCCTCGTCTGAACTGCAGTTGGGAAAACAAGTCCTTTTCAGTGGAGGATTCAAAATGGAACCAAAACCATAGGAGTGTCCATGGATCTCAGCACTTCAGTCTGGTTCCTACATTCAAAGCCCGTTTGAAAGGGGCTCTGGTTTCCGCAGAGTCTGGCTTGCTCCACCCACCGCTCACGACAAGTCCTATAATAACAAATCTCTGTAAATATGCTAAAAGTGATTTTTAAAATTTTTTTATTTTTATTTTTTAGGGGAAAAAAAAGTAAATTTGGGGCTCGAGGAATGGATTGGGATGAAAGCTTATTTCTGATAAACAATTTTTTAAAAGGTTGGGATTTGACAGTATCCACCTAAGCTTGTGTTTTAAAAGTAGGATCTATATCACAACTTGTTGCCATGGAAATGCCAGAAATATCCTTACTGAAAGCGGTTGGCATTCAGTAGTGCTTATGTGTGCCTGAGACAACAGGAACATGGACTGCTATAAAAGCAACAGGGGAAAAAAGGGTAAATAAAAATCCCATGGTCAATATTATTAATACTAGATATTCCTCTCTAAGCCAACCATTTCCAAAAGCAGGAGTGCTGTACAAAGTGCCATTTTCCATGTGCCTTTTACTTTTACCCTTACTTGCCAGACTTCAATTAGCTATCTTCTTCTCAGCATTTGCAAACCAGAAACATCTGCCTTCAGCAGACTGAACTCTGAGATGTGCCCAGGTGAACAGGCTTTGGGAAGTTTGGGTAAAGCGAGTATCCTGTGCTGTTAGGTTGAAATTGTGATTTCACTTGGGCATTGAAGATGTTTCCTGTCTCCTTTTAAAAAAAATGTGTTAGACGCGTTCCCTTGAGAGATACATGTGGAGGTATTGCTAGTGGTATCCCAAGTTTTAGCTTATTTCAAACTTGAAAGGTGCTGAATATCCTTGTTTCTCAGTGGAGAAGATTGACAGAAAGTCAATGAGCATTTGAACTAGCTCCTACAAATAGGACTCCAGATGAGTAAGCTCTGATAACTGCTTGGTGTATTATTCCATAATACGTGTTGTTGGCCACTATGAGAGACGAAATACTGAAAAGCCAGACAACGGCTCTGCTTCAGCAGCTCACTTCATGTCTTTCTGTTCTGTGTTCACCGTGAGATGATCCACTGATAGGTAAAGCTGCCACATAATTTTTAATATTTGAGGTTAACCCTTCTGAGGACTGATCCTCTGAGGGGTGTTTTGAAACTTAAAATCCAAACAAAACCCAGCTTTAAATAAGATTCCAGAGAAAATCCTGCCTGAAGACAAGGGGTGAGAATGCAAATGGGAAAGAAAGAGTATATTTTCGTAGGCTCAAGCCTTTGCTGTAGCTCAGCAGACTCTCACGTTGCACCTGGCGATATGAATCTACAAGGTCTATGTATGTGTAATATAGAGAGGGGAAGCAGGGAGCATCTATAAATATTAATATTCCTCTGAATGCTTGTTTGTCTGTGGACAGGCTCCCAGCGACATTGCCACGTCTTGTAGGTGTCAAGCCCTGTATAATTTGCCTCGTTCCTTCTTTTTCTCCCCAATACAAAGCTATTAAAAGGAAAAAAAAAAAAAAAAAATGCTTGCAGCTCAGTCCTGGTGACTGGCTCAGTAACACAGGAGGCAGTGTTCCGCGGCAGCCCTGCAGTGAAGAAACAAATATGCACATGTAACAGAGAATACCAGATTTCACTCAGAAAACCAACTTTCACTTTGAGCTTCCAAGCAGCTAGTATAAATAACAGACGACTCGGCTTTTGAAAAATGCAAAAAAGCTCTGGACTGGCCCCTTCAAATGACAATGAGCAAATTAATTTAAAAAAAATTGGACTCTCTTACTTATGCAAATAAGGAACTCCATTTAAATCCCAGGAGCTGCACTGCAGCAAACGGATGTGAGGTCAAAACCAAACTTCTCCCCCTGCCCTCCCTTGGCTCCCTGGTCCCGCACGCGGCTCTCTAGCTTTTCCTAGATGATGATTTGTATAAGCCCATCATGGAATGCAGTTGCTCGGGTGATCTGTTATTCCCTAATTTCATGCTAATTGGCAAGGTCACATTTGGCTGACTGAATGGCTTTGAAGTTACTGCCTTGTTTAAAAAACAGCAGAGGGTGGGCTCTTGCAAAGCCATGTGTGCACACGCTGGTGTGCATCCCGTCCGGCTTGGGAAATCCCTGGAGCCCAGCAGGACCCGGTGTGGGTTTTCTTTTCTGCCTTTCAGAGGTGTGTGAAAAGGAGTTTTTTAAACCAAGGGTTAAGTCCTTTGAAACTTAAACCCCTTGATCTTTTTCACCTGTGTTTTAACTCTTCTAGCTAATCAGTACTAAGGGCAGTCCTGAAGGTGCCCACCTGGGGAGGCTGCCCAGCCACCAGATGCTTGGTGGAGCTGGCTGCAGCGTTCCTCAGTCCATGGGAGCTGGTTTGCTGTTTGTTTACAATACGGTAGGATGCAGAGCCCTGCTTCCACTCCCTGTTGTGGGAAGAGGAGAGGTGCTGTTGTGAACTAGTAACTGGGTAAAGGCTATGGAAGAAGGGGGGGAATAAGAGCTGGCAGCTTGGAGGTGGTTTGGGTGGGATCCTAGGGGGCTTGGAGGTAGGACTTCCCCAGTCGTGAGGCTTGGGTGACGCAGGGGAGTAGGCTGTTTGCTGACAGTAAAGCTGACTGAGAACTTGAGGAGGTGCCAGTGTTGTCTGGGTRTGAAGCTCACTTTCTTTTAACCCCCTTTCAAACAAGAAGGATCTTTTGGTACTGAATCAGAGGATGATTCAGCAGTGAAACCTCAGGCTGGGAAATGCCTGAGTGAAGGGAGGTGGGGAAGCACTGTAACTGCACATGCAGAGGGGTGTGAGAGGAGCTGGGCTGAAGCTGCTGGGCTGCTCGCTGAGATGTCCATCAGAAAAGCAGTGGAGAGGACCGTCCTTTGCAGGAGTATTTCAGTCTGTGTTCTGGGATGCAATATGCAGGGACGGATGAACCCTTGAAGGTGGCACAACCTTGGGTGCAAAGCTGTACCTGCGGGGCGTCTGCACAAAGGTTTCAAAGCTGCTTCACTTCTTGAAAAACACCTTTGCTAGGCTGATCCGTCACATAATTATTCTCTTGTAAGGGGGTGCAATGGCCTCTCAACCCCCTAGGGAGCCCAGCTGGTGGGTGGCAGGGCTGCTTCCTGCCCTCTCCGGTGCGGCAGAGGGCCAGCAGCGTGAGGTTTGCTGTCCTCGGCTCCTGCCACCCTAACCAAGCTCACCATGGCAGAGAAGCATGGGTATTGCTGGGGCCATCTGCCTGGAGCCATTCCCATGCCTTGGGCTGCTCCACGTTCCTGCTGGTCTCTGCAAATGCAGAGAGAAAGCAGCTGGGCTGCCGGGGAGCAACCTCTCCCCGTCCCCCGCTGCCCCTCTCAAAGGCAGGAGCTTGACGTTGTTTACAAAACCAAACTCCCGTGGTGCTCGCCTGGGGAAGCTGGGATGT
Organism: Phoebastria nigripes; assembly: GCA_035582835.1. Classification (NCBI taxonomy): domain Eukaryota; kingdom Metazoa; phylum Chordata; class Aves; order Procellariiformes; family Diomedeidae; genus Phoebastria; species Phoebastria nigripes. The sequence continues at coordinate 1,203,057 of JAYKAV010000589.1, read as the reverse complement.
TGGCTCAGGTCTGTCCCTTCCTCGAGCGGATTCCAAACCCCAGCCTGCCTTAGCCAAGTTGGCCAGGAGCAGGGTAGCCAGTCCCTTACTACTGGAGCAAAAAGCAGAATTTCTCCTGATTTCGATAGAAGAGCCGTTTATTTCTGGAGAGCAGCTCTTGCTGCTTCACCCAACCGCCCCTTTTCCCTCCCCGGTGAGGTCAGAGCCTTGCGTTGTAGCATCACCGGCATTTCCATGGTGACAGACCGTGACGTCACAGGCGTGGGCAATAGCACCCGGGACAGTGATTTCATTGTACCTCTGAAGTTATGCAGGGCTGGGACTCGGTCAGGAGATCTCCCCAAACCCCCCAAGCCCCGGGTCCTGACGAAGCCGTGCTGATGAGTCAGGGCCAGCAGCCTCTCCCCTGCCTGAGACGCAGCCTCAGCCTCTGGGCATCTCTACCTGGCACGGTTCCCCAGGCACTCTTCAAACGAGCCGAGATTTTCTTGTCTAGAGTCTTGCCTGCATTCCAGTACTGCTGCTGGCTTTATTGATCATTTGCCATGTGGGGGGAAACTAAATATTTTTGCTCTACAGAAGGCTGTGGGTGTTGTCTCTTGGCAAAGGGCGCCTGCCTCGCTCGCTGCCTGCGAGCGTGGGGTGAGCCATCCCGGTTTGCACGGCCTGTAAAGCACTGCAGAGGAGYGCTCTGCGGGAGTGCTACATGAAGGCAAGGGCATGCTGCAGCTTGTTGTTGTGCGTAAGCGTTGTTATTAATATCTGAAACATGGATCCTCTTGGAGGGTGAATGCCAAGGATGAAAGTGCTCGTTTAAACACAATATTTCAGAGAAAAGCAAAGAAAACTTGGGTTATCTAAAGCCCAATTTTTAATAGGGAGAAAGTGGTGGTGGTGGTGTGTGTTTGTTATTCAGAAGACTTTAAAAATTACATCTTCACATAGAAATATATGTCTGCTTTCCCCATACCCTTTGACACAAATCTATACATGCCAGCTTTGCTGCTCAACATGTGTTGGGAGGAGTTGTAATTTTTTACCTGTTGTCTGTGTATCTGGCACAGATAACGCCGTTTAATGTGTACGGTGGGGGCAGCTCTGGCTGTAGGTGTGCTGAATGGGGAACTGAAAGGGTCGCCTGTTCCTTGATGTGAAGCTATTCAGCCTGGAGATCTTTTCTGCGATTGCTGATCACTGTATGAATCCTGCCTCAAGTCCTGGCGTCAAGCCTTGCTCTGCTTGGTGCTGATTTTGCTCTCTTGCATCAATTTACATGGGAGTGATTCTTCTGAAAGCGGTGGGAGGGATGTTTTGTGTGACTGCGGAGGGGTGCGTTGCTCTGTTGTGTCCGAAGGAGTGATGAGTTTTATTCAAAGTGAATCGTAGCATCAGTAGCTAGGCTTGATGCGTCAGAGTTTGAGTGATGTGAATGACACGCTAATCCTGTGAATGCCAAAGCTCTGATATCAGAGATCAATGATGCTAAAAATATGTTCGGCTCAAAATTCAGTTACTCGTTGCTGTTTTCCCGTCCCCAAAACAGCTGTGTGCTGGGATTAAAAGCCAGAGGGAACCTTAAGAAATCTGCAAGCTGGACTCTCCCAGTCGTCTCCCATCCCGTCACATAGACTTTCTGTGTGCTGGTTTGTTTGGTCGGGGTTTCCCGCTAAACACGAAGGCTCAGCAGTTCCTGCTACATTTTTTCTTTTCATGGAGTTTTCTCCAGGTTGTGCAAAACACTGAGCACAAAAAGTAGTAGTCAAAAATCAGTGGAGGATTTTGCTTTCACACTAAGAAGCGTTTAAAACTGAAAATAAACAGAAACCCCTGAAATTAAATCACAGTCTCTCTGTGTGCAAAAGTTTCACTACAATCTTTTGCTACTTTTGCAGAAAGCACAGTCAGCTCCTACCTGGCTTTGTGTACAATATTATTTGCTCATGGGAGATGCTGCCTCATGTAGTGTAGGAGTTGGAGAAAATGCTGGAACAGTTACTTAAATATTTAAATGAAACCCTCTTCGTCTATGACACGTACTGATCTGTGCCCAAGGGTGAGCAGATAGTGTGAATTAATCTCAAACTGTGGAGCTGTTTCGGGTATTTCCTGCATTGAAATCTTTAAAAACATATAAAAATCCTGATAATATTTTGCATGCTTTTGTGTGATGACAAATATTATTCAGCTCCCAGGCTGGGGAAGCTGCAGGAGCAGATGTACATCGAGGGGTCTGTCCCAGGGTTACTTGGCATGGCTCTGCTCTCTCCGATGCCGCTGGCATTAAGCACCCGATGGGGTGCTGGGATGAGACCAGAACTGGGCTCAGCGATGCCGGTGGGAATTCTGTATTGCCTAGAAGCATCCCTGTACTCTGCAACCTGGGGACAGTTTGCAAGACTGAGAATCTCTGAAAATTGGGGATTTTTTGCACCGGGAGAGAGGGTTGCACTGAACACTTACTGGTTATTGTGTATTTTATAATCCCTCTCTGGCCAAAACATTCCTTGAGCTGAAATTGGAAGGTGATTGCCTGTAAACATGGGGCTGGATCCTTTCTATCTCTCTCTCTCTTTTCTAACAAATATTTGAGATTGTGTTTTCTGATCATCTGGTGCTTTCTCGTGTGAAACCTGTCATCAAAACTTGTTGACATGATATGGAGCCAAACAAATCATCACACAGAACTGACTTTTTAATTTAAGAGCTTGAGCTCAGCTTTGGTTTCATGAAGCCTTTTCTGGCTGGACTTTGCAGTGTGAGAAAGGTTTTTCTCCCTTCACCAAAAGCTGTTCCTCAACCTTTTGGTTTTACTTTATTTGGAAGTGGTTTTGTGACATGATGGTCTCAGTCCAGCTCCTGGTTGACAAAAGCTGACCAAAGTCACAACACCCCAATTGGCACTAAGGGGTATATTTGGCAGAAAGAGTAGGAAGAGGAAACGGGCAGGGAGGCTGACGTGTCGCCGACCCTTCCAGGTGATCCCTCTAGCTCAGGGCTCAGGTAGAGGGAGGCCGGCCGGGCGGTGTGGAGGTGTTTGCAGTGCTTCTGTCCATGCTGCATCTGCTCTGAGCACTTGAGCTTCCCTGGCTGTTAATCCAGTACTTTTCACAAGCATTAACTGCAGTTAAAAAGAATTAAACAAGTATTTACCTAATATCAGATCACAAGCAGTTTATAAATATGCATTTTTTTAAATCCATGATTGCTCAGCTTCTGTAATAATATTTATAGTCTTAAAGAGACCCTTCTTTTTCCAGAAGAACCGACTCCACATAAAACCAACAGCCCACCCTCTGGAGTTACATACGCTCATGATGTCTTGGACTGTGGCCTCAAGCCATGCCCCCTGCCTTTTTCTAGCCTTTCTGCAGATCCCATGGGCAGATATGGACAGCCAGATAGCATAGGGACAACACCTACACACCCTGCCAACGCTGCAGGGGCCTCTGCTCCGAGCCCTAGGATTGAAATTACTCCATATCATGAACTGATTCATTCAGGGGGTCCCTTCCGCAGCAGAGACACAGATGTTCTTTTGGTAGAACATCAGTCAAACTCAGCTACCACTAGCCCAAGGGTTACCCTGCCTGTCCCTGGCTTTGAGGGCTACAGAGAACCACTGTGTTTGAGCCCAGCTAGTAGCGGCTCCTCTGCAAGTTTCATTTCAGAGACAAATGTATCTCCTTGCACATCACCATGTGTTTCACCAAATAATGGTCCTAGTGATGACCTTTGTCCACAGTTTCAAAACATCCATACTCATTATTCTCCTAGAACCTCTCCAATAATGTCACCACGAACAAGCATCACGGAGGAAACCTGCTTGGGACGACATTCACCATCACCCTGTCCCAACTCAAGGTCTTCATCACCAGGTGCAAAACGGAGGTACTCTTGCACTGAGCTCTACAGTACTCAGCTGCCTTCCACTTCTCCACGACAGTCAAGGACCCCCTCTCCACAATCCTCTCCTCGCATCCCCTTGAGAGAAGACAACTCTTCAGTTACTTACACGCAGTTGCCCAGYGCTTCTCTTTCCATGGATGCTATGAACAGCCTTCCTACGGATCCTTCTTGTGGTGTTCCCACGAAAATTTGGAAAACCAGCCCTGATCCTTCRTCAATGCCTTCCCACAAAAACAGCATTCCATGTCACGTCTTCCAGACTGTTGACTTCCACGGGCCTTGCGAGCAGGAGGACAGGAGAAACTCAGCCCCAGAATCAATTTTGTTGGTACCTCCATCCTGGACAAAGCAACTGGTGCCTGCAATACCTATCTGCAGGTATGTAATGCTTCTTGAGGTTGTGTGTTTTCTCATGGCATGATGTCCTCTGTCATGCATAGTGATCCCTAGGGGGTGTTTCCTTGGGCAGATCCTGCTGCAGACCAGAGCTAAGTGCTCAGGGACAGCACTGGTTAATGGGAGCCCAATCCATTATGATTCCAAGAGATGAAAAAAGCTGGGTTTGGAAGAAACATCATCAAAGTGGTTCATTGATAGCACAGCATACGACAAATTCAAATTTCCAAATTATTTGTCTAAAAAGCAGATTGCAGACAGCCTTTGACAAAGGCGAAACACTCTCGTTCCATCCTGCTGCTTTGAAAGAGAATGGTTTGATTGCTTTTCTAAATTCAGAGAATGTCTCGCTTACAAATTTCCACCAAGGATGAAAATACTTTAAATGTTTCCTGATTCAAAATAGAGCACGCTGCTCCAAGTCAGACTGAGCATTCGGTCAACCCCAAGTGACTTATTGTTGGTTGTTAATTCGTTAATTGTCGTTTAACCCAAATCGCAGTCGTTGGCACTACCCTCATCAATTCCCTCCATTGTCTGGCGCTGGCGGCACGCAGGTCTGGACCTCGAGCGGTGTGCGTCTGCCAGGACAGGGTTGCCAAATGTGTGACTCCGCTTGCAGTCACCACTGGCACCCTGTCAGCCCTGCCATCCCGCTCGGCAGCAAGGTTGTCCCCACGCTGACGTTATCCCGTGCTGCTCCCGACCTGCTAAACACGAATTGCGAGTGAAAGAACACGGGCTGTGACTTTCCTTGGCTTGTTAGATCGGTCCTGGCAGCATTTTGTACTAACAAAATAAGAGTTGTTTAAAATCCAGTGCAAGCTCTAGTTGTACATTTCAATGTATTAATTTCATGTTATAAACCCTTGTGTATTTTGATAACAGGAAAACTAGTATCAGGTAAGAATATTTAGCATTTCATTTGTGTGCATTTTAATATTTATGGAAATCATAAATATTATTAATTTATGCAGCTGGTAAGTAATGGTAAATGGAGTTAATATATCACAATATATGTTCTGTGATCACAGTTTAAGACGCACAGCAAAAGCTAGATAAAAGAGGAGGATCTTTGAAAAAATATAACTGCTACAGATATTTCTATTTAAGAAATAGAAATATTCTATTCTCTTCTGTAAAGAGATGGGCCCACAGAAATTATTGTGTTCATCCTGAAGTTCAGCAGAGTTTGTAATCAAAGGTGAGCAGGACAGTATATTCTCATTGAAATTAATAGCAGACTCCTAAACGAGGCAGCCCCGGTGGGGTACTTGGAGGAAGAAGGGATCAGGGCTTTGAGAAATAAAAGTGCTAAAGAGTTTCAGCTGGTGTGGTCTTTCTCTGCCCAGTTTGCCCGTCCAGTCGCTCCCGCCCCTCGAGTGGCCGCTCTCCAGCCAGTCTGGCTCCTACGAGCTGCGGATCGAGGTACAGCCGAAGCCCCACCACCGGGCGCACTACGAGACGGAGGGAAGCCGAGGGGCCGTCAAGGCGCCGACCGGAGGCCACCCCGTTGTCCAGGTAAGGGACTGGAGAACAACTCCGTAGAGGAAAAGTGGGGGGTGAGTTCATTTTTGAAAGTCTTGCTGGGGGCTGACCCTGGAAGAGGAGGACCATGTGAACCTGGGTGTGCTTGTAGATGTGCATAAAGTGTCCGAAGTTGAACTGTGGTGAAGTCCAGACGTTTGTAAAGTTGGTTTGGATTAGCTTGTGAAAGCTCAGCAACTTAGGCACAATATTTGCCACCTTCTSTGGGCTATACGTTAAACCTCCTGTGACCCAACTCTGTCATAAGATGTCCAGCTGTCCTGAATTCCAGCTGAGCCCGTTTTGTCTTGAGAACAGACTCGTCTGTGTCAGCTAGGGCTTTTTGTGAGGTTCAAAATGTACAAACATCAAGCCTGGCTTTCAAACTCAGGGTAGCTCAGTGACCTACCAAACTCAGATTTAAAATAACTAGCAGATCGCGTCAGATCCGCAGTACCACGTCCTCCTGCCAGCGGTGAGTGAGGGTTTTGGAGCCATGCTCCCCCAGGTTCCCGCAGAGCAGGTCCCTGCCTGTGCTTCTGGCTGTATCTGACCTTGGCTCCTCTCCGGTCCATACAGCCAAACTATGCACGACTCCTACACGTTCACTTGAGGTTTAAAGAAAGGCAAAGCAACCTTCATTAACCTCGATGGGAGTTGGATTAGGAAGGTATGGATGTTAAACTGGAGTTTCCCCAGAGTTAACAGCTGCCTTTTGCTAGGAATGGCTTTTATGCATTTGCTTTTTCCTTAGCAATTTTACTCTTTTTTTCCTGTCCTCTGGTTACTGGCTAATTTTAAGCCCACTTAAATTTAGGTCAGAGAATTTCACCCGTGTGTAATTCAAGCACTCGGTACATCCATTTCAATCTAGTGCCTGGTTTGTAGGTAACTTGCTGACGCCGTGTCCCACCTTGCATGCAGTTCTGCTTGTCATCTGTGGTAACGCTGCCTTCTTTTTGTCCTGGATGTACACTACCACGGGGAAACCTGTACTAGCTGTACTAGCCGTGTGATAAGGAGACAGCAGGGCAAGATAATTACATAGTAGTGGGGATGATTTCAAGAAAAAGTTTGGCCTCTATAAAGCTGTAAATATAGAGAGGACATGTTTATCGGCTTTGTAATTTTATAGAGAAAGGGTGAATAAGTTTAGGCAGGAGCTCCCTTGTGATTTGGGCTGATGTCACTACAGAAACAAGATTTTATATTCTGAGGTATCATTTCTGTTGCTCTAAAGAGTCCAGTTCTGGTCCTAGCTATGCTTGTGAGATGGGAAGTCACCCTGCTGAAATCAGTGAACGAAATCCAAGCTGACAGTGATGGAAGTAACAAAATTTGGCCCTTTGCTGACCTGGAAGGTGGATGAGCTGAAGGGCTTTTCCTTCACTTTTCAAAGGGTAATGCAAAATAGTGGCTGAGTAGCCGCACTGGAGCCATTTGGGGCCACATCAGTCTTCTCACTCATTTCCTTCCAATTTCAGCCAGTGCCATGCAGGAAGGCAAGCCGGGCTTTTGGTCAGGGTTGCAAGGTGTCAGGGCAATATTGCTGGTAATGAGGTATGGCAGCTGCACAGATCAGCCACAGCTACAGCTTCCACGAGGCAAAGTTGGGGTGCATCCTACAGGTGTTCCTGTCGATGCTCAGGACTTGCTGTGGCAAGCATGAACCAGGAAAATGTTGAAGTTTATGCTTAATTTTAAGCCTGCGATCAATACCACTAATTTCACTGGGTTGGCTTGTGCTTAACTTCAAACATATGTTAGATATTCCCCTGCAGGCTCAGCCCCTTTTAAAATCAAGCCATAAATTGTTAAATCAATGAATTTGTTTACTTCGGCTGAGCTGGACTTACATGTATGGACTGGATATTTGAGTAAAGGGTGCAGGATAATAATAAATAGCAATCACATTTGACATACCTTAATATATGCAATCTTTCTAGTTTATGAATCTGACAAACTCATAGCCCACTGTGGTGTGTTTGAAGCTACATGGATGTATGAACTCCATGGCCAATCAGCACTTGCTCTTTTCTCAGTTTGCTTACAAATATAGTATCATTTACCTTCCCAAGATATTCCTGTCAACCGGATGTTTATTGCAATGAAGGAGTTTCTCATGACATGGGGAAATAGAAGTGCTTTGTTTCCTTCCTGTAATCAATATCAATCAAAGAGGGATTTATATTTGCTGTTGGAGACAGGAACTGATATTCCTAGTTTTATCATAATTTGCCATCAAGCTTAAGGATCTTAAACTATAAATTCAAAGATCCACATTAGTTTCCCAAGCAGATGTGTCTTTGCACAGCTGTGCCTGCATATGGGGAAAATATGGACAGTTTCTTTATGAAGGTTTATTATAAACCTGGAAGTATTCGTTGGATTTGTGTTCACTTTAACATAACAAGGTTCATATGGGTGCAGAGCAATGAGATAGTTGCACCTGTCTGGTTTATGACATCTGAAACTTGGGAACGCTAGTAAAATCCAAAGCTTTCATGTCGTAAGTTATTTGGCTTCAAGGTTTGTTTTTTTTTCTTTTTTCCCCTCAGTGAATTTTAACTTCCATGTTCTTGTCAGATGCAAACAGTACAGAAACAGAGAAAATGAAACAGGAGAGATTTTTAAAAGGTAGATGCTGTGTTGAGGAAAGTTTGCATGAGTTAAAGGCAACTGCTTGTAAGGAAATTAAATTAAATCAGTTTTCAACAAGTGCTATCTGTGTTTGGCCCCAGAGCCGGAATGGCAGTGTTGACCCAGGGGTGACAGGGCTGGGCTTCTCCTGCCGGCTGGGGACCCACAGCACTTTTCAAATGACAGACTGGAACACACTGCCCTTGGGATTTTTCTGGAGCACGAGGACCTCTCCATAGCAACTTTTTTGAATCCAGTGCTGTCCCTCAAACACTTGGACTTAAAATACTGAGAAGCCAAGCTTGCCCTGCGTGGGAGCGGCCCACCAAAGTGGTGGGATTTATACTGAGGCCAAATGTCCCATTCATGTCCCATACATTTTACAACCACTTTCAATAGACTGCTATTCCACTATTTTGATTACCTTTTCTAAAATATAATGTGGTCTTAATTTTTTTTTCTGAATTTTCTAATTTCCTGTTAAATTAACCCTCCACATGACTAATTATCCTCCAGCTGAACCTTCTGAAGGAAGAGATGTTGGCTAGTTCTTGCAGCATGGTGTTGGCCTGCAATATTTATTTTTTGAAAACTGCGTTTTGCATGCAAATTTCTTCTTTTGGGTGCTCTGAAGCTACAGACCAGCAGATCTCATATCCTCCAGGCCTTATCTTGTGGTTTATCTTTCTGATGCTGCTTCCTCTTCTTCACGTGTCTAGCCCCGAGAGTTTGTGCACAGGACTCTGCACCAGTTGTGCACTCCAAGTATGGCAGGAGAAGTGTCTGGTTAATCAAAACCTCATGGCTAGATGGGCCACACGGAAGAGGGCATTTACTTTGTTTGCCTGGGGGAGGAAGAGAGAAGCCATGCATCTCATGTAGTGTTCACACCATCTAACTTCAGAGACCATCTAGAGTCACATGGAGAAGCGTAGGCTCCCAGTTTAGGTGTTCTGAGTCACTCTTGGGAGGAAACTACAGCTTGCTATTGACTGTAGAGAAACTCAGGCTTCTATTTTAGGGATGTGAGTTGAATGCCAGTGTGAGTATCCTCTAGATGTTAAGTCACTGAGAACAGCGAGGAAATCTTGCATGGCAAGGACAAAGCTGAAGTTTGCATGCACCTACCATCTTGCAGGTCCATCTGGTCACTGAGACCGCAGAGAAGGGGTAGGCATGATTGTTTTCCTCCTTTCCACTCCTTTCTTTTTCACTGATGTTGAGGGACAGCTGCTTATTTGTACCCAGCTGCTCCAGTCAAAGCTTTGGAAGAGACTGTCCATTAGGAAAGGCAGTGACTGCTCCTGTGCTTATGATGTGATTGGGATAGAGGTGACAATCCAAACACAAACCTAGCTCTGTCCAAGTTCACCCCACAGCAGCACGCCCTGCCCAGAGGGGTAAACATCTCTATCTTTGCATGCTTTCAGGCAAACATCTGCTAGGAAGGATGTGGATATATTTGAATTCTGCTTGGGACAGGAGAGATGAACTAGGTGATTCCTTGAGATCTCTCCCAGCGTTGTTTTCAATAATCCTTCTAGGAGCTCCTAGAAGAGCTTCCACCTCTTAGAGGAAATTAAATTTTTTGGGTTGTTGGCATTGCTCGCTATCCTGTTGTCAAGGGGATGTGGTACTGCTTGAGTAGCACTGGATGCTGGCATAGGTGTCTTTCACCTACTGTCCACAGTGCCAATAAGAACTTCTCTGCTTCAGGAAGAGACAGATTTTCAGTTCTTCAGCAAAGATTGGTCTGTCTTTGAACTGTTTAAGGCAGTGATGAGAAGGAAAGGCCTTTTCAGTAGCAAAGGTTGGGTTTGGATGTGCTTCACCCCATGACCAAGCAGAGTCTATGATCTCTTAAAAGCCATGAAAATATTATTTGGAAGATATTCATTAAAGTTAGTGGTTCTGGKTTTGTCCTACTGCTTTGCATGAAGCCAGATTTTTTCTTCAAGATGGAAATGATATTTCGCACGATTGTGTGATATTTCAGGGAGTCCTAAGAAGAACCCTTGTCCTTCCTTCAAGGGAAGCGGAAGGGAAAGGAAAAGCTTTTCGGGAAGATGAGCAGTTGATTTATGTAAATGATTGTCCACATACTCTGGATAGCTGATCTGTACTTGTTTCATTAGAAGTGGTTGCATTTACACGTGTTGCAGCCCATGGGTATAAATGAGACAAACCCATTTCACGTCATAATCTTCCCACATTCTGAAGTTCTCTGGGGTCCTTGGAGGTAATCGGTGCTAGATAAATGGGTGATTTACTGCTGCATTCACCTCATATAATTGAGAGCAGCGACACAGGGCATCAATTTCAGATGTGCATCTGCCATGGACTGTAGAGAGGCTGAGGTATATTATTTTGTTAAAAAGTCTGTTTATGAGAACTCAGCTAAGTCTTGGGATCAAAGAGTAAATATAAGCCTTTTTCCTTCCTTTTTTTTTTTTTTCTTATTATTTCTATTTTTTTCCCCAAGCAYCTCTGTGTTTTGGACTTACCTTGCTGTAAACAATCCTTGGGGAACCTGTTTTTTCACACAGCTCTTCAGCACAGTAATTTGTAGTCATTTTCTCAAAGGAGTGTGCCTAACTCTGGCATTTTGGGTTTTTTTTATTGCCATGTTAGCAAATCCTTCCCCTGATGTATTGCTTCTCTAATTTATCTTTACAAAAGGCTCAAATACTTCTGAATGAAAACCAGCCCATAAGTCACCAGTAACTCATTTGCATGTGTCTCTGTTTCTCTCACTTCCACCGCGTATTAACTCAGTTCATCAACAAACCTGCTTTTTTCCACTGCTTGTGTCAGATAATCGAATCCGTTCAGCACAACCTGAGGCTGCAGTGGTCGAAAGCAGCTGAGGACGTTGGTCACTCAGGCCCCAGTTTTCCAAGACAGCACTTTGCCCAGAGCACACCCTGCATCAGTGGTCCCCGACTCGGGGGGATTAAAACTCACTCTTCAGCCAGAAAGTTTGCACCTTCCTGCAGCCGGAGGTTTCGGATGCTCGGGCAGACAGGCACCGAGCTGGCTGAGCCTGCGTCCGGGGCGAGCATTGTTCGGGACTGTTGCAGAGAGCAGCCTCGGTGGCTGGAGTGGCTGGCGGGGCCGCTGCCACCCGCCTGTAGGTGACAGCTCGGCGGTTTGGGCACTTCCCCAGGAAGCGGGAGCCCGGCGCTCGGGCCCTCCTCCGCCGGTGGGGCTCAGCCCGCGGCTTCGCACAGGTTCCCCAACCACCGTGCGCTGACGGGCAGCAGCGTTCTGTCTCCTCTGCAGACAGGAAGGCGACATCCCTGCGATCTGCTTCGTCCGCCGCTGAATTCTGGGGTCTTCGTTTAGTCAAACGCAGTGGGTTAAAATGAGTAACAGGGCTGGGAGAGAGGAGGGAATAGTTCCTTCAAGTCAGAGCATCGGGGACTCCTCCTTCCCCATCTCCCCCCGCAGCAGGAGGGGGAGATATCTCAAGTGGAGTGAGACTTGAGTCCCTGCCTGCTGCCGCTATCCTAAAATCACCAGGGAGGTCCAAAGGGTACCCCGACCCATCACAGCTTGTGCTGCGCGCCTGCGTGTGCTGGTCTCCTTCTCGCTTCTCCTCTTTAATGCAGGAAAGCTGTGCGGAGAGGGGCTCCTGTTCAGCACAGCCGACCCAACTTTCCCCTGGGTTTTAACTTTTAAAATTTGGGTGACCTGCACTGCCTTTTTTCTTTTTTTTTTTTTTTTTTTAAATTAAAAAGAAGCTGGAATGGTAGAGTTGTTAACGGAGCACACAGGAGCTGCTTTACGCTAACAAACGTATGATCCACTTTCCTTTTACATTTGAATTTTGCCGTATGTGTTTTCTTGTGGTTTCTAAGTCAAAGGAGACATTGTTTTCTAGGCTTCCCATGGGGCCTTGACTTTTAACTGTATGTGACTTCCAACATTCAACTAATTCCTTTGCATATTAGTGAAACCAGAACCTTTGATGGAAACTCAAAACCAAGTCACAGCTTGATACCGTGATCCACACTCTCACAAGGAGGGCTAGGTTGGAGATGCGCTCCTGCAGAAACCCAAACCAGCCTGCCCAGGAAGATTTACTGTTGAGGGCACGTCGGAGGAGTTGAGTTTGTCCTTTTCTGCCCATCTTCCCAACTCCGCCTGTTCAGCGAAGGGGAAGTCCGAGGTCTGGGATGAAGCCCTGTGTGTTTGCACTTCTGTGGGCAGGCCGTGCTGGACTCGTGCTGTGCAACATCTTTGTACCATTCTCTTGGCCTTCACTTACCTTTTCTAGCGAGCGGGAGCCTCGCGCAGGCTCTCGGCGGCTTTTGCCTCTTGCAGGGATTTCTGCCCCCAACTTGAGAACGGCGTATGACAGATTGACGGCACGTTTCATGCCTGATTTATCTGCAGGACTACTGGGCTTGTTTGCACAACTGTGATGATCAAGGTGCCTCTTGAGCTTTGAGCTGTTGGGTCGTGGATATATTTACTGTGGTTACGTGTGCCATTGCAGGGATAGATGTGCAATTCTGAAAATGCAGATTTTAGGTACATCTGGGAAATTCTCTTCAAAACTAATATCCCATCAAATGTAAGGGTAGGTCAGTCAGTACCCCTCGCACTGCACTGCTAGCGTACTGGTAGCGTGGCTGTACCTTGAGATCTATCTATCTGAAAGCTCAGTGGAGCCACTGAGGAAATGAAATTGCTAGATAAATCAAAAGTAATGTAGGAAAACACAGATGAGCCCGAAATTTGCTTTTTTTTAGATGCGAGACTGGACTGAAAAACAGGGAATATCAAATATGATATCTAATAAACCATTATTAGAGGAAGAGCTGACCTCTATGMTTTCTCTAACTAATGCAAGAAGAGAACTGCTGGATAACAGTGAGGATAATTAGCCACTGGGAGAATTTAACCAGAGATAAGTTGCTTCCTCTGTTGCTTAAAGTCTTCAGACTGGGTCTGCATCCCCCTGTGTGAAAGGGACGCTGTCACCCAGATGTTATGGCTGAGTGAGGACAGGCAGGATCGCTCCATGGTGCAGTTGAGATGCAGCTGGGGTGCAGAGGTGGAAGGCAGATGAGCAGTGAACCATGTACCTCAGGGGAGCTGGGGGATTCTCCTATGGGCCAACCTGCTTTGAGTTAGAGATGAATGAAAAGTTCTCATTGAAACTTTTGAGCCTAGTTCAAAATACATTGCTTTTGATGTAAAGTRATTTTGGCAGAGGTGAGGAGAAGGAGAGTGTACGAACTGGTTTGAGTGTGATGCCTGTGAGATGCAGGCAGCCTGGGTTATTCCGTGGATTAGGAATATGSCTGGATTAGGCAGATGCAAGATTTAGGCTACTCTTTCACGTGCGATCTCCCTGCAGGACTGTACATGGGGGAGTCAGTGTGCAGTAAACCAGAGTTCAAATTTATGGCTGTTTGCCATGAATGTGGACACTTCCAGCGCAGCAGTAACGCCTACGTAACTCATCCTGTTCAGGGTGCGCTCCAGTGTCCGCAGGAGAAGTTCATGCAGGGTGGATAGTGTCCCGTAAACTCACATCTGAGCTCTCTGTTCACGGGCTTCACCATTCAGCTAAGCCTCTAGTTCCTCCCTTCCTCTCTCAAGACCAATGTCTGTTTAATTGCAAAAGCCTCGCGCCAAGCAAGGACTCGCACCTGGGTCTCCTGCGTCTGGGGGGAGTGTCGTGCTCACCGGGCTAACGGCTGTTCGGGGGGAAAGGGACTGGACTCCTCCTGCCTGCTGCTGCTCGGTGAAAATTTTCTAGGGTCTTTATTTCATTCTGAAACAACTGTTAAAACCGTGATGCTTCCAGCAGAACTGAGTTATTCTCTCTCTGAGCATGCCTCATGTTGTGGGTTTCAGCATGACAAAGAAATTGGGGAGGAGAGAGGCTCCTGGGGCTTGCTTTTATTTCTTCTTTTTTTTTTTTTTCCCTTTCTTTTTTTTTTCTTTTTCCCAAAAATGCTTTTTGGCTAAGATCCTTTCCAAAATCTGGCTGACATTCAGTCAAATAGCCAGTGCCTGAGCAAAGGCCATGGTATGGTTCCTGGACCCCAAACCCGCCTCGCAGGAGGCCTGGCACTAAGCCCTGCAGAGGGCTCRGCTCTGGGGATTTGGTTCAGTGCAGTCAAATCAATCATCTCGGGCTGAACTGAGTAACTCCAAGATGCTCTTGCTGCTAGTGCTGTCCCATCTTCCCCCTTCTCAGCATGGTTGCTCTCAAGCTTTGTGCCACGTCTCGGTTGCACAGCGTGATGCTCCCGGGGCTGCACCTGAAGCATCGCTGCCTCACCTGTCTGCCGGGAAGGATGAACTGACTGAGGCAGAGGAAGCTGCAAGGTTAGGTGATAAGAAAGCAGCTCTGCTTGCCACCCTCCGTTCTGCTCCAGCTGGGCTGAGGCCGGTTCCCACAGTGCCTCCGACAGCTGGCGAGGGAATGGCTTCGCTAACTGGTGGCAGAGCCCCCGGCTGAGAAACTCCCCCAATGCGATTCTGTCAAAATCAGCAAATTTGCACCCTCTGATTTACTCATGGCAGAGAGAGTTTTGTCGTGCTGGGGGAAGTTTAAATCTTTTGTCATGAATGTGCATGGAAGCTCTTTAATTACACAGCTGGTTTTCTTAGTAGGAAAAAATTCATATTTTCACCCAGCTATGAAAATCTGATCTCCAAATCCCCATATCTGTACATGTGCAGTAGACAGATGCACAGTGCCTCTTCTTTTGAACTTTCAGCCGAGATAGTCAAAGCATCTTGAAAACAGGATCAGCTCTKCATAGGGGTAGGGAAACTGAGGGACAGAGAGGAAACAACTTGCTTGCATTGCAACGTGAGGTCAGTGTCAGGGAAAAAAAAAAACCCAACTGCTTTCTCCCAAGAGCTGCCATCTCTGTCCCAGACCTGTATTTTAACCCCATGTGAAAGCAGAAATCCCAGTTAGACACTGGGAGTCTGGTTGTCATTTACCATAAGGAGCAGCAGAGCAAATGAGATTCAGTCCTTGGAATTTTGACAAAATTGTCACCAAAATAAGAAACACTTAAAATTGAGTATAATAAAAACTCATCATTTAGCAGAATCAGATGTTCAAAGGATTATCTTCGGAGGCCTTTTTAGACTGCTTCGGTAAGGAGCAAGAAGAACCAAGGCAGAGATTTCCTTCTGGTTTGCGTTCTTTTGCTATGTCCCAAGTACATTAAATTGAACAAAAACATGTGACAAGATTCAACTTTGTTGCTCAATGTCAGCTCTAACTGAAGCAGGCAGGCAAGCCGCTACATGATATGGGGTCTGGATGAGGTCTTTGTCTTAATTACTGACAGCTATTGATATGCCACTCTCTCCGAGACAATACAGTGAAATTTTCCATCTTGGTAGGAGTATTGTTGAGTAAAGACCCCTCCCAAAATCCTTGAAATTGTTGCAGTCAAAGGGTATTAATGATGAGAATTAATTATCAAATCCAAGATGCAAAGTTGCTTCCACCAGGAAGGGAGCTGAATAGGCGTGACAGAAATGCTGTGCCAAGCAGGGGCTAGTCACTATTCTGACAAGCACATCTTCCTCTTGTCCACTGCAGAGTGTCCRAAAATGCTTGCTGGCACAGAAAACGGCCTCGGGGCTGATGAAGAGTCTGAGCAGGGGAATAGTTTGTGGTGTCAACAGCTTTGAGACTCGGGCTTAACTCTGCAGCCTCTCGCTGTTTCTAGAGGAAGGTGGGCGTTGGGCGAGCTGGGGCTCCATCCTAGGGCAGCTGGTGCTGCAACCGTGTGCCGCTCCTGGCAAGCCTTTCGGTGCTTTCTTATCTTCTTGTGTACAGCAGGAAAAGGGAAGCAGTAGGAGGAAGCGATTTCTCACGCGGCTTTGTATTTGCTTCTAATTAAATGTTGCTAGTCGAGCTCTGTTTTCCCACTTTTCACTACCGGTYGGGGATGGTCTATCTGAATCATCCCGGCGCTGTTCTCAAAGCTGACCACACACGTGCACACCCCGTTCGGGGGGAAGCTGGAGGGACTTCCATGGGGAGATAGCAAGTAATATGCAGCGGTTAATGGACTAAGCCTCATGTTACAGTGAGCTGAAACAAGCAAGAGAGCTGATTACTTTCAAGCAAATAAAATCACCAAGACTAGTGAATTCATTCCCCAATTTTATACTTTCCTTCTGGCAGTAGCTTGCATTGTCTAGACAGGAGGATGTGTGCAATCAGCTTTAAAGATGCAGCTTTATTCCTCCCAGGGGAGAAAGACCTAAATTCCTGACAAGCAAAGCTCTGTTGGGATGAATGGAAAACAAATTATTCCCTTCTACTCTCTAAGGCAATCAGCATCTGTATTGCACAGGGCAACGTTCGCGCTGGGGCTCTTCAAAGGTGCCCGTGAGATTTGCAGGTGCTCCTGCTTTTGTCTCGCAAAGCCCATCACTGTTTGCATGCAGGCTTTCGGATGTGCAACACCCAAACTAGAAATCCCTAAGAAAAATCGGCTCTGAAACCCGTCAATTAAAAGGGCAAAGGCAGAAGCTTGCACTACTAGTGGAAACCGAGGTGCTGCGGCTGGTGAGCGGCGTTACCGCACGTTTGTGCCATTTGCAGAACGAGGTCGGCAACCCCTGCAGCGAGGCAGAGCGCAGGGGGACAGGGACCTTCGGTTTCTCACTGCGCTTTGGTTGCTCGTCCCCTGTGGGACCCGGCAAATCACTGCACCTCTCTGCCTCGGCTTCCCCATTTAAGAATAAAAAAGTTATCTTATTTATCGCCTGTGAATCCTCCTTCCTCTTGCTAATAATGTAATTCTATATAAAATATAATAATATTTAAACTCAAGTAAATGTGTCCAAGRTTCAAAGATCTAAATTCCAAAGGTTTCACTAAATTCCCTCTGTATATGCATATGTTGTATCTATAGGTGACCACCTACAGAATCTTTAAGGAATTTGCCTTTCTTTCTGACTCTGCTGTCAATTTATCACTCGGTTACCAGACAGCATAACTAAGCAGTGTTGCAAAGAGATTTGCTATCCATGCAGCACAGCAAAGGTGAACCTGTGTTTTTAAATCCCCACAGCCAGAGACGATGTCAAGTGCGCAGATGCAGGGTTTGCTTCATCTGAACACTGGGGTAGGGGCTGATTTAGATTTGAATTTCAAAACTCCTGCTTTAAGTGCTTGTATATTTGGAGSTGGGGGCTCAGTTTGTAAGAAGACCTGAGTTTTGAAATAGTGCAGGAAAAAAAATCTGTTGTTTCATATGCGTAATGTGTGGTCTCGATGGCTGCAGTTGCCGGTACCGTCACAGGAATTGTGTTCAGGCAGGTAACTGGGCTGCTGATACACAGCGGCTAAAGGCACATCTGCTTGGTTTTTGCATGCAGAATTACACACGTGCCTTCCTGAAAATGGCACAGAAATACCCCCCTCTCCCAAATTTGACTGGTATTGATCCAMAGATGGAGCGTAGAATGAATAAATTTTATTTATGCAGAGGTGAGCCGATGATTTTAATCATGCCACAAATTTCCATTTTGTTTAGAAACCCAATCATAGCAGCAAACCAAACAAGAAAAGTCTCCTTGTTTTCTGAATGATGTTATTTGTTTATCTGCCGAAGTGCTTTGCATTTCCTCAGGTCACAGACCAGCCCATGTCTGGCTATGTTAATATTATAAGAGTTATGCAAAAGCAAAGTTTAAGAAAAATCTTTCAACTGAAAGAAATAGGATCTTAAAATCCCAAAATAGAGTATGGAAAGGTACACATCATGTCTGGCTTCTCTCTCCCCTTGTGGCAAATGTGACTCAAAGGAGTTGGGTTTTTTCCAGCTTGATCTGTATACAGTTTGGGGGAGTTTTATTGTGAATAGGTCACCTTATAATACACAAAAATATTTCCTTCCAGAGTTCTGTATTCATAAATCTTTCTCGATTCTCACTCTCTTGAAACTGAAATCCAGATGATTTCGTTTTCTTCACGGAAAGAAGAGTAAGGGAACACCTTGGCGCGGGGCTGGTCCTCTGTTCTCGTCTCTGCTGAAACTCCCGTTGCAGGGCATTGCGCCCTCCCCTCGGGCAGCTGCAGGGCGAGCTGCCGTCTCCCTTCCCGTGTGATGAGCGGGAGAGTAGGACTGAAAAACTGAGACTTTCAAGCGGCTTGGTTGTTGCTAAGGGAGGAAAAAAATGAATTTCAAAGTTATTATTTAAAAAAATGTTTTAAGTCTTCTCTTCTCTGTAGGGTTCTTTAAGGGTCGCTTTTACTCCTTTGCTCCGCCAAAGGAAAGATCAGCGTTATGGTTAAATACGAAAGCAGCTGCCTAGCATAGTGGAGGTGAGCGTTTGTTGAGAGTAACAGTCTCTCGTAGTTCAGTTTTGAGGAGAGACATATATCTGAAACATAGCTTTAATGTGTTCTTTCATTCTAGCTCACAATGAATTTTGCTATATAAAAATGCAGCACAAAATATTAACTCATTTCTGTCCCTGCAAAGTAGGGTTAGCATCACTGTTCCCCTGTTACAGGTAAACAGAGAGGTTATATGACATGACTGAAGCTATGTAGTAAATTGGTGGCAGAGCTGGGTGTAAAACTCTGATTTTAAAGTTCCTGGAGCATTTCTGTGGGCTGTCCATCTTCATTTTTTGTTCCTAAGTCATCCTGATGTGTTCTTAGCAAGTGAAAGGTAGATAAAAATGCTTATGCTGAATGATCACCTATATTATCCTTTAAAATGTAATCAATTAACTAAAGATAAGGACACACCCTTTTAAACGGGGATACTTGACTCTTTTACATGTATTTTTCTCTTTGTATTTGCATTTTATAATGCTGTTTTGATTTTACAGTGATGTCATCCCAAAGCATTGCCGTAATGCCATAAATTACCAAATAATTATGTTATTTTCTTCCACTGATCAAACGATTTAAAATCTGGTCCTGTGGAGGACAAGAAGGCCTTTTACTATGTGTTTTATACCCCCTCATCCAGCAGATGATACAAACGTTGCCACATGAACAGGCAATCAATTCCTCTCTTCTTTAAGTATGTATACATTTATACAGACACACACCCACAGACATACATGTTGTTAGAAGACCATGAATAGTTTTGCCTTGGGAACTCATTCTATACACGAGCAAACACCACTTAAAATTACTTTTAAAGGTGGCCAGTATTAAAAACTGTGTGCGTAGCCAGTTCTGTTACAGCTGCTACTGACTGTGCTCACTGGGGACAAATTTTCTTCTGTAATTTATTATCTGTTTTCCTCCGTTCCAGTCTCCCACCTATAACTCTGGGATTTTGTTCTGCCAGGACAGAGGGTAGAGCGAAAGCTGCTTTGCTGTCACTGTAATAACCGTTCCAGTCCAAAGGATCCTCTCGTCATCTTAGCTGGATCCACAAAGAATTACTC
Source organism: Phoebastria nigripes (assembly GCA_035582835.1). NCBI lineage: Eukaryota > Metazoa > Chordata > Aves > Procellariiformes > Diomedeidae > Phoebastria > Phoebastria nigripes. The sequence continues at coordinate 1,183,173 of JAYKAV010000589.1, read as the reverse complement.
TGTCAGGCATGACAATAAACATGCTCAGTACTTAAAAACTACTCTTCTCTTCTCCCTCTCCCCTTGTAAAGACAAGATGGCTTTTGGTCATACAGTGGCTAGGCCAGGAAATCTTGGATTTTGAAAGTACTGTACTTAGGATGAGTTTCAGTACAGCTCCCAGAGGACCCGGGCTTAATGGGCCTCCGTGGATAAACAGGGGGTGATTCCTACATTCATGCCTGGTCCCAGTAGATCTATCATTTTGACCTCTGTCACCTTTAATCTTCTATACACTCTATACATTTCTAAATCTCCCCATGGCTGCCATCATATTTATCATAGTCTTGGCAACGCTGCTTCTCCAGTACCAACCCTTGTGCTTGAAGTCCAGCTCCACTCCTCCTCCATCTCGCTCCCAGAGCCAACTGGCATGTTTGCACAAAGCCTCGTACCCTATTTTCCTTCCTCACAATCTCCCGAAGCGCTTGTGCGAGTGAGCTGTCGTAGGTGTCTGAGCTGCAGCTGGGCTGGATTCTGTAATTCTTTCTTGCACAACCCCTACTTAAGGCCTGGTGACTTCAATGGAGCTATTCATGTAAGTGGAGGCTGCAAATTCGGGCCCTTGGGTTGTAAGGTCTCTGGGGCATAGACCCTGTCTTTGTATGCCTTGCAAATATGTGCTAGATGAGTAATGATAGCTCAGAAGAGTGAGTGTCGCTTTACATTTGCCATACTGGAGGAAGGTTGCCAGGATTGCATTGATGCTGCATGTGGTCCCCTTCCAGGGGGGAATTAATCCTTCTATGCAAAGATACCTCCCGCTGACTGGTGAAAAGAAAAAAGGAAAAAAAAAAAGGTTTGGCCATGAATGCCATTAGCTTAATCTTCCTCTTCTCTGATCTTCCAGTACTATTTGCTTTGTATGTCTTCATCAAGGTTTTGTATGTGGACAGAATAATTGAAAACAAATTTAGCATGTCTCAGACCATAAAGTTCCCTTTCAGCTAGATCACTGGCTATGCGGTAGATAAATGTCTGGTTTTCATTTTTGGTTATGTGAGAAATTTAGAATGGTTTGATTTGTAATTTTGAATGTTAATAAAGAAGGAGAAATTTCCTCGTCTCCTGGCCTATGGAGGCATTCTGGCTTTCTTGCTTCTCTTGCAGCAAATGCTGTTTATAAAAATGTTATTTAGTACAGAAGAGTCTGTTTATGTCCTTGAACCCTAGAGGCCACACTCTCTAAGGTCAACTAAGACCTCCTTGTGCCAGGTACTGTACAGTCACAGACCAAAAATGCCATCTCTACCTGTACAAATAGTATTTTTATGCAATGCAAGAGGAATGGTTGAAGGTGAACCAACAACTGGCGGAAGGATGAGTTTCAAAGAGCAGTGAATCAACGTCGGTCCACAGAACTGATTTCAGGAGAACAAGAACGTATTTCCTTTTAAGACTATTTGAGAATTCTGAAGACAGGGAGATTGTAGGGTGGAGATGTAGATATTAAAAGGGAACATCCTTCCTGGGGGAAGAGGCTAATGGGCAGAAAATGCAACACCGTGAGTGTTTAAGAAGTTGATGCTAGTGTTTGGGGCTGGATTTGGGAAGTTTGGGAATAGGTGTTGATAACTGGGTAGAAAATGAGAGGTGAGAGGGCAAAGAGAAGAGCAGAGCTTTGAAGATGAAGGCAGGCAGCTTATGTCTGGTATGAGGGAGACAGGGGAAGCTGGAGAGATGTGAAGCTCAGGGTGACTTGAGCAAAGTGAGAGGTTGGAAGGACAATCCTTCCAGCTGGGTTTGAAATGGATGTGAGCACGTGCCAAGGCCAGAGAAAGGGATGTGACAGGGATCATTAATTTCTGAAATGCTTAGACATCATTTCAGTTCTCAAAATTGCAGACACATTTGCTAGATACTTTCTGTTTAGGGGGGGGAAAACCTTATTTTTTAACTGCAGTTGAAGTAGGAATCACAAGCTGAGCTGAGGCAAAGTCATTTTACTGAATGTTAGAAACTAGAGTTTGCAAGTTGGATGTCTCATAGGGACTGATTTAAAGCCCCCTGTGTCAATGGGCATCTTCCATTAGCTTTGATAAAGTCTGGAGAACGTGCATATGGGAGTACCACGTATATAAATGCAAGCGAGAGACTTTCTCCTGTCCTCACTGTGTTTCCTGCTGACAGGAAGCAGGAAACGCTGCCCAAGGCTGCAGGTGCGGGGAGTCTGCTCCGCTCTGCAGCTTCATCCACCCCACAGAGAAGAATCTTTTGAACCTCATTTAGGAATCAGTCACTGCAAATTAAACAAGTGTACTCAAAAATATACCTTTTGAGGGGATTTATCAGTCTGTTTTGGAGACAACCAACAAATTTCTGGTAATGGAGGGCTTGTCTGGAATTTTTCTTCTTGATATATTCTTTTTTTCTTCTTGATACATTTAGTATTATAATGATTAATTACATGTTTTCCATTAGCTCCCTTCCCTATGTATCATGGACTCCAGCAAATAGTCTTAAGAGGCTGTCTGTCTCAGAGTAGGAAAGAATCTGTACTACACAGATCTTTATATCTATATATATCTCCATATCTGTATGTATGTCTGTAGATCTATTTGGTTTTCTGACATGAAGGCATTGCAAGCCTTGTGTGTGATAATAGATTTTTAATGTCTTGCCAGCTTCATGGTTACATGGAGAACAAACCCTTGGGTCTTCAGATCTTCATTGGGACAGCAGACGAACGGATACTTAAACCTCATGCTTTCTATCAAGTCCATCGCATTACGGGAAAAACTGTCACCACCACCAGCTATGAAAAAATCATTGGCAACACCAAAGTTTTAGAGATCCCATTGGAACCCAAAAACAACATGAAAGCAACGTAAGCATATTTATTTTTATTAGCAAAGTTGAGGAGGATTAAATTGGCATGTGAAGTTCTTTCTCCTGTGGAAAGGAGTCACTTAAATGAATAATGATGTCTGCTCTGGAGGGACTTGCCTTTCCAAAGCATCGGGATGATATATGAGTGTAAGACCCTTTTTACAAAAGCATAAGCAGCAGTTACAAGCACCTGGGTTAAAGCTGCTTGAAGAGTTACCATTCATCAGCCGACTGTGCAGGCATTTTTGCTCTTTACCCCAATTGCCGTGGTGACTATATTGTAATCATCTGTCATCTTCAAAGTCAGAATGGTTTTGTAGGGCAGTAAGGAAAACGAGACTTGAATCTCAAGTCCTTATGCTGCAGTGATGCAATGAGAAGCAAGGAGCAGTAGACAGCGGAGGAAAGGTGTCCGGTTCATTTTACAACATTTAATGCAATAGAAAACATCTTTCCTGAACTCAGCCAAGTGCTCTGGCCATGAAATCGCACTCTCTTGTAATAGGTTAACAGAAAAGCAAGTACAGACACATCTTTTCTGTATTACTCCTTCCAGTTTTATGGAGGCAGAGGGATGAAGTGGGCACCAGTCTGAAACTTCAGGCTTGAATGTGTGCCAGGCAGCATGAGAGTGATTGCTCTGCAGAGGGAAGAGCTGTATCTCCATCCTTCAGAGGGTACTGACAAAATTGCAGAGCAGCTATGTTTTTAAGCCCCCCTACTTCATCGCAAAATCCACATTCTTTCTTTATGTATCTTTTTTCAGAAAATATACCTCATTCCTCCCTTTCCTTCAAGCCTCTCCTTCCCTCTGCACCCAAAGAGATAAATAAAAGTCCACATCTCAAACTTAAGCAGCCAAGTGCTGAATGGAACATGACTGTTCCTAACAAGTAACCCTGGAGTAATAAACCCCTGCACACATGCAATGGCAAAGAACAGCTTGGGGTTTATGCCTCCCAAAATGTGATTTTAATTCATATCAAAAGAAGAAAAATGGTATGTCTTTAAAACTGATATCAAAATGGGTTGGCAGTGCCTGTCTAATAACAGCGCACCCTCCGAGGACTATTGCTGAGCTGCAGATCTCAGATTCTGTAAATATTAATTGGCACATTCTCTTATGTAGACAAGCATGTTTGCTAGGTTACACCGGACTCTTAAGAAGTTAACCTGCACTTACACCAATATTAAGTTGCAATGCTGGTTTAAGCAATCCTAATCCGTTCATTGCTGCTTAGCCCCATCCTGCTCCCTACATCCTCCCTTTGTGCAGGGACATGGTGAATGGGAGCGGAGAACCATTTTCTGCACTGCCAGGCTATTGCCTTGGCTGGGAACAACATCCCAGGGCTTTGGAGGATGACATGGTGACCTGGGCCAGGGCTGGAGAGCCCAGTTCTAGCAGAAGCACCTTTTGTCCAAAAGGAGGGGAGAGCAGTTTGGTTCCTGCTTTGGAGTTGAATTCAGTGCTTGCCTGTACAAACTGTGGGGAAAACGCTCCTGGATGGTGCATGCAATTAGCTGGTTCAACTGCTGTGATTCCCCGTGGAGCTGAACTAATTTGCCCACGTGCAGGTAATAGCTGCTGTGCAGTCTCTGGGCACTGAGCTGTTTGGAGACCTGGCAGTGGAGGCTTTAATGCTCTCTAGCTCGTGGAGGGCTCTGGCACAGGCTCAGCTTATTGCCTGCCCCAGTGTGCACTTCTTGTTCTGGTTCACTCTCCCTGCCCCGGGGGGGCCGGGGCGGGCACTGCCATGTGCGCTCTCGTGCTTAGCGCAGGAGGGAAATAAGACTCAGGGTTATAATGTTTGGAGAGTGGCTTTGGCTGTCTCCAGAGTAAAGGCCACCCCTAGCCCTCGGCTGGGATGTGCCTGGGACACGCTGAGCCACCGGGCCCAGACTCGTCGGGGAGGGGTCCAGCAGCGTCCCTCACTTGCTGCGTGTCTGGGATTTCTTCCCCTGTAACCGCTGAAATGGCAATATCTAGATCCTAAGCAGAACAAGTATTTGAAGCTGCTCTTAACCTGGAGATCGAAGCCAAACAACTTAATCCTCTTGCCCGTCACCTGTTTCCGAGCTGTTTGAGAGCAGAAATGTTAAGCTAAATGGTGTGTGTGTTTGGCAGCATTGACTGCGCGGGGATTTTGAAGCTGAGGAACGCAGACATCGAGCTGCGCAAGGGAGAGACGGACATCGGCAGGAAGAACACCCGTGTCCGGCTCGTCTTCCGCGTGCACATCCCCGAGTCCAATGGCAGGATCATTTCTCTGCAAGCAGCATCGAACCCCATCGAATGCTGTAAGTATCCCCTGAGATTTGCTCCTTCTCCATCTCTTGCAACAACGATCATCATGTCCCTCTGCTCCAGGCTAGCACTGGGGGGAAAAAACCTGACGTGCTCCCATAGGCAAATGCAAGGTGCTCTGCTCTTCCTGCACTGGCTGGGTCTGTGCCACCGTTTGAGTGACCTGTGGCTCTTACCTATATGCACTCCCTTTCCTGAAACAAGCTTTGGCAGCAGGTGGCTCTTCACAGTGCTTAGAGCTTGTGAGGACAGCGAGGGACTTCAGGGCTTTTGCAAATTTTATTTATTAGTGTGTTGCTGCTGGATCTTTCTGGCTAGCAGGTCTTTTTGGGAGCAGGGAGCCAGTGTGGGTGTGCATATAGGGGCGTATATACATTCTCCCTGTTTGTGCATGAGCGTGCAAGCTGCCTGCCTTCCTGGGAGTGGTTTTATTTTGAGTGGAGGCACAAGCCGAACTTGTTATCCACAAACTGGCAGGTGGTTGGAGGTTTTGAATTCAAACCTGGGCCAAATCCTAGCACTGTGGCCAGTCCTGTCTGCCGAAGGAGCGACCACAGTCCTCTGACCTGAGCTGTGGCAGGAACACAACTGAAATGGAGAAACAGGTTTGATTTTGAGGCTCAGGCGCATCCTACTCACTGTTTTTTCTAGATGTTGATGCTAAGGGCTGTGCAGCTCAGGAGGCTGCAGCTGAACCAGGGAAAGCCCGGGTTGTTCTGGTATTCCCCTGAGGGACAGAAGAAAACTTGCAGTTTTGATTTCTGGGGGGCAAATCCTACAAGCATGTAAGCTGAGAAACCTGCACCGCCCACTCATTTTAACGTACTGGATCCTGAGAGAGGCCTCCGACGAGGTGCCCCCCGTATCGCAGTCATTTCTGGAAGGGCTCCACCCACTTTGCTGGTTCATGTGCATCCTGTGATGCTTTTTGTTGGTAAATGGTGCCTCTTCAGCGGTTTGGGGATTTTACAAATACATAATGAACAGTTTTCCTCTCCCTTTGCTGAATGACTCACCCCTTTAGCAGAACCTGTCTTGCCATAAATCACATGAAGAAAGTCATTGAAGAGTTTCTCATGTGTGAGTTTTATTTATTGAGATGCATGCTTTACTTAAATAACAACTGCTTAGAATAAGAGAGGAGCCAATTTTGGATGGGAAATCAAGAGAAATTGTGACTAGTGAATTATTGATGGCAGCTTTTTAAAAAACAGTAGAAATGAATAAACAAGGCCAGGCTAAGGAGAGGATGATGGGTACGTATGACCTCTTGGCAAYGTTTATGGGAAGATACCAACTATCAGAGCATTTTAGCAGCTGAGTGAAGTCTCCGGGCACTGTGATGGGGAAGGGAGAATAGTGGGAGTAGCCACCACCTTTCTCCATAGGAAACGGTTACGATCCTTTATGGGACCAGATGGCTGAAACAATAGTGACCTCCACCCCAAACGTGTCGCTGCTGAAACAAAGGCCCATTTGCTAAAGGAAACGTTCAGCAAACTGCAGCTTCTGTGGATAGGAAGGGAATTGTGGCAAAGGATCACCTGGTCTCTCCTTCAACTTCTTTTCTGAGTGGAAACAGCCCGTTCCTGCCTGCAATGGGGAGCTACCTGGGTGGGGAAACTCCAGGTGTAACTCGTACATCCACTGTATGGAAAAAGAGCACGAGCCCAGAGCAGAGGGTGGATGGTCCCTGGGTCATGCAGGGAGTCCCACAGATCACACCCCACTTATTCAAATTCTCCTACAGGAAAAGCAAATATGAATTAGCCAGGCATTTCTAAGACCCTTCCACAATTGCACATTGTATTTATGCCCATCATCAAAGAGCATTCAAGCAGAAATCTGGTCACGGTTTACAGAATAAGATCACATTTTTCCGAATTGTATGTGCACACCTAATTTGCCTGTACAATGACTGCTATTTGCAATGGCTTAAGATGTCTAGGCATTTATACTGAGATGTGTTAGGGGCATAAAAAAGCCAAGAGTGGAGATACAAGTATAAGTGGCTTGTTTTTATGGCTTTTATAATTAAAATACGAAAATGTTGGCTGCGTAGCGGACAGCAAAGGTCCTACAAGAAAAAATGTATTTTTTCCCCAAGAAAAAAAGAAGAAAGTTTTATTTTTGGAATACTGGATATACTGGCAATTTGGAGAGATATGTTAAGGACTGTGCTTTTCTGAACTCATGGAAATACAGTATAAACTGGAGTAATAAGCCTCTTCCATTTAGAACGTATGTTGCATATTTAGCAACGTTTCTGCATTTCAGTAGCACTTCCTGATTTCAGCCGAGTTCTGGGAAGATGGTTAAAAACATTAGTTGGTTCAGCCAGCATTAATAATGCAGGCTAAATCACACTAGAGATGATAATCTCAGTTTCTCCCAGACAATCTGCACATGTTGCAGAGCTCACAGTCTCAGGTAGGCTCAGGTGACCTGCCGAGAAGGGGCACGCTGGGGCTCCGCGACATTTTCTCCTTGTGTCCCACCTCCCACCTTCATGTGCTGCTGCGATTCTCTTTTTTTGCCTTTGTTTGCTTTTCATTTTTTTTGACATGGCCACCTGGGAACCCTTGTCCTCAGGGACTCTCTCGTAACATCTCTCCTGTCTGGTAGCTGTGAATAATATCCTGCTGGGAAGGCCTCAGTAAGTAGCAGCTTTAAGATAACTGGCCATTTCCCTACCAGTGGGGTTCCCCTGAGAGCGCTGTTGCTACCAACAGAATATCTGAGTGCTCTCCTCAGCAGAAGCTGATCCCGGCTAAAAACTCCCACCGGTGTCAGCAGATCATTAGCTGCAATGAAGCAAGAACTGTGAAATATCTGCTTTTCACAGGGCGATTTGGTTCCACCTCGTCTGTGTCACATTCAGCACTTGACAGGTTTTAGGAGGGGATTTCACAGGTTCAAAGCATCATCCGGAGCAAGTTCCTCCCCAGGCAGCTGTGTGGGAGGACCAAGGAGGTGATATGTTGTTAAATGATCAGTTATGCCTTAAAATGGACCTCATATCCAGACAAGCCTGCACATTCAGCAGCTTGCAGCTTTTTTCTCCTGTTGCCTGTTGATTCGTTCTGAAGCCACTGAGGAGGCAAAGGCATTTGAAAGCCCTCTGATAATTGTAGCAACAGGCCATCACTTAGTTAGGGATAAAAAGCCACTGTCTTGTAGGTGTGGTGGTGGAAAGGTGAGAAAAATCCCTTCTCTTGGGTGTTGCTCCACTCTGAGTCCGTGAAATGGCAGCAAGCCCCACAGGCGCTACGTGAGATGTCCCCGGGACCCACAGCCGATGGGTCCATGCAGCAGCGTGCTGCTTGGCCCGGCTCCCTGCCTGCGCACCTCTGCACGCCTCGGTGCCGTTAGTCGTACTGCAGCTGTGCAAGCCCGAATGTCCATCCCTGCTCGTGCGGGTCTGTGCTTTAGGCACAGGCACAAACTAGCTTGTGTAGGTGAGCTCTCGCTGGGCCAGGCAGGGCTATCACAGAGCTGCTATCACAGAAGGTGGTGAAATCGCAGGCGTGAAGTTAACTGAGTTAACTTGTCCCTTCAGATACAGCTGTAATAACGACAAGCCACTTGGCGAATCGCCCATGGAGGGCTTTGGTATTTGCAGACTTGATCATTATTTTCAAACCTTTAAGACAATTTCTGTAATGTTAATTCTATTAATTTGCTTTGGTTTACCTTTCACTATGAGTTGAAACTCATTTCTTGGTGAGTGATTGATCTCTGGAGAGTGATTGATCTCTGGAGTTGTGTTTCTACTCCTCGGCTGAAGCATCCATGGAGCAGAGAAGGAGCAGTATTGAAGGGAGTTCAGAGTCGCCACATAAGCACCTGCGAGGCAGCTTGTTTTACTCCATGCTGTCAGCAACCAAAAACTGCTTTATGCAAGTGTCTGCGAGATGTGAGTGTAAGGCTTAGGAGTATCATCCACAGTGTCACAGTTTTTATTCTAATGGATCCTGGTTAAACCTTCCCAAAGTGTCTCACAGTTCTTGTTTCGTATAATCCCTGTTTGCTGATACTAAGCTGTGCTCATGAATCCCTTAAAATGCAAATGAGTGCACTTGGCATGAGAGAAGGAGTCTAAAATCTTGTTCTTATAATAGATATTCCAAGGTGGTAAAAAACAAAACAAACAAAACTAACAAAACTCTAAAGAACTGTGTGCCCATCTGAGGAATTTAAATAGTTCCTATTATTGACCGTATTTTGTTCCACTAAATTGGGTCAAATATCTTATTTCCCTTTAATCAATTTCCCTGGAAGTTTCCTTTATTTTTCTCTCCTTCTAGTAGATTTTCCCATAATATTAGACAATCTGAGCCTATGATATGTGACACATTAATAACTACAGAGGAAGGAGCTAGTCATGTAAAAGAATGTTGTCTTGGCAAACCAGTGAGCGCTTTTCCTCAGCCGGGAGCTGTGCTGGTTGGAATACAATGGCAGGCAAGACGGAGCCCTAGTTTATTGAGATAAAAAAGCAGAAATGAATGGTCTCTTTGCACGTGGGAGATACCCATTTGCAAGTTTAACCATAACTACGATTATTATGAGAGTAGCAGTTGAATTAAAGGAATTTTTCCCCCCTTTCATTTCAACTTCAAGACAGTCACATAGTTTGCCATAGAAACAGCTGACACAAAAACTGGTACTTTTTCAAAAGTAGAATTTTTCTCTTTCCTAAAGCACAGAATTTAAAAGTTAATTCTGTCAATATTTGCCACTTTTAATGTGCAACCAAAAGATTTCAGTCTGGAAAGTCTGAGTCAGAGAGAAGGAAAATGCCTGCCCTTTTTGCAGGCTGCAAGCCTTGCTATGAGGATAAACCCCTGTTTACTTTTTGTCTTTGCAATACTGCTGTTGGTAAAAGCAAACGCCCCAGCGTATTACGCAGAGCATGGATTTCTGAGCATAATTTAAGCTCAGCAGATCTCCTCCACAAGGGATTAAAGGGAAATGCTGTGCATACCCGCAGAGATGATCGACAGAGAAGTGAACCGAGGCCATGGTTTTCCTGTCATTAATCACACGCTGGTTTGGTGAGCTGGCTGCAGTTCACAGAAAGTATCATACTTATCTGACACTGCTGCCATCAGCGCTTGTCACTCCTCCTTCACAAGGACATCATAAAATAAATTATGTGCAGAGAAGGAGGTGGAGAAAAACCCTCTATTTTTGGTGCTTTTTTCTTGGATGGCTCTGCACAAACTCCTGATTAAGTCTTGCTGGCAACAAATTGGAAACTGTTGTCATTCATACCGGGTTCTTCTTTTCATAGCGTTTAGATCACATTTTTAAGGTTTCCCATCTAATCATGAGGGTTGGAAATTTGCTTTATTTACTTGATTCTCACTTAAGCCTTCCACTGCCCCATGCTCCTACCAGGAGGTAATTCATCCCATCCCTCCGATTAGAAGATTGCTGCTCTCTGGGGTGCCTTACTGATGTCTACCTGCCTGCTAGAGATGTCTCCTGCCCTTGGTCCTCCCCTGGCTCCCATACTGCAGCTCCCCAGCCTTTGCCTCTCCTCCCACCAGAGAGCTCAGGGTGCTTCAGTGTGTGATGGATGGGATCAAAGTCTCTCAGGACATTAATGTGTTGGATAAGCACTGGGCACAGGAGCTCTGCTCCTATCAATCCTATCTCAGGCAGGCAGCTTGTGGTAAATAAACACAGTGTGACAGGAGGAATGAGATATTGACTTTGGCTCATTAAAGTTTGCACTGAGGTGGAAGAATTAATCCCACAACAAATTACGCCTCTGCTATTGCTTCTAGGATTTGGGATTTTTTTTAGCATCAGACACCCAGCTCTATCTGCTCTTCTCAAATCCAACAGAAATCAGTGGCTGGAGCCAAGAGCCATTGGGGGTTTGGAAAGACATGTCAGGAGTGGTGAATCATGGCTTGAAGGCTTCCAGCCAGCTGGGGTGAGCTGGGGCTGCCCTGGGCAGGGTAAGGACAGGCGGGGTTCAAAGAGGGACCTGGACATTTGGCCTGGGGAGACTGCTGTGCTGGGGGTGCAGGTCGTGACCCCACCTCTTTTAAGTAGCCACATTTTTTGGTTTACTTGGCTTGTGATGGCAGTTAGAGGCAATTAGAGATGACGCTAGCTGCAGGTGAGCCTCAATCCTGCTCCTTGTGATCCCCCAGGATAAGATCTCTCCTGAACTGGTAACAGGGACAACAGGTAAACCTAAGCTCTGGAGCCAGTGTTGCAGGTGGCAGAAAGATGGCATGGAGCAGATTTCACTCTAGCAGCTATTCTTTGGCCTCTGTTTATGGAGACATTTGCATGGAAGCCTCCAGCCACTCTGCAGAAGGCACTGAGATAGTGCGCTGATACACAGAGGCTGTAGAGTATCTTCGCTCTAGAAGTGATGGTCAGACCTGTGCTGCTCTGCAAGCTCTTGTTCCTCGCAAGAGGCAGATCACGTTAGAGTTTTTGCTTTGCCTACATTACCYGATCCAGCCCTCACTCTTATTGCACACGCAGGGAGAGAGATTGCCGAGATGGTTCCTCTCCAGAGGCTGTTAAGAGACATTTAGCTTCAGTTAAGACTCCTCATAAAACGAGTCAGCTTTTGGGCAAGACAAGGCAGCGCTTGGAAGCCCTCCAAGCCAGTGGAAGGAAATGCGATGCTCAGGCAGGGCTAGAACTGCTCGTCCCAGGAGATCCGTGCAGGAGGAGCGCTGATGGGGAGAGCTGGGCAGCACAGAAGGAAAAGGGCTCTCAGGTGGAGGTAGGATCACCTAAGGAGCACGTTAGGGAACACAACTGAGGTTGTCACTTGGAACCTGCTATCAGCAGGGGGCAACACTCTCCTAGGGGAGATTTGGAGCTGCAACGGACTTACCCAGGTAATCAGTTGTCTCAAAGTATCCCTTTTTTTCCCCTAGAAACCAAATAGCCGCTCTGCTGAAAAAGGAACAGTTATGGATGCTGTGGGCAGGTGGGGAAGCAAGAAACACCTTCGCCCTGCCTTGGCACGCTTCCTTTCGGTCAGCCTCCAGGCTTGTGCATCCCCTGTGAAGCATTCAGCCTGCCGGGCCAGAGGTTTAGGCCATCTTAACCTTTCCTCCACCTGCTGACGTAGGGAAGGGGATAAAGGCTCACCCCTCGAGAAGCACCCTGTGCCCCTGCAGCGGGTGCACGTGAGGCTGGGTGGGCCGTGGGCAGCAGCCGGCCTGCCGAGCGGTGCGGGCAGGGGAGGCAGCAGAGGGGCTGCTTCCCTCCCAGGCTGAGGCTCGCTGGAGGTGGTGCAGCGCTCCGAGACAGCAGCTCCCTTTCTCTCTTGTGTCGCTGCGTGCATTGTATTTCTTGGCACCATGCATCCATGACATCTTGATTTGCAGACAGTCAAATAAAATAGAAAAATAATGTCCCCTGTTAATAGGTTGACACACTGCTTCAGGCCAAGTGTGAGTATTTCTATAGCATTTGCTTTGCTGCCTTATGTCAGTAACTGTTGCTATTGAAAGTAAACACCCCAACTGGTTAAATCAACAGTGTTTTGTTTATTCAAAGCTCATAAACTCCAGTAGCTGTAGGTCACTTTATGAAGTGCCAACCCCTGGGGGAAGAGAAGGAATAGTGTGAAATTATTGCATGCAGTCCACCCATCATGAGCCTTAGAGGAAGGGGATTTATTGGCAATTAATATTTCTTGCAGAGGGAAAAAAAGTAATCCTATTGAGGCAGCTCCACACTGAACCTTGAGCCTTGATACTGGTGGAAATGGGGAATGGGGTGAAACTTTCTCATAGGCCTGGGTAAAAAAAAAGAAGATCTTGGAACATGAAAAGTGGGGTTTTTTTAGAAAAGGGTTTGCAAACCACCTAGTGGGAGGAGAAGAGTACAGGCAAAATGGGGCAGAGGAAACCCAGCGCTCAGTAGGTACTTTTATTTCTCCACCCTTCCCTTTAGCATGGTATCTGCTTTGAGAAACTCAATGAAACACTTCCAAATGGTATTATTCTGCTGCACATATAAAGCACACATGGGTTTTGTACACCCACAGGTGTAATCAAGTCTGGGTCAGGGCGAAAGCTGTTTTGGAGATGCTTGTAGCTTGCTCGTGCTGTAGCCATGCCAGAACGTAGCTCTGCATCAGCCTGGCTGCTGCTGGCCGTGGGGCCGTGGCAGCACGGAGCTGCATCGGGGTACCTGCAGAACACCTCTGCCCATCACAGGCTTCCAGGCAGCACTGCAGAGGCCACCCCAGCTCAGCTGAGGATGGCAAAAGGGGTTTTGGCATTTCCTAAGAGCCGGGATGCACATTCCTGGTGAACCGGCTGTCCTCCCTGGCTCCCTGGTAGGTCGCGGTGTACACAAACACTGCGCTCTATGGAAGTTGGACAGAGACTTGGTCTTCAGCAGCGATTTCCAACTTGCCGAGATCCAAATGTAATTAAGATGAGTCAGACAGTTATTTCCAGGCTAAAATTTGTCCTTCCTCGTCCTGAAAAAGCCTTGAGAACCACTGATCTGTGGGATGTCAGGTACAAAGCTCTCTACTAACACACTGAAGTCTGTAGGAGACGTAGGTTAATCTGGAATTTTGATGATTTGGGATGTTTTGGAAGTGAAATTTGGGGATTGAATAGGAATAAACAGTGTCCAGGGCAAAGCTTAAATACATTTTCTCTTGTCTATTGTAGACATGTTTTTGATGATTGCTATTTACTCTTAAGCCTTTGAGGATACAAATCTGTCTTTGTGATAAATCCAATTATGAACTCATCAAAAATTTGAGTATTTAGGGAAAGGAATTAATCATACAGCCATGTGAAAGAAATTAGCGGCTTCTGTGAAAATAATCTGAATATATATTCTTAACTGGCAGTATCTTAGCCCAGCTGTTGTTATATATTTGAAGGGAACAATGAGTCATAAGGTTGTTTTAAATAGATTTTAAAAAATGCCTCTCAAACAGCACAAGAAAGTTATAAATATTGAATTATCTATATTTTTAACAAGAGCAAAAACTCTGTGTCATGACTGGCAGAAAGGGCTCAGCTGAGTTTGTCCTTGCTAGAAAAGTTGCTCCCCTCTTCTACAGACACCTGTCTGAAAGGTTTAATGCTTCTGCTTTCCCACCAAATATTCTAGCATTTTCTTCATGTTGTGAGAGAATTTGTACAGCTGTCACTGCAGCCAAGAGCTGTTGGGTTTTCGGCTTTCTGAAGGGTGCACAGCAGTAAAAGGGTGCTGGGACCAGGTCACAGAAAGCACAGCCTTGCCTGTGTGCGAGCGGAGACCCAGCGCTGAACACATAGGATAACATTTCCTTATTTTTGGCTCAGCAGCCAACGGTGTTCAGTGAAGGGAAGACACAAGTGCTCAGGGTCTCTTGGGAGCAGGCTCTTTGTCAAAGAAGGTTAAAATCCTGCCAAGGCAGCTGTTAAATAGATGAGCGGCATCCTCTAGAGGCCTTTCCAGTTGGGGTGGATGAATCTGGAGGAGTTTGAGTGCAGGTCATGAACTCACAGTTCACCAGACCCAAACTGCTGCCCACCTGGTCTGGTCACAGGGAAGCTCGTGATATTTTCCAGCTGTCTGCATTGTAGGGAACAATTCTTGCATCTTCACTTTCTTCGGCTCCTGCCGCTTGTTAGCAAACAGTTGGAATGGGCTTGCAGGCATGGTGACCAGGATTCTCCGAAGCTTTTCTGACTATGTAAATGGCTGTTCTAATGGGATGAGAGGAAAGTAGGTGGAGAGATGGTGCTATCCTGGTTTTCTGGCTGGGGAAAGAGAGAATAATTTGCCAAAGTCATGCTCCAAGTTCATGGCCAGGAACAGTAAAGACCTTAGAAATCCTTGATCACGTACATGCCCATGCGGATTCCACCCTACCTCTTCCTTCCTTGCCTTTTATAATCAAACTCAGTCTGCCACACCGGGCCCTGCTCCTCAGATGTTCAGGCCTCTGCAAAACACACTTGCTAGAAGCCCAGGCTGCAGCAGAGTCCCGGTGTGACCCCTCCCGCCTGCCGATGCAAACACGTCATCGTGATTGCCCCTTTTGTTGTGTGCACAAGGCTCTGTGCCTGCACATGGAGACAGTGCTTTTGTTGGCAAACAGGCTGTTCCAGGCCCAGCATAGCCCCTGTTCTGTAGGAGGCGGTGGGCTTTTGTAGAAGAGGTTTATTTTTATTTTTTTTCTGAAGGAATTCAGTGTTATTCAGTGGAATCCTCTCTGCAGGTGGAATTTTTGGGCTCCAGGACTGTAGTGTGCCTGCACTTGAAAATTTGGCCATTTATTTGGAAACAGAGATGGGCAAGTTCCAGCTCATTCATCCAAGCTGTCCTTTCTCAAGGACAAGGAGTAAGGCCAGCACAGCTGAAACGCTGCAGCCAGCTCCTGAATGTTTCCAAATAAAATGCCTTGAGTAAGTTTATTTTTCCCTCTCAAACCTAAATTTAGCACCCTGGAGAAGCTGCTTTGGCAGTCAACGGATGGTAACGATGACAAGATCGATCTGTGGATAGTTCTGGGAAGATTTGGAAAGTCCTGGTAAAACAGAGTTGGTTTCATTCATGTCTGCAATTTGTCCACAGCCCAAAGGTCTGCTCATGAACTTCCAATGGTCGAAAGACAAGATATTGATAGCTGCCTCGTTTATGGAGGACAACAAATGATCCTGACTGGACAAAATTTCACAGCAGAGTCCAAGGTGGTGTTCACAGAGAAAACATCAGGTAAGACATTTTTTTTCTAACTGTCACTAATGGGATAAGGCAAATCTGTAGTGCTGTTGTGTCTCATGGTCTGATCCTAAGATTTGTGCTTATGAGTAACTCTGCTCAAGTGAGTAATCCCATTCATGTTCTTGTAAGTAAAACCAAATCACTTAACCACGTGAGTAAAATTAGACTTGGGAGCAAATATTTGCGTCATTGGCCTTTTAGGCACTGTTGAAGAGTAAATCAAAGCTGTGTCATGGGGAAGGTTCACAAGAATATAAACACTGGGAATCAGCAGGAACAGGATACATTATCAAAGAAATGGGATGACCGTTACATGTTCCTCTATGCTTGTTTAATCTCATGTTTAGTGAACGCTGCTGTAGAAATCATAATTGAAATGAACATTTTTTTATTGAAGTGAACTACAGGCAAAGGTTGTATTTTCTTCCCTTTAGAAGTTTTTGAGGAAAAATGTGCATAATGTGTATTTTTATATCAAAGTAATATTATTTTAATACACATATTGAGTTATAATAATATATCACTTCATCTTCCATATTTTTTCAGATATTTTTACATTGATATTTTCCATATTGCTTCTTAGAAAAAACAGTTTTAAGCTGCTTAGCTCTCTGAAGGATTTGTCTCTAACTTTACCACATACCCCTGAAACATAGCATTGAAATTTGCCCTGCTTCATTGCATGCAGGTTTGCATCTCCCCAGCGTTACCTTACAAGCTGAGGCATCAGTTTAAATCATGCAGCCACCTAAGCCTGTGCATATGCATGCATCTGTCCTGCTGTCCAAGCGGGCAGTCACCAGCTTTCCCTACATAGCCATATACAACCAGTCCCAAGTGGGTCCTCGAGAGAGGAATCCGCAAAAGGAAGGCTCAGAATGTAGCAAAACAAATCAAATTCAATTCAAAAAGAAAAGTCCCCTGTTACAGCCCAATGCTACTTTTTTCCAGTAGAGCTGCTTGTTTTAAAACATGTTTTGCCGAAGTCTTCAGGTAGCCTTGCTAGCTCTTGAGCAACCGTGAAGGGGGAATGAGTGGCAGATGGTAGATTCTCTCTCTTCTCTTTTCACCTTGTCTACTTATTTGTTCAACTTGCACAGAGCCAGTACAAGATGGTCCCAAGCCCTGACTGGTGTTGGATGAATATAAATAATAGGAATAAAGAATGGTTATTGGGAGTTATTTAGTTGCCTAGCATCACCTTTACTGCCTTTGATGAGCTCTCTCTATTGTGTTTCCATAATGGCATGCTATAAAAAACATCACTTGATTTCTAACTCAAGGAATACCTGGCCCCAGAAAATATGCTTAGCATGATCTAATGGTTAAGGTGGGCAGCAGAAATCCAGGTTTTCTTGTTTACAGGAGGAAATGCAAACAAATGCATTCTGCTGTAGTTAGTTACCTGTTTCTTCAGAGCTGAATTGTTTCTTTTCTAATATACGCATGCAGGCATTTAATCTCACCTCACTAAGCAGTATGTGTATTTTATTGAATTTTCTAAGGCTTTTGCAAATGGACATTTGTTTCTTTGCAAATGGTCTGGACTTGTTTAACTTACCCTTCATTAGGCTTGATTTTTGTATTCTAAATAATGTGCTCTGCAAGGATAACAACAATGTCCAGGGATCAAAAAAGCACTTTGCAAATATGAAGGGCCACACTCTGCCATCCTTTACGCCTGTTGATTTCAGCAAGACAAAGGATTCTGCAGTACAAAAGAGCAGCCGCCTGTTCTATGTAAACTTTGCAATCCCTTTGTGCTGTTATGAAAACATGTTGATCCTAAGTTTTCTGTTGGTAAACTAAGGTAGAGGCAGCTTAAGCGATATATCCGGTGACTTGCAAGGGATTTAAGAAATTGCATTGCCCAAGTGAACAGCATGTGCATGATTTATGGGGTAATGCCTTTGGCAAAAAGTAAAAATCAAGCCAAAAATTAATATATGTGGGCATCAGCTGGTGACATGAGGGAAAAAAAAGCATGCTGTGGGTCCCAGCTTCTTCCCACACCACCAGGAAGCCATGCTATTTTACAGCAAGAATGAAAGGCTCTGGGCCTCTGAACTGTGAAGGTTCAGATGAGCCTGTGCAGTCAGAGCAATTTTCTTGGCACCCTGTATTTCCTTTTAAGCCTGTGTATTAATTCCTTCCCACTGTGCTGCCACTGTTCCGTCGATGTCAGCGAATCGTGAAGGTGCATGGGAACATGCTTGGCAGCCCGTGACGGTACCTGTCCCAAGAATGTTTTGCAGTAACTAAAGGAGATGATACACTAAAAGGAGGTAGCTCTTAATGCCATTTCGAGGAAACATCCAAAACGCCCTGCCCCTATTTCCATATAAGAGCAGAGAAGGCTCTGGCTGCAATAGATGTTAGAAAGTAAAAAGAACAACAACATTTTCCACACTAAATCTAAAGCTTTTCTTCACTGCTGGGGAAACTGCCTTTTTTTTTTTTTTCTTCTTTTTTTACCTCCTGGTAGCAGAGAGGCATGACTTATCCCAGCGGCAGTGCCCAGTGTGGAGCAGGGATTTGCATGCTGGTGTTCCATATCCTGCCTCCCCTGCCGCCCCTCGGCCTCTGCTGGCAGTCTCAATCTGCTGGACTTTGAATAAGTGATTGGCAGAGGGGGAATTTAGAGGATGGGAGGCCCAGAGTCAAATCTTTGGTCTGAATCAGAAGTCTGTGTAGTTTGCAGTGGGTTATCTGGGGGACTCTGCTCCGTGCTGAAGGCGAGCTTGTTCTCTGTGTATCCATGCACTGTTTTATAATGCAGCAATACCTCTTACAGGTATGCCCTGAAGTGCTTTCAAGATGAAGATTGCTTTCTTTAATAGGTATATCTTAAGGTGAGGAAGGTTAAGGAGCTGAGCTGGATATACAAATAATGCAGGGGCTGATCTGACTCTGGCTGACTGCAGTAGATGGAGAATTAAGCCTTTGTGCTTGGGTTGTCAGCGGTTAATGAGTGTCCCAGCCTGCCTGAAAATTAGGATCTTTGCACCCGTGACTTTCAGCTTCCCTCATTATACACTGTAGACAATTTTAATTATCACTACCATGGCCATGCTTAGTCGTTCTTGCATTAGGCTGCGTGAACGCAGAACAAAAAGGCCCAGTTCTGCAGCCCGATTTTTCAACCAGAAATGTCACTGGGTGGAAGGAGGAGGTGGATCCTGCACTCGCCTTGGGGAGCTTGCTCGCTGCAGATCCGATCTGCACAGCACCTTGCAAAAAGCGCTGATAAGCTGCTCAGAAGCAAAGTAAGCCACAATAAACATCCCGGTGGGTGGATAGTGCATCGCTGGCGTGACCCTGTCATTGTTGCGCCCTCTTCCAGAGCGCGATGCTGCCCTGGGGAGCCTGTGAAAGAATTGCACTTTTGTGAAGGCAGGAAGATGCAGCAGCTCACAGGGGAAACATGGTTTTCTTTGAGTTTCATTTTAACAGCTCACAAGCCTTGTCTGTGCTAGCAAGTGGTATTCGATTTCCCACTTTTGCCAGCAGTTTTAGCTC
This sequence comes from Phoebastria nigripes, assembly GCA_035582835.1. Lineage (NCBI taxonomy): Eukaryota > Metazoa > Chordata > Aves > Procellariiformes > Diomedeidae > Phoebastria > Phoebastria nigripes. Next base: position 1,163,747 of record JAYKAV010000589.1, on the reverse strand, counting down.
TACTAGTAACGACAAGGGTGAGAGCAGCCGTGTAGATAAGCATCTAATAGCTTTCGGCATGTCGTACTCCATAGAGCTCCTTGACTTGGCTCGTTTGTCCAGTGTTCAGGATGAGAGTAGCAAGACACTTTTTTCCCCAAAACCCTTTGTGCAGGTATCTTTGTGCAGTGAGATATTCYGTTAATTGTTTCACAGACTCCAAAATCTGGGTGTGGCTTGAATCTGGGGTCTGGATTAGTGTCTGCAGTGAAGCAGGTGCTGAGAAGGTGGCAGTCGGCATGCCTTACAAAACTGAGGAAACTGCTGTTGGGGCTCACAATTGTAAATTAGGTTTTATCCCTCAGGCAGACACTCAAAACCTATTTCAATTTCCTCTGGATCTTGTAGGCAATTCTTCACTCACTACTAGCAATGCAGAGGAATGTAGAACTGTTCATATTTGTGACCGAAATACAACATGCTTTAAGAACAATAATGAACAGTTTTGACTTCTCTGTTACACAGCACTACAGATATGTATATTTTGCCCTAGAAATACCTGGAAAATAAATAATGTTCCCCAAATTATGCTGGGATGTCATTATGAAAGTAACTGCCTTGTATTACGCGAACTGCAAACTATTGCAATGAGCTCGCCAATGAGAAGTCTGTAAAAGTCTCTCATTTTAGGCTTGCGACAGGAAATGGCAGCAGGAAGCGAACTGAAGGGGCCGGAGCTCAGCGCTCTGTGTGTGAGCGAGGGGATAAAGTACTTGYGTTTGAAATGCTGATGCATAAATAGCATTCATTTTCTTAATGATAAGGTTTACCAACATGCAAGCATTATAGTTTTGAGTTCTTTTTAAGGTTCTCTCTTCCTGATGAAAGATTGTAATCTGTAGCTGCTGTAAGCCAGGGGAACTCATGAATTCAGTAGAGTCAGTCCAGCACACAAAAGCAGAGTTTGGCTGAAGGAGTTTTAAGATCTGAACTCAGAGACACATAACTGAGCCCAGCTAAATCAGCTAAATAAAAATAGGTCAGGGGAAGCAACTAGATCGGATTGTACAAATAGAAATTTTTGAATTGCACGTATTCTTTTAATTTTGATCTGGAAGAGAGAGCTTGAAAAGCAGTCTTACAGCTATCAAGGATTTGGAATATGCTAAAGGTCAAGGGTGTTAGTGTTTGGTTGGGGCCCAGGTCTTACAATGCAGTTAAAAAAAGAAAAGGTTTGGAATTCCCCTTTTTATTTGTTTTAATTGTCATGTAATAATTTGCAAGTCAGATGTTGTTGTTTGCATTGTGTTTACTCCCATTTGTGTACTGGTTACTGCTGCTCTGCTGTGAGTGATAGAGGAGTTTCGTGTTTCTCTGGGAGAAAAGTGCAAATGGACTGTGCTTTCCCCTGCCAAACTCTTATGGTGGCCACATGGACATTGTGAATCATCGCTAGGACAATGTGGGTGGTGGAGGAACAACCCAAACAGAAAGCGTACATCTTTGGAGTAGATCCACCATAAATCTTTCAATTCGGCCATGCAGTGTAAAGAGAGGAGCTAGTGCTCTCTGTGCCCTTTGAACTGATGCAGCTGTCAAGACCTCCGAAGCATGGACGCTCAAAGTCCATTTGACAAAAATAAATCTTTCCAGCTCTAGATTCAAGCAATGGAGTTCTAGTTTCTTTTTCCCTTGAGTTCCTGCATGTCTGTCATCTCGGTCATCTTTTCGTGACAGTGGTTTCTTAGGACACTGATAACTAGAGCAGGTGAGCTTGAACATACTTGAATGTGTACTCGTTTCAGGAGAGCTCACCACAGGGCAGGATCAGGACCATTGTGTTCAGCGTGTCGGTGGTGAGTTGAAGCTTTCATCTGCACGGTGCCCAAAATGCTGTGCCTGAATGGAGGCACATGCCTCTGTACCCTAGAAACGAACCACGGCCAGTGCCAGGATACCAAGACCCACAAGCCTTTCTTCTTCCCTCCCTCTTGTTCCATCTTATACCTCCCCTGGCTCCATCCTGTACCCCCTTTGGCATACCTGGCAGCTTTACTAAAATATCTGAGATAGATTCACAGAGTTTGTTGCGTTAGGTACAGCAGTAGCATTCATGCCTTCATGCACAGCAGGAGCAGCATCACGCTGCTTGAGGTGTGCATCAGGCCTCCAACCTGTGCCCATCTTCTTTGAGGTTGGGGGCTCTCTGCTTCTCGGGTATATATTTATGTGTTGCTGTCTGTCGGGGATCGCTGTAGGATATGGGCTCTCATTGTGCATCCAGCTATGCTAACTGCAGTGGCTCATGTGCTCAGAAGCACCCATGGCCACATGTATCTGTTTTATCCCAGTATATTCACTTACATCCCTTGCAATGGCTTGCCTATCACTGGAATAACAATAATGTTAATAACTATTCTGGTGATAGCTGTACTACTTCACAGTGTCTCTCTGATTTCCAGCACTTCTGTACATCTCTCATTGCAAATGTGCTTTATTTTAACTCTGGGCAAATAATTTCATTTCTTTGAAACATATTACTTTCACTTTTAGAAGCAAACAAGCAGGCTCTAGAGTGATTTTGCTCTCAAACTTGCACTTTTCAGTATTCCTGCTGCATCACAAGCTAGCAAGTAAGCACAGCAGCRTTTTCTGGTTTTGGAATTTCCACTTTCTAGAAAAAGTCTTGTTTATAAAGCACAATAAGTTGGACCCAATGATGCTATCAATCTTCCTGTACCTCTCCCTGCAAAAGTTAAAAGGAAATCACAGCTCCCTAGAAAGGATTTATATTCACAACTTACAGCTGGCGATAGTGATGATTTGTTAAATATATATTTAGATATAGTTAAAATGCACAATAGATTTAAAAATATAGAAAATTAAGAATTTATAGTTTCTTACATCACTCCCTTCTGGCCTGCAGCTGCAGCAAGAGCTCAATACTTACGTTTGGGCATGGGATTTGCTTATGAAAAGCAGCCAGAGAGTTCAGTGAAATGGGGTAAATCCTTTGTTAATGGGATGTTAATGGGTGTGGGAGTCCTCAGCAATTAGTTCTGGAGCAATGAACAGCTATACACTGCCAGGTGACAACGGGAAGAGTGGGGCAGCCTTGACAAGCAAGGAGTTAAAAGGGGTGATGATTTACTTTGAGCCGAAGCTCCTGGGGAGGCTGAGTCCACAGTTAAGTGTTGCCCCAGACCCATGAATCCTGAGGCACATACTGGCTGACATTTTATCATAAGTAAAGCCACTATTCCAAGTGCTCTTCTGTGYAGTAAATGCCTTTTACAGCCCGTATGTGCTGTAATTGTATAAGTTGATATATATATGCTCAGAATCAGCCAAATGACTTGAAACACAAAACAGTCTTCTGGCCAGGACAATTCACTATAGAAAACTGTGATGGGATGGCATTATGGCATGTGTAATGTGAATAGAAGGTGGCTTGTATATTGGTTTTGATGATAGTGACGAACCAGGGCTGAGGATCATGATCCTTTGTGGGAGATGTGAAAGGAAATTATAAGACTGTCTACAGCAATGTTCCCCTTTTCTGTTGTGTGAAGTCTGAAATTTCTCACCATGCCCCTAAATGCTTGTTAGTAGTCTGACAGTTTCATGAATGATCAAAAAACTCCCGGGGAATGCAAAAAATAGTAAACTATTTGCAACAATTATCTCTTTGAACTTAATGATGCACAATTAATGATGCAATTTTATCAGGCAAATTAAAGATAAAAAAGACACCAGAAGTTTTTTTAAAAACTTTCATTTTTTCCCCAGATCCATCCAAAAGAGATGTTTGCTATCTGACCCCAGTAAACAACTCTAAATATTTAATGCAAGCTCCAAGCTCCAGTTTTCTCACTGAATTTCTAAATTAATGAACTGAAATAGAGGGTTTAAGTTATGAAGAATTGAGAAGAATGGGACATATCTTAGAACTAGGATCATAACTCAGTCACAGACACAATCCACTGCTGAACACGCATTGCAATGTAGGTTTTTAAAGCATCTTAACCTGAGACAAAAGCCCAGCATCTGGGGAAAAGAACCCAAACTCTTGTTTGGGTTTTTTAATGGGAAAGGCTAAGGAAAAAAACACAAATATCTGGGAATAGTTATAGAGTTAGCAAAACTGAGAGTGGTACTGTAATCTTAAATGATTCAATTTGTTTGCMACATGTGAGGTTCTACAGATAGCATATGAAATAAATTTGCTATCTTGCTATTTTCTTGATAGTTTAGAAGGAGCGCTTTCTCTGCTCCATGCAGTCTGTGGCTGGAGTCCAGCATTTGAAGCTGGATGTATATCTTCTCCACTCTAAACCTGCAGAGCGATGGGATGAACCAGGGAAATAAATTACAGATGTGTCTGTCGGGAGGCCCACCTGGTTTTTGCATTAGCTAACGGTGATCACCTTCCAGGTTAATCTCCCCTCCTCATGCATTGCAGTGCACCAAATAAGGCAGCAGCAAAGTGGAGCACAGGGCCTGCTTGGCAGTTCTCTCAAAAAGATGTCAGAACTGGGGAAGATCAGGGAGGTTTTGTTTTCTTTGAGTTTCTGTTTTGTTTGTTCTTTCGAAGCAAAAGAAGAAGGTGTCTCAGCAAATCCCACCATTTGTGAGCACTGAAGAGTAACAAGTATTAATCAGGAAGATTAGAGTTTGCCCTTTTTTGCTGTGCAAATTAGAAAGTTTCAGGGTAAATGGGACGCCTTCTGCTTTTCCTTGCTGTTATAGCTGCTGAAAACCCAGCAAACCTTTCTGCCCACAGGTTTACTCCCTGGCTGAAATGTGCTGCCTGCCCCAGGTGTTCTTGTAATCCCATGGGGCAATTGTCAGACATTAAACTGGGGATCCCAGAAAAACACTGCAAAACAGGAAAAAATCTAAGGATCACACACACAAAAATGCAAAAGAGTGTGGCTGCAGAAAYGGAGTTGCCATAGCTGTTAGAGACTCAGCGAGACAGGGTGGAATCCAGTGTTTTGGAAGGTTTCCCCGTATGACACAAGATTTTGGAATTTTACAGCTGGTAAATCCTTATTAACACAGGCAGCCACTACTGGCCTGGATTCCCTGGCTCACTGTTTACTATGGGGGCGCCTAGTGGAAGTATGCCTGGTCCTGATTATTCAGCTTTGAATCTTAATTGTTTAAAGAGAATATTAAAAAATAATAATAATTCGTGGAATAAACAAAAGGCAGAGAGACAAGCTCCCATCACCTGTTGACAGAAAATTGATCATGTAGAAAGCTGGCATGGGGAGTGGAATTCCCTGTTCTCCCACTTAGTCATCGCATCCTGGTATGACTCATTTTATTACATGGAGGTTCCCAGTGGTTTTATTTTGAGAGGAGCTTTTGTTTAATAATTTATACACACACACACAAACACACGTATAATCTTAAAAAAACAACAAATCTATTTTGATGAATTGGCGTAAGGAATCATTTGGAAGAGCTCTGGAATGACAGACTGCCCCTGCTGCTTCACTACTCAACTACTGTATTTATGTTTTATTTTAGCGTGAATTGAATTCCTCAACAATAGATGGGGAGAAATCTCCTCTAGACTTGTTCTCACTGTGCAAAATGTCAGATTTGGGGCTGGGCTGGATGGTGGATGACTAATCCATTGGCCTTTTACCTCCCAGACCTTGACTTGTATCTTTGGCCTTGGTGACTCAAACTTATGTCCTCAGTGAAATGAAGGCACTGGGCTCAGCTCATCATAAACAGAGCTTCGTTAACTGCAGTGGGCAGTCTTGCTTCAGAAAGAAAAAGAAATCTGTGGAAATCAAGCTCAGTGAAAAATTCAATAGCTCTACTTTTGTGAGTTGTAAATTCATTTGTGCTGTGTTTGCTCTAAAGTTTGAAAACTGTTCTGAAGTAAAAGCTTAGAAGGAGACAACTGCTTGGGACCAGATGCTGAGCAACCTTGCACTGACATAAAGCAGAATAACTTCCCAGCTGAAATCAGAATTCGTCCCTGAAAAGAGCAGCASAGACTTTGTGTGAGTGTTCCCCTGCCCATAAGGTTTCCGCATCCCAGAAGTGGTGTCTGTTCTGCTGGAAAGCATTCATTGTTGTTTACTTTGTTCTTGGGGTGGCTCTAAAAAACCTTGACTGTTTTCCAGAGATGCCCGTCATCTACTGATAAAAGCTGACAGAGATAATCGTTGTGCTTTTTTGGAAGACCTTCCAAGAAACACAGTGAATAGGGACAATTCATTGCAAGCCCAGAGGGAACTCTGCAGAAATGTGTAGTCGGGGCAGCTGTCCCACTAGCTACCAGGCTCAGTTTCTTTGGGGAATTAGCATGGTTTGCTGCCTGGGAAAAAGCTAACAGGTTGTTCATTAAGTAATTTGTGTAATGCTTGACTGAAAAGCAATGTACATTTTCAGTGTACATAAAATCACATGCAGGCACAGAATCACATACAGAATTGGCACAATAGTACACTTAGTCTTCAACTGGAGAGAACTGCAAAGAAAATTTCCTGAACCTCTCAGTCCATCAGTCATGCTTGTTCAAATAAAGCAGTAAGTTTGTTTCTCTGCTAGTTACTGACCCCAAAGTCATGAGTAAGGGATCGTGAATAATGTGTAAAGGCTGTAACTGGTTCAGAAAACCTTTAATTGGCTAATTAAAAAAAGCCCTATAAGGGGCTGCAGAGAATCACCCAAAATGTTCCTAATGCAGACTGACGTTTTGATTTTCCCCAAAGTTTGAAGCAAGACTTTTGGTATGATCACAGTTTGAGTTAGAGAGGGTAGAATTACTTTCTTCCAACAACTCATTCATTCCTCCAAAGAGTGCTGACACAATCAGATCTCTCATCAGGGTTTAATGCTAAGTCTCATAGCCCTGAAGCAGCACAAAAATCTCTATTTCCTGAACATTTCACTGACCTGTGGTGTTAAAGACTTGCCAACTAAGACAAACCATTAAATGAGCAGGGAACCACAACAGTAAAAATACTGCACGAAGCAGCCATGGCTGGTAAGACCTCAGGGTCTAAATCCAAAAATATTTTATCATCTTTAGTGGAACTACTGCTCTTTTCAGAGGCATGGATTGAATTCCCCATTGTGGAGGTAGAATTTGAGACACACCACACACATGGACCTGCCACCAAGCTCCAGTGTGATCCACGCATGTACTGGGGCATCCTTGCAGTGCTCTGGCTGGTGTGTATTGCTGTCAGGACAGCCCAGCGCTGACTGCGACTTGCAGAGCACATGCTCTCTGCATCTGTGCGCTCATGCCCTTACACTGCTTCAGCAAAAATGATGCTGTTGCTCTTTTGCAGTTTTACTCTCCACTGTCAATGCAGGTTTAATTATACGCAATAAACAGTTATCTGTACTTGGAGACTTTAGATTAAGTTATCAGTCAAGCTGGGGCTTAATCTTCTCAATTTGCAAGCAAGGAGGGGACCAGTCATTTGTCCCATTTGTGGCATGACAGAATTACAGGGTAATTAAGGCCAGAAGGGACCTTGGGAGGTCGTTGAGCCCAACCTCCTGCTCAAAGCAAAGCAAAATGGATCTGTAGTGTTTAGGCACCACCTGGGTTGCAACACTAGCACTGGAGAAAAGGGCCTACTTATGAGTACCCAGGTCATGACACGTGTTTTATATTGGGGGCTGTGCTCTACCATCATATCAGCATTATGATTTTTAGCACATTCTTACAATGAAAATCCCATTTTTGCTGATGACTTTCTTCAAACATCCGCTTTGATTTCCTCCTAAAAAAATTATCATTTATGCACATTCTAAAGATGATAAATGTGTTGACAGTTTGGTGCAAGTTTTCTCTGTTCAAAATTTGCTCAAATTGTCCTACAGATGGGCCTTTGACTTCTCAGTTTAGTCCTTCTGCTCTCCATTAACTCTCTGAGTGTACATAATCAAAAGTTTTCATTGCCAGCAAAAAGGATAGGTTAAAGTAGAGAGGGATTTCTGAATGCAGTTGTATTTTTCATTTTATTTACAGCCTCCCTCATCCTTCCGCCAAAAGCTGACCGTAATATGCGTATCCAGAGGGGTTAAAGGAAAAGCAAATATTGATTGTCTCGAACTAAAGTTTGTACATTCACAACTATAACAGTGAAGCAGTGAGACAGATGGAGCCACATCATGATATTTAAGCATAAAGGTCAGGGAGTGGTTATATTCAACAGTGCTTAAAGAACAGGGATTGCTGCTGCTGACAGATTTGTTAGAAACCTGTTTAGCTGCCACGAGCATGAATATATCCAAACAGAAGCATCTATCATCATTAGAATGATAACCCCAAATACATTTATTTCTTGTTTGGTTGGGCTTATTCTCGTTCTTACTCTTAATCCCCACAGACTTTGGACTCAGCCTTAAACATCATTTGATTTTTATGGTTGGCTTCATTAGCTTTTAGTGCAATTTCAGTGGCTCGGTTACTAAATCAAATCCACTGTGATTGTGGTTGCATATGCTTCACAGGCCTCTTGAATATGGCAGATGACTTGGAGGCCTGTTTCTCCTTTTGGACCAACAAATCCTTTTGATTTCTACCTTCTTTGTGAAGTCAATGCTGTTGTATCTGCACAGACTGTTTGAATTTAGTAGTACAGAAACAAAGATGAAAACATTCTGCCTGGAGGAAAACCAATGTCAAATATTCCTGCTTGGCTGTCCTTGTTGTCAGGACATCTTCATATTGCATTGCTTAGATAGTTCCCGATGTGTGTGTCTATCAGAGCTCTTATTTTATGACATATTTTGTTGTTTCCTTTTCCCTCCTCTTTTCCTCTGAGAACTACAAAAATTTATCTTTTGGGGTTTTTTTGGAGGTGTGGGGAGGTTCCTTAACACATACTATGATGGTTTCTTTTCACAAAGATCACCTAGAAGAGGAATCCCCCCAGTAAGTATTTACTGCCTTGTCATCAGACAATGCATTTAGTATTTGCTGGATTAAACACCCGGTATTTGCTGGCTTCCCCCTTCCCCGAGATGTTTACCATTTCAACCGGGGTGAAGCGTTAGCTGCATTAATAGGGGTATAGATTTAACCTGCAACAGTCCAGAGCAGTGGCCAAAGCGAATGCTTATTGTTAAATAATGGAATATTTTCCATTCCTTTGCACAGCGGTCCTTTGGGATGTGAGGGCTAAACAGCAAATCGGGTGAGAGCCTTGCTGGCTCTAATTACACAGCTTGCTTAGGCTGTCTCCGCTCCGGCAGTCCATCACTAATCCATGTGTTAGTGTAGAAAAGACAACTGACTCACTGTGGAGGAACTTGGAACACTTCAAAAAAAAGGAAAAAGTCAGAATTATTTAGCGTTTTCTCCTTGCACCAGTATGCTGTGGCAGTAGCGGCAAGAGGTGTTCGGAGGCCCGAGCTCTCTCTCCCCTTTCTCCTCCTGTGAGGCTCTTCCTCACAGGTAAATGACGGACGGAGCCAAACTTCCAGCTATTCCTCTGTTGCCTCCACTCCCCCAGCGGGAAGGATCAGGGAGGGGGGTGAGGAGGCCCAGCCAGCACTGTGTGCCCACTCCTGCCCCACCACAAGCCAGGCACCCTGCCGAAACGCCCTGGGGAGCCGGCCTGTGCTGAGGGAGGAAGGGGCACGCTGTTGGCGATGGACTCGGGGTAAACCCTTCTCTCCCTCCTGCGTGTTTAGGGGCCAAAACAGAGCAGAGGTGTCTCAGGTGTAGGGTGCTGGGGGAGGCGAGGTCCTGCCTGGTGCAGTGGGCACGCTGGGAGGGACCCCCGGGCTGAAAGGACGCGGAGCTGGGGCGGGCAGGGCCCTCCCTGGGGCTGCGGGCCCAGCCCGGCCGTGGAGCAGCAGCTCAAGTCGCTCTCGGGGAGAGGCTGCCCGGAGAGCCGAGCACATCTGTCAGCTCATTGTCTGCGCAGAGCGGAGAACAAAGAGGAAAACAACAGAAAAAATGCAAAATGCATTTAAAAATACTCTTTCATTTCCCTTTTTGCCAGAAGCAGAAGTACTTAAATAACAGAGGACAAAAGCAGCTCTTGCAGAATTTCCAAGAATTGGGAAAAATAAAAAGTCCTGTGAGAAGGACTGTTTTTAGGAGACTTCCACCCCTGTCCTGCCAGACCTGGGCGTGCAGTCTGGGGAACCCCCGCAGAAACGCGCCCGGGAGCTGCCTCCCCCTCTCTAAAGCAAACACCAGCCTCGCGGCTGCAGTATTTCAAGTCACGTCGGTTCGTTTGGATATGTGTCCCCTATTAATTTTAAAATCAAGCTTCCAGAAAGGTATGAGGCAATTTTTTTTCCCATCAGTATTTTTCTTCTGCAAATTGCTTGGCTAAAAGGCTCAGCGGAATATAAAAATCAAAGGGGTAGAGATTAAAATCTAAAAAAAAAAAAAAAAAAAAAAAGTAGTAGTAAGGAAGGCATTGCTAAAAGATGTTTCTGGGAAGTGTGGGTGACAGTAGATTTAAGAAATATTTGTAGCCAGATGAAGCACCCAGTCTGTGTACAAATGTCCTGTCACTACTGATGCACTCTTACAGCACGGGGGTTACTTTGATGGTATTCCATACAAGGGGATCAAATTTTATTTTCCTCTATAAATACAGTTTTGTGTAACTCAGAATGGAGACGAGCTGCGTGGATGTAATTAAGAGCAGAAAGACTTCCAGTCGTTCAGACGTAGAGGCTGTTGCACACACAATGAGGTGCTTTTACACTGAGTACGCTGAATATTTGGTGCTTTATAGTGACTTTAGGTAGGACTGCCAGTCACGCTCCCTCACAGCCCGCAGTGGTGGCAGTGCGGAGGTGCGGATCCACTGTTGGAGATGTTAGGCTTGTTCCTTGATCAGAGGAGATGTATTGCTAGATATCATGTGCTGAGCTTTCATATTGCACATATAAGAAACGAGTATAAATAGTTCCGGACAAAATAGTAAGAGGGCATGCATAACAGAAATCAAGCACCCTATATAGCTCGTTTCCCAATTACGGTAAGAATCTGTCCCTGTTAAACTACTTCTAGAAGAACCTACGCTCCTGTGAGAATTCAGAGCATCTGCCAGTTTCACTGTGCAGCACCTCTAAAAATCAGCCCTGAAGTGGCTCAGTTTGCTTGCTTCCATCTCCATGCACCCCATATGAGATCTGGATTTTTAGCTAGTCCTTCCTCCACCTCCCTGCCCATTCCACCACTTACCACACTGATGGGGAGCCATGTGATCTTAGCTTAAAATAGCAGAAAGTTTGCCGAGCTGCTGACCGAATGGGACCATTAACGAGTTATCTGACCTTCTGGTGCCCTCCATCAGTCAAGCTGGCTGAAATCAAGTCTGGTAAAAAGCAGATGTTGCACCTGTGCTAAATATTTCATTCCTCAGTTAGGCTAATTTCTACATAAACATTTAATTTTAATATGTATGTAAGCCTTTTCCTGGTGAGAGAAGTGTTCAATGATGTGTTTAAATTAAATGCTGTTGCTTTTGGTTAGGACTGGGAAGGTGCTTGAAATTAAGTCCATTTTGAGAGCTTTGCTAACTTGATATCCTTAATTTGTCTCCTTTTTTTAAGTCAAGCTTTATGATTTAAAAAAAATACAGTGAGGTTAATATTGTGATATTCTTCTAGATGGGCAGCAGATCTGGGAAATGGAGGCAACAGTGGACAAAGATAAGAGCCAGCCTGTAAGTATGCAAACCATTGGATGTTCTCTCCTTGGGCTTTTCAGACAGCAAGTTGTATTCAAGGGATAGTTTTCAAAGAGCATCTCAAAAGCAGAAAGAGCAGCTATCTTACTGCTGTGATGAACAAATGTCAAATGCTTCAGCAGTAAATGTGTTGCAAAAAGAAACTATTCATTTAGCAGTAACCCACAGCAAATTGAGTAACTGCTAGATTTTGTGTTCTTGCAGAAGACTCTATTGTATCAGCCCAGTCCTCTGCAGGATGCTGGCTGTCCTGACTTCCTTTCGCCTGTATGGAAGTCTTGGGTGCTCTGTACTTTGCAGGACAGGATTTGTACTATAGTATTTAAAATGAACATTGATCTTTCAAGGGAATGAGCCTCTTTGTTCACTTTGCTTAATGGGACCTTACTGTAGTTGTTCAGTGCATTTAGGAGCTAGCACTTACATTGCCATGGGCGATGCCTGCCCTTGCGGAAGAGAACGGGAGACTCGCTGTTAATTTCCATGGAAGCGGGATCCAGCTGTGTATAAGTAAAAAGCCTATAGAATAATCAAGTTTATTCTAACAAGAAGAGGGAATTCTGCAATACATACTTGTTTATCAAGCACAGTGTGATTAACAGTGCTGCCGCATTTATCACCATTCTGTGTGTTTTATTTGTAGCTGAGACTTCTTTCTCCAAGTTCAGGAAAACATCAACTACCAGCAAGAATACAGTACATAGAAACCAGCTTCTTAGTACCAAAAATCTTCTAGTCTTTCACCATCTGCCCTTTTTTTCCTTTCTTCTTTTCATATGCTTCTTTATAGGGATGAATAGGAAGATTTCTCTTCCTTTATGCCTGGACACATAACAGGGGAGATGCATCCAAGAATCTGCAGTCAGCCTCAGTTACTAATTCTATATTGTCACCTTTGGTTGTTTCAGAGCATGCTTTTTGTAGAAGTACCAGAGTACCGTAACAAGCACATTCGCACAGCTGTGAAGGTGAATTTTTACGTCATCAATGGGAAAAGAAAAAGAAGCCAACCACAGCATTTTACCTATCACCCAGGTAATTCTCAAGAACAGAGCAAGTTGTTGCCTAGTTCTCATGAGCAAGATTTTATTTTCTGCTATGTTGTTTTCTTGCCATTATTTGAGGATCTGAATTTTTCTAATTTAATTCAGCTGAGTGCAGCTAAGCACTCAACAACTGTTTGGTTTAAAGGATGCATGTGATTTATGATCGGGAATTTCCCATAAATTTAAGGGGACAGTTATCTGGGCAATGGCCTGATGCTGCCCCATTGACTTGATGGAAGTTTGCCAACAGCCTCAGTGGGAGCAGACTCAGTCTGTGACATGATGTGACCCTGTGAAAACCATGAGCATTGCCTTCCCCAGCTGACGTGTACGACAGTAAGATAACATCAGATCTGGGAAAGTAACAAGGGCTTGGTACGGAGGAAGACGAGCAATATATATTCTTCAGAATGAGGCTGGTTGAGAAAAATACGAATGCTTTTCTGATGTTCTTCCTCTTGGGAATTGGTGAGCCATGTCACAATAAATGCAATAGGATTACTAATGAGATTCCCAGAATTTCTCAGCTTTGGCTGGGAGAAAAATATTGTGAGAAAATCAGAGTATTGTGTTTGTGGAAACCAGAAAGCATAAAATAACAGTACCAGATTTTTTGCAAGCTTCAAAATGATGTCTTAATTTGACTGGTTTCTAAGGATGGGCAAACATTCATTCTGATTCTTATTTCCGTCTCCTCCAGGCTGAAAATCTCTGGTCCTCTCCATGAATTTATGAACTGTATAGGGTATCACCAATGTGAAGGCTTCATATAGTTGCTAAATTGTTCTGTTATGGAATACTATTGAGAAGTACAATACTATCTCAATACGATCCCTAAAATAGACCGCTTCAGAGAAGGAAACCTTATACTTCCAAAAAATAACCCAGTTGCATGACTGTTATATGGTTTCCATTGTATGGTATTTCTGTACTGAGTTTTGGGGAAGATTTGACAAAAAAAGCATTAGAAATGTGAGGATTTGTCTGTAGAGGACCATCATATATCCACACCAAGATTCACACAACTCTCACTAAAATCATGGTCTTTTAAATGATGGTGTCAGAAAGATCATCAGCTCTCAGTACTGGGGAAGTTACATGTAGCAAAGGAACTAAAAAGAAAGTTCAACTGTGCCTTTGGCCACTAGTTAAATGTTTGACAGAAAAAGAGAAGTTGTATATGTCATAGGATTTCTAGTTATTCAGTCTTCCTTTGAGATGGAAGTACTACAAGAAACATCTATCTATGGGTTCGTATTTTGCTTATGTTCCAGAATGAGCTAAAGTATTGATTTTTTCGATTTTCAGAAATTCGTGGTTAAATAGATCATTAAAGATTTTAAAGAACATCTTAGTATAGAGTGCTTTCAAGAGAGACTCTGCCATGGTTGCATATACGTGGTTTATTAAACTCAATGTCTGCGAGATATGAGCTCGCGCATGCARATCTTGTGAATGGCTTAAATCTCTTATTACTTCAAGGAAAACCTCTCTCTTTCTCATCAGCTTGTTACGAATAATGTCCTTTGCATGCTTTATTCTAGTACCATCAATCAAAACAGAGCCCATTGATGACTATGATCCAGCCTTAATCTGCAATACAGTACACAGTGGTCTGGGAACAGTAACACAGCCTTACTATTCACAGCATACAATGGTCACCGAATCCCCTTCCTGTCTTGTGGCCACTATGGCTCCTTGCCAGCAGTTGCGCTCAGGCCTTTCTTCTCCTGATTCTCGATACCATCAGCAGAATCCGGCCGCTGTAATATACCAAAGAAGCAAGAGCCTTAGCCCGAGCCAGCTGGGCTACCAGCAATCCAATTTGATGGCTACACCGGTTGCTATTTCAGATGCCCATAGGTCAGTGTTGGTGCACGCTGGTTCTCCAGGCCAAACTTCAGCAGTGCTCCACCACTCTCCAGGCAACCAGCAGTCTTCTCCAGTGATTCACTATTCTCCAACCAACCAGCAGCTGAGGTGTGGAAGTCACCAAGAATTTCAGCACATCATGTGCTGTGAAAATTTTACATCCAATGTTCCAAGATCCAGCCAACCCCAGGTCAGTCAAGCACAAAGGTTAAGTCCAAGTTCATATCCTACCGTGATTCAGCAGCAGACAGCCTCAGGCCAGCGAGCAGCAAAAAATGGACCACCGGTTAGCGACCAGAAAGAAGTGTTACCAGCTGGAGTCACTATTAAACAGGAACAGAATCTGGACCAAGCATATCTGGATGACGGTAAGCACCGCTCTTCTCTTGTATGGGTTGGTTTGTTGGAGGGAGGGAGGAAGTTTAGGACTTGTAAATCCCACCTGTTCCTCTGCACAAAACCAATGTGGCCTCCTTTTGACGGGTGTGGATATTTGCTGTTTGGTCATGCTGCATTTTGGTCTTTCATCAGCTGCATTTTTGGTAGGTGGCAATGCACTTTGGCAACTGAGCAAAAAACATAGTGTTCTGCAGAAACCCTCTGTCTTGCTTCGTGCCAGGGAGTGAGCTGTCAGGTTTCAAGCTGTTGCCATTTTGTTTCCATTTGCCAAAGGTTAGTTTAGAAAATGGAGAATCTGAAACAAAATGCACTTTTAAATTATTTTTTTATTATTCATATCAGGGCAAAGTCCACTTTGTAAAATGCTTTTGTACATTTTGTACCAAAAAAAAGCCCATTGAACAGTCTATCAAGGCCTGTAATGAATGGGGTTGTGCTGCAGGCAAAACTATTGCAGATGTTTTAGATGAACAGTAGGACATTGATAAGTAAAACAATGCTGTTTCTTTGTTGTGAGCCCAGCAGATTTAGCCTTTAGGAATGAATATAAGTTAGAGTAAAGCTTTCTTTGAACATATCCTGCTTATTCTTAGGTAGGCAGCTATTGGCAATCTGGTTGATTGGTTCTTTTATTAAAGTATGTTCCTTGCAAGAGGAAATCAATGCAAAGTTAATAGTGCAGCTGGATGCTGCAATCATAAAGGCCAGTAGCAAAACCGACATTGATTTTAGTGAGAGCAGAGTGAGGTTGCTGGATATATTGCTGCAAATATGCGATGTTCTTATGCATGAAGTACAGACCTGATTTTCACATATATTCACTGCTGCTGTTGTCTCAGTCTAGGCAATTGCATGCATGGTTTGATCTTGTGAATGTGCACTGTTATGTGCTTTGTAAGTACCCAGTAGTTTGGGATTTTTCCTGCAGTTACTCACCTAGAGTTGTGAAATTGTGCCCATGGAAGTTTTATTTTCTTCAACTTAGGTACTGAGTGCTCTGTGGCTGTGTCATGTACAGTCTTCATTGTTGCTTTTGTGGGCAAGTAGAGTTTGGATGGTTTTCTCCATTAGTCTGTGTTTGAAATGTAGTTGATATAGGTTTGGTGCCATCACAGTAAAATCCGGAGAGTTTTTACTGGTCCCCTTGTCTGAAGAGGAGTGTTGAATCGGATTTTAACAGTGAATCTGATTTAGGAGATGTGCTGGATCTGCAAGAAAATAGCTAACTAAAATCCACTTCCCCTTCAGGGAATGGGGCATGATAACAAAGCAAGATAATCTTTCTAATAGTAAAATTGAACACTGTTTTAAGGTACTTCTAATATGAGAAGCCGAGAGATTCTTCCACGTTTCTAAAAATACTTGGTACAAACCTTGTAAAAGAAATAAAAAMGGAAGAATCTTGAAGTTAAAGCTAGCAAACTTCAGAGTCGAGCCGAAGTCCACTTAAATGAACTCCCAAAATGGACTGCAAGATTAATTTCACTGGATTTTGAATCGGGCCAGTAGCATTTAACTATAGCATAGCTTACAAGGGATGCGCTCTACCTCCATGCTAAGAGGAGCCATTAGGCAGAATAGCAGCAAGTTAGTAATGAAATTCCAGGCTTCTGCTTGGCTGACTGGATCATCCTGAATTGATTTCAACTAGAGATTAATTTATCAATTATGCCACCCAAGTCAGGCCAGGCGAGATTGGTCACATGCAGACTTTTTACTGACCTCAGTGAGTTTAGATTAGTTAGAAGTGTGACTTGGAGAATTGTGATTTACTTTAGGACTTTGCAAAACATTTCATTCTGAAATGTTCAGGACTTGAATTGAAAAGCCACTTTGTTTGCTGCTGGGGAAAAGTGACTCAGAACATAACAAAAGCCATATTTTTCCTGACTAGAAAGTTTATTTTTGTGCTTTATAGTATTAAAAGAAAGCAAACCCAAAGGATTATGGAGGCTTTACCCTCAAATCCCTTTTATCCAGAAAGCTCTTCTGAGATAAAGTGAGCTGTTAGGTCTTGCTGTGATTTTTCACGGATAGATACTGCGATGCTGGTTACACAGCCAGGCTTGGCATGAGCGTGCTGCACTGCCACTGATGCACAGACTCTTAGGCAATCACTGTTTCGGCGTCTCTTGCTTCCCTTCTCCCTTCTTCCCTTCCCCCATCTTCCTCCTCCCTCTTCTTTGTTCTTCTTTCTCCATATTTCTGCTGACAGTTCAGCTTTCGTCCCTTTCTATGGTTGTGACCTCCTCTCGTCAACTCTTGTCCTCTGCCTTCGTGGTTAACATGCGGCCTTGGTGTTCTGGACTTTGCTTCTATTCTGAGCTTTGCCATGAACTTCTTGAGTGACCTGGGACAAGCCCCACTCTGTTGGTTCCTCATTCCTGAAGCTGCTGCCTCTCAGAGTGGGTATGCTGTCCCAGTCTTTGAGCTCTCCTGGAAGTGACCAGAGAAAAACATCTCATAGCTAACACAATTGCTATTTCTCCTTACCCCTTCCAGCTTCCTGCTGCCACTGCTGGCAGGACCCTTCATTATTTTCTTATCTTCCCTGCTGTAAAAAAAAAGTATTTGTCCTTCTTCCTGAGACCATGGTTTGTTCTTTGCTCAGAGCCTTCACTGCTCCACAGGGCACATAATACTGGGGACTTAGCACACGTAACCTCTCTTTACCTCCTGCCTTGTAAAGTTAAGAGCTGGTTCCACCTCCACAGGAGGATTACAGTCAAATGTGTGACCATAGCTCACACAGCTGTAAGCCCTGGATGTTGAATAGCACCAGCAGTGTAGCCAGAACAGCATGGACCTTAAGGCAGGTGATGGCAAGTATTCACCTGTCTTCTCAGGTGGGTTTTGCCATGTGTGAGGACCCCTTTGTGCAGTAGCTGCACAACTGGTACCATCCATACTGGCTACCTTAATGGTAACTTTAGCATGTCTGTAGCTCATTTCTGACCGTACTGCAGATGTAGAGACCTGCCATGTGCTTTCTTGGAAGAAGACATTTGCCCCTATTCTCCTCTTACTGGTGCTACCTCAGAGCAAGAGGTGCCCAGCGCAGCCTATGCAGCCCCCTTGCAACTTCTCAGCCTTTCCCTCCCAGACAGAATTACGAAACGTGTGCTTACTGGAAGGAAGGCCCTCGCTATCAAGTCATATAGGTCGGATTTGGAAATGCAGCCATTAGGGAGATTGATGCAGGTTAGACAYTGCCACACATATATATACTTTCATATACATATTCCTCCATATAGCTCCATATTTCTCTGTCAAAAAAAAAAAA
Source organism: Phoebastria nigripes (assembly GCA_035582835.1). Classification (NCBI taxonomy): domain Eukaryota; kingdom Metazoa; phylum Chordata; class Aves; order Procellariiformes; family Diomedeidae; genus Phoebastria; species Phoebastria nigripes. Next base: position 1,145,460 of record JAYKAV010000589.1, on the reverse strand, counting down.
ATCTGTAACTTTTTGATATCAAATAGTGTAAAGATGAATCCCCAGAGGAAGGGACTATTCATGAAAAATTGGCAGAGAAACCTTTGTTACACACCTCYGCCTCAGAGATTCATTATCGTTGGAAAGACTTTGGGAGTGAAGGTAAGCCATGGTCAGGAGATCCTTCAGGACCCATCTGGTGTCCAGGCTAATGCTGGCAAGCAGCGATTAGCTTCAAATGCAAGTGAAAGCCATAGGATGAGAGAGTGCTCAGCATGTTTCAGCCAAGGCCTCATCTTAATATTGTTCATAACCAAAATGACCAACAATGGTAAAAGTTACACAAACAACCACAGAAATATGTTGACAAATAGAACTTAGTTCTTCCAGCACCTTCAGAGCAATCAGATTAGCTATTTAAAGCACAAACGCAGTTAAAAAATTAGTTATTTGCAGCACCGTCCAAAATCCCTTGGTGGGGCAGGATCAAGAAAGAGGGTGTCCCAGGGCTTGGGGCACTGGTCGTGCCCTGGTCTGCCCATGCTCATGCTGCAGAGCCAGAGGTTTCCTGTGTAGCCCTGGGGAAGCCGCTCAGCTGCCACGTGCCACAGTTCCCCATCTGCGACACAGAGATATGAGGATTGTGTGACAAGAGCAAGTCTGCATCACAGACTCTAAAGCACTCGGATGCGACACGATCTAGAAGTGCCTTGTAGAGATTGAGTGTCAAGTATGGTGTTAGGCTCTTTCCATATACAAATAGTGGACGTGTAGCTGTTGTCTTGAATGTTATCAACTTGCCTGCCTTAGATTTAGTTCTTCTTTTCGGTTCAGCTGTCATGTTGTGTGCTTTTTACTTTACAAAGAAAAATTACTGTCATTATTCAAATAGTAACTATCTAACCACATCTGACACTTAGAACTGTCTGCTTGATACAGCAGCTCTAAATTATTTTTGGTGCACCAGTAATCTTTAATGGGGAGGAGAAAGCAAGGCAGATGCTTGTGTAGTGGTTTATCAGACTGCCAATCAGCAGAGATGTTTTATAGTGAACTCATGTATTTCACAGAAAATTTCAGACACAGCAGATATTTCTTTAGAAAATGGATCTGCAGCGTGTGCAATGTGGTGCTTTGTAAATCACTCAGCACTTTTGATCACCTTCGCTAAGAGCAATGTGTTAATTTGTGCAGTTTTGCTCCCCACCGCAGTAACCATTGCCCTAACCATGGGTCTCAACCAAGACCATTCGGAGTGTGTTAGGTCCCTACATTTTCTTTTTGTGTTCTTTTATTCAACAACAAGAAAATCTGCAGTCTGTCCCCGCAGTGGCGTGAAATGAAATTCAAATCCCTTCTTTCCTCCACGTGCAGGAAGAATCTTCCTTTTCTGACCAGTTTTTTTCTCCTTAGGCCGGTAGCTGTTAGGCACAAGCCTAAGCAGGGTGTACCTCCAGGAAACCCCAGGTCTCCTGGGGACCGGAGAAGCAAAGCTACTGTGTCAGCCCTGAGTAAGCAGCAGTCGGGGACTGAGTTCTTTCCTGCCGGCTTTGGTCTCTCACCGCCCTCGCCGCAGCACGGAGCAGCAGCCCGCTCTGCATCTGCGCTGGTCCCGCGTGCTCCTCAGGGAGACTCGCATGCGTGTGCGGATGAAAGGAGAGGGTCAGTACAGCCGGGAGAGAAGGCAGGACACAGGGTCCCCCCTCGCAGCTGGCGTGGTCCTTAGGGCTTTGGCTCGGGTGCTAGCACGTGATCATCCTGCTCGCCGTCCCCAACCCCTGCACGGCGGATGGAGGAGGGGGTGGCACAAAGCCAGCTCTGTCAGCTTGCTGCCAGCTGGGGATTTCCCTGTGCCGGGGGAACCTCAGCTGCACGGTGAAGGCAGTTTTAAGCCCTCCGTGCATTAGAGCAGTGGAGCCGCACTAGCGGGGGCCAGGGGTCTGGCCGCCTGCCTGGCTGTGGAGAAGCCGCTTTTCTCTCTTAACACTGTATTGATTTCATCCCCAGAAAGCACAGAACATGGTGGCTTAAGGAGCATGTTTTAGTTTGGTTTGTAGTTGTTTTCATCATGTGTCCATGCACAGAGTAAAATAGCAATACAGAGCAGAGGGGGAAATGTTCCTGTTTYGTGGCATTTTAGACAGGAGTGAATTTGAATGTTGCAAATGGGCTGTGGTTCAGTTAGAGCAACAATTTGCATCAAAAAAAGCCATGCTCTGTTTTTAATTAGAACTACTTTTCATACAAGGTGTGGTCATTTCTGCTCAGGCAGAGTTTGACTAAGAGTGAAGCATGTACATTCTCCAAAACATTTTGCTCAAACACTCTAGCAAATCTATGTATTCATCAGAGTCATTCTTGAAGCTCTGACTCACTTTATTCCAGATTTTCTGTTCTCTATTGGGACCTTAGAGCACTCCGTGGGTACACTACATGCTTTATTTTTGGATCACTGCTATTGTGGGTTTGTGTCACGTTAGGATCTAAGTGGCCCAGTCATATCATAGAATTATAGAATGGTTTGGGTTGGAAGGGACCTTGAAGATCATCTAGTTCCAACCCCCCTGCCATGGGCAGGGACACCTTCCACTAGACCAGGTTGCTCAAAGCCCCATCCAGCCTGGCCTTGAACACTTCCAGGGAGGGGGCATCCACAACTTCTCTGGGCAACCTGTTCCAGTGTCTCACCACCCTCATAGTGAAGAATTTCTTCCTTATATCTAATCTAATCTAAATCTACCCTCTTTCAGCTTAAAGCCATTACCCCTTGTCCTATCACTACATGCCCTTGTAAAAAGTCCCTCTCCAGCTTTCCTGTAGGCCCCCTTCAGGTACTGGAAAGCTGCTATAAGGAATATGCCAGAGTCTTGCTTTTCTAGAGGCAATATGAAAAGAGAACAAAAAGGTGGTTCTGCTCCCAAAAACCTGTGGTCTGTTGGCAGGAAGTAGAAAGATCAGTATATCCGGAGGAAGGTCTCCTGGGTTGTGTCTGAGCTTGGCCTTTCAGCAAAGTATTTAACTTCCCTGTACCTCAGTTTACCATTATTAAAAAGTATCTTGTCATCCTTCCCTCTAGTACAGTTAAGCATTTAATTCATTCATGTTACTAAAACTCACATGGATTCTCAGAAAAAAAAGCTGCATACCTGAATAAGAACTAAGTATTTGTATTGTTATGGCAGGCTGGCATCTGATGTTCTTCTTCACCTCTAGAAACAATTCAGACAAATCCAGCCTCTTTTCAAGACTGCTCTTTCCCCAGCAGTCTTTCTGAGCCGCTGTCCTGCTGCCTAAAAACATGCAAAACAAAACAAAGCGAGAAAAAGAAAAACCCATACATCCAAAATCAGCAGTGGAGGAAGGAAGAAAATAAATCAAGTGATTAAAACCATAGTTCCACTGGCACCTCTTTGTTCTCGAGCTCAGGAATCTTTAATTGGTGCAGTAAGTGCCCGCAGGCAAGTTGTGTTACAAAGCGTTTCCTGTTCAAAAGAACATGCAGACTCCATTAGGAGACCACGGGCACTGCCGCCAAGAACTGACACTGCAGGATGGGTACGTGAAGGCTCTCTCGATGCCTCGATGGGCAGGGTCCCACCACAAACTGATGCACCAAGACAATAAACCCCAATTCTAGCGATTTTCTGGTGGAAGGCAGGCCACCGTTTGAAGGCTAAACCAGTGGACTGTTATCAGCAGAAAACGCTCAGTTTTTGGAAGGCATCAAGCAATTTTCAATGATAGTTTTGAAATACTGGCAAAGAGTTACTTGAAAAAAAGAACTTGTTCATGCAGTTGGGAATTGAAAGCTTCTAAACCACAATAAAGTCCTTTCCCAGACTTGCTGTCCATTTACTCCACGCTCATGGCATTCCTTAGACGGTCTGAATCACAGACAGCAGACAGCTCTTATAAAGAAGACCATAGACACCCATCTGTTGGAAGACATCTGCCAAAATAGACCATACATTTACTTTATTCCTTCAATCCACTTTCAATTTAAAGGGATAACAACAACAACAGTTTTCAGTCCAGTGACACTATTCATCCGGTGCAGAGAAACGGTAATGAATTAAAGTAATTCCACTGCAGAAAGAAGCAGACAAGCTTTTTCCCCAGCTCTTACAGATGGGTGAAGCGGGGCACAGAGCTTCTAAGTGACTTGCCCCAGGTGATGCAAAAAGTCACTGGTAAAACTGTAACTTGCCTAGGGGATCCCAGGCTGCCAGGTCCCCCCAGCTGCATCCCTCACACAGACGTGTGGGTACCAAAGGCACGTGAAGCTGTTGCCCGGCTGTGCAGGAGCTGGGGCAGCACTAGCTATGCTGTAGGTTGTTAAAACATGTGTTGCACTAAAGGGAGGGATTGGCAGAGCTACTCTCTCCTTTTTCTGTCTTTCCACCAGACTCACTCCTTTCATACTGTATGTATCAAAGAATACTACCTGCTTTCTAGAAGTGAACGATTGATTGCTGGCAAGTAATATGCTACCTGTCACTGAGAACAGGTGTGTCTGTTAGAAACACCCTCATTTCTTATGGCAAAGTCTGGAGACAGAGCAAAGCTGTCGTATGAGCAAGTACAGAATGTAAGGAAAATGAATCAGTGGTCTTCCTGCCAGCGAGGGGTGACACTGGGTGTTGTATATAGAAATTCTTTCAGTTCAGTCAAAATGACAACTGTTTTGACAACATTTTTTAAAAATGGGGGCTTTAGAGATGAGAAGCAAGAAATGTGAGGATAGGAAATGGCTTATAACAAAACTGTGCAAAGCAGGAAAGGGGGTTAACTCCTAGAGCTAAATTCACCATTTTGCATTGAACTAGAGAAGCACTCTCTGGAAACCTTTAACAAGGCTTGTTTTACACTTAGGCAGCTTACCACATAACTATGCTGGTTAAGGTGGTTGATTTTTTTTTTATTTTGCTAACACAGCTATTATGGTAAAAGCCCTTGTATAGACACAGCTCTGTTGGTGTAAAAACACTGGAATCAGCACAGCTTATGCCAAGTCAGGGAACCACCACCAGCTGTTTCACTGAAAGGCTTTTGTACTGGGATGACTATGTCTGCATTGGAAGAAGGGTTTCACCAGTAATGCCAGTGCCGCTAAGCTGGCTAAACTTGTAGGGGTAGCTACAGCCTATGTAATATAATGGATTTTCACATGGGCAATAATTGCACGAGCTCAGCCTGCTTGCTTTGTGTGTTGACCACCTCAAAATGAATCCTAGTGTTAGTAACTTCCAGCAAAGATGATGCAATGTGCTGGATTCATTTATTAGAAAGATGCTTTGCTGAGGGGAGTTTTACCCTCCCTGACAACTATATAAGGAACGTGAGCTAGGTATGTATTTGTCTTCACAGTTTATCCTGTTATCTCCCCTTTAAAATTAGCACAATGTAATTGAATAAGTATAACCAGTGAACTGGCTTACATCCACATGGCAGCTCAAAGCTTTTGCTAATTCTTTGCAATTTCATTGTGAGTCTTGGAATATTTATAGCGATTTAAAAGTCCTTGTGCAGGTGACTGCAGCAGAAAATGAGAGTTATTTTCTTCTTAGTAATCTTTTCAAGTCCGATCCAAGAAAAACCAAAACATTAAAAATATGAACCTTGGTGTTTTGGTCTTTCAAAATCCAGGCAGACAAAAATGACGCAACTTTGGGGGCGGRGGGGTTGATTGCATGATTTTAAAACCAGTCTCATGATTGTTAGAGACCTGACTTATGAACCCTGAATGCCTGGGTTTGGCATTGCTGCTCTTCACAGTTTCGTTTGTTACAAAGTGTGTTAATGTTAAGAATATGCAAAGGTGGGAAAAGGGTAGGGGTCTTTTCTCCCTTTAAAGCACAATATAATACATGGGAGGATTCAGCTCCTGCTGCAAAGGCTAGCGAAAAGGCAGCTTGAGCCATTTTCGAACAGCACTTCTGAAATCTTGCAAGCAGCTGCAAAGAGCCCTGCTGCTTTGAAAAGTTTGGACAACATCTGCACATTTCTTTAACTATTGTGAAATAAAATGCCTGGCAAGAATAACCATCTTAAAGATATACAGTCTGTTTATGGTGCAAACTGAAAGCCAATTATAAAGTCTTCTACTATAGAAAAATGGCTGGATTCTCAGCGTTATTCACAGAAGCAGAACTTTTCCAGTTAAGCTCACATCCTGCCAGGCAGCATGGATAGTTGATGGGGGACTTTTTGTCTGTACAGATCTTTTCTCTCACAAGAATGAAGACCTATAGGTGATTAATTTAAAATCCGTTTTTCTTCCATCTGCTTTTCATACTTTGTTTCTTATGAAAATATTATTATTATTATTGTTATCGTTATTATTAAATCCCTGGCTATTTTAAAATAAAAAATAAAAAATTGAGGGTGAATCATCTGAATTTCCCATCAAAGTTAGTTTTCTTACGAGAACTCTAAATAGTGCGAGCCACTTTTCTGCCCAGCAGAAGCTGGTATGGCCTTATACTCCCTGGTCACTTTATAGTGCTGCTTACTCACCAGTTCCAAGAGACTTCTGTGCTCTAATTTGGATACAGTATGTTTTTAGAGGAATTTTAAAAGCAGACTGGCCAAATGTACAAGAAGACAATCCTGCACTGGCTATGAGAGGTACTAGATGACCTAATAGGTCATTCCTACTTCTCTGATTTGAAAAACAAGCAGCACATCTATAGTCGTGCCAGCAGGAGAGTCAGAGATAGAGGAAGAAGAGCAAATACTTGAAGACCATAAAACTCCCTTCCCAGCATATTAGCTCCTAATTTGAATTTTCAACCAGCTGCTGGCTTTCACACTCTTTCTCATTTTGTAATATAACTTTTTCTATGTTTACCAAGAAGAAACCAGAGGAGGGTAAAAGCAAACCTAAAATGTATAAAAACAATGCAGTTGTGTCTGAATCATCACTCCAAGTCCCCATGCTTCAATTTTGCAAGCACAGAAATCTGGGCGTACATCCAGCTGTGAATTTCACAGATGGATCCTCTCTTTAAAAGGGGTCTGCACAAAAACCCTAAATCCAAGTACTCCCAACTTTGCAAACATTCATATTCTCCAGTTTAGGTGCGCGTCTACTAGAAATACTACAGTCTGTTTGGCAATTAAAACTCTGATCTCTCTATATTCGCATGACTATGGTCATGCGAATGACCAAGATCATGGTCTGATAACAGTGACTTTGAAAACTTGGTCTTGAGTTGGATTTAACCAGTATTAGGTATAAAGAGTTAAATCTTCAGCTACTGTTAACTAGGGTAAAACCACTGAGGATCAAAGGGCTTCAACAGTGATGCCCATGTGACTCAGCAGAGCAACACTACTCAGTGAGAAACTGGTCTAATGCTCTCCATCTTCCTGCAGGTTCTCCTAATCCACACAGTTCCCATTTTAATCAAGCCATGTCCTTCTGTGGGTTTTTAATTTGGAAACTTTGCACTCCAAAACACAGGCTAAACTCTGCCCTCAGCTGAACAAACATGGTTTCTTTAGAGTGAAATTGTAGTTGAACTAGATTTAGTGCGAAAAGTATTATTGACCTCTGCCCATGGACACTGGAGTGAGTGATAGGTCTGCATCTGAGGGAGAATTTTTCCCCATGGATAATTGTCAGGTGGGGAAGTAAAGGTCAAAGCGGACTGTCCCTTGCTTCCACCCAGCTGTGTGTATGCTCTGACTCGTGGGTGGTGGGAGTGCAGCAGTCATGTGCCAGACCTGTTTGTGCACCAAAGCAGTGTGCGCTGCATGACCAGAAAACCTTGAGGCCCTGCAGAAATAGCCAGATGATATCACAACAAAGTGCCGCCATAGTTTAGTCCTTTTTCAATGCTTACGTGTTGACTTGCTCTGCCTTTGTGCAAGGACTCTGAACCTTTGCTTTTAACATGCAAAGAATTATTTGGGCCAGGGTGAAAGCAGCAGTAAATTAGAGGAGTGTGAGTTTGCAATCATTCCCTCTGACCATCTTTGCCAGGGGAGTCTAGTCAAAGATTCCCAAATTGTGGTGTGGTTTGGTTTGATTTCTTAATGATGAATGACTTCATCATCCGTGAATGAATCGAGTCAAATGTAGGACAAATAGTGAGACACATGAATGACTCTTATGACATTTGCAATGTCTCAATCGGTGCTGGTTTATTTAGGTGGTTTCTAAGTTTCTTTGGAAAGAGTGAGAATGACTAAATGAAGGGGGAGCTACTTCAGAAGTATGGGAGTCAATGGTGAAAGTATTGTGACAGTTAAACCTCCCTGGGTTAAATATCTGTCATTATGAGCAACACAGCATTGGTTATTTTGTAAGAGCTCGATTCCAGGAGACTCCGTAGCCACAAGGCCAGAGGAAGCTGGATGATGTAGCACACATCGCATTCCCTTTATGGTCAAATACCTCCCGATGCTCGTGCTGGGTCTTCATCATCCACTTCTGGGTTTCTGATTCTTACCAGGAGGCAGCAGGGCTGTTCTCTGAAAGTGTCTGTGAATGTCCCGACTTTGAAAGGCACCTGCTCTCAGACGCTCTGTGTGGTTGTGGTGCACCCAGATTGCCCACAGGCAGTGCCTTCGGCCGCTGCTTTCCAGGGGAAGGGGCACTGCTGGGGGCACACAGGGCACTGCCGTACCTGTGCTTTAATCACGTTTCATGGGTCTGCCAAAGCCACTTAAAAATAAGGCCCAGCATTTCTCTAGGTAAATGGTCACCAACCTAGGAAGCTGCCCTTAGGACTTGGGGAAGTGCCCCAGTTCAAGTCACTGGATATGAAGTAATTATAATTTTGTACAAATTAATGTTTGCAAAAGCTGGAAATAGTCTGCAAACACTGGCCACTCTAGGCACTGGGCAGGTCCAGTGAGCAAACTGGCTTGGTTTAAAGCAGAACTGAGGCAAATCGGAGGAGGACTTTTAGCAGCTGTATTTTCTAATTACATTGTGTTTTGTGGGTCTTTTTTCCTTAAAATTACGTTTAATTTTTTTCTTGTCTGGTTTCTTCTTCACACATGTTCATTTGCTTTGAGTGGGGTGCCGTCTTCTTCCTTGAAAAGCATCCCAAGATACTGATTTCCAGCAGGCAACCCCTAGGGTGAGATTTTCAGCTAGGTAGGCTGGGTTACATGAGAGCTCTTCTCCTGAGGTCATCCTGCAGCTTTATCTCTTCAAATAACTTCTACTATGTTTTCAGATATGTTTCCTTTTTAAAAAAAAGCCATTGATTTTAATACAGATTTTTCTTCAGTATAAATTTTATAGGCTATTATTAAAATAAAAAGCACACAAAACTATTATTATGTCTGTTTTCGAAATTAATATCTGTGGACCTTTGTTTTATACTTGATTACATTTCATAGCTCTTTCCCATCTTCAAAACTAGTGCAAATTTTAGATCAAGATTAAGACTTTCCAAAAATTCAGGCTGTTCTGATAATGGTCTTTGTTTAGATGTAGCATTAAATGCTCCTTCAACTTCTTCTGTCATGCAGAAAAACATCTCTGCTTTTCAAAAACCACTGCTGAGCGCGAGTGTCTCTGTGGAAAGGCTGGAAGAAACCTCTCCCACRTGTGACATTCCAGTGCAGCTCTTGCTCTGGGGGCGCGTACCCCGGCCATGCAAATAATCTAGCCCTTAATCACATTTAGACTGTAATATTTACTAGCATTTCAACAGGTTGTGGTCAATATAACAAGACATTCATTTCCTCCCGTGTATGCAACGAGAGAGGCATACAGTTGATGGCTGGTTTATTACAGGAAGCTCGTCTTGCCGCACACAGGCACACTGCGCTGAGGCTAGCTCAGCTTGGGAGGATCAGAGGCTGAGGAACGAGAGTGATTAGCCAAGGGCAGCCTCCCCCCCAGCCTCTGCAGCAAAGGTAACTCGCATCGTGCCACACGGACCAAAACCTCTCGAGGATTTCTCTTTTCAAGATGTACGCTGCATTCAGCCTACAGGCAGATGCACTAGTTATCTGGGGAGTCCCTGTCTGTGGCACCTAGACAAAAATGCTTTGGCAGACAAATAAGTGAGGAAATCAATTTTCTTGTCTTTAGAAAACAGTGCGCGCCATCACGCCTGGATAGATCRAATTTGTTATGATAGCAAAACAAGTTCTATGGAAACCATTGTGAACCCTGGAGTGAGGCTGCCCAGGAGAGTTGGGGAAAGCCGCTTTTGTTTGTTGTGCTTGGCATCGTTTTGCTCTGGATGAAGATGCTTTAATTTTGTGGGGAGACCCAAGAGAGCATTCCTCTTTTTCCATACCAGAAAGCCTTCCAAGCTGGCATAAATGTCCCCTCTTTCCAGCTGCTCCTTTCCAAACACACTGTGCCTCCTAAAGATAGTCTTTACAGTGGCTGGGGCTGGTGGAAAACATGAAGCCTGCATGGATTAGCACAGGAATTCATTTGGGCTGACGAATTGGGTTTCCCTCTATAAACAGCACTAGTGTTTTCATCTTCTGGACAGCACAGCAAACTTCACGTCCTCTTGCTCCTCGTCCCGCCTCTCTCGCGCTGTGAAATGCCTGCATCCAGGCCAGCCATGGTAAAAGACACGCTAAGGCCTGCTTATGGGGTATGGAAAACAGCACGCGTTCAACGAGGCATTTTCAACTATCTCCCTTCTCAGACAGGTTTTTTCCAACCCTTTAAAGAGGTGGTGGGGTTATTTTGTTTTTTCAGTTTATTTTTCTTTCCAGGTAAAAGGGAAATTAAAGTGATCCCTTCTCCACCGGTTTAGTGATCTTACAAGCGGCCCACACTATATATTTTATTTTCTTCTTTGTTTAACTTCAGCTACAACGTGCTTATCATCTGCAGGAGTTAGGGATTCTCTAAAGAGGATTTTGTCTACCCCTTTCCCCCCAGGGCTTTGGGCATGCAGAGGCTGGGTCGCAGGAGCATGGCCCTGCACTGCATCACTGCCTCCCAGGACCGTCCTACCCCTGCTAGGGATGCACCCCCCAGCACACCACTGAACACCTCTGCTGCAGCAAATACACTTTTGTATCACTTACACTTTCTTCTATAGCTTACTTGGTAAATATAATCATTAGGGGTTATTAATCACCCAACATTGTTTCCATCATTGCTCAGGAGGGGAAAGACATGTAAAGGCCAATTACAAGATCAGGCTACATTTAACGGTGGTTTGTATTTACCTGACTATTCAGTAATGGATGATTTTGTCCGTGTCACTGAGTAACTGAGCATGGAATTAGAGTTGTGTGGATAAAAATGGGGGACTTACTTGGGATTCAGCTGTCAAATGGAAGAATTATTTAAGTAATAAAGCCCTGTCCCTTCACTTAATCACTATGTTTTCACATGTATAACCCACACACTATTAAAAGTTTTTTCTTTGGAAATAAGTCTCAGCAAGCCTCCACCTCCTCATAACACGCTGCAGTCTCTCCTGCCCTTTCAAGGCACTCTGAATCCGGCCGTTCTCCACCTCTAGCAGGGGTGTCTGCTCTGGGATAGGGGGAAAGAAGAGGGAATTATTGTGGCCTAGAGAGAGGGCAGGCAACTGAAATGGGCATGGGAGAAGCATGCTGGAAGGAAAAGGTGCAGGGGTAAAGGCATTACCTTCATTCATGTATAACCTGCCCTGTTGCTGAATCACGGTCTTTTTATAGATAACATAGATTATACTCATGACAATATGGGATTTTAAAAAACAAACTCTACAAAAAAGCAGAAAACCTGAAAGTGGATAGCAATGCCATAGTGTTTTGGAAGTTTATCAATTTACAGTGTATTTATTATGCTGCAGTTCAAGGTTTAAGCATTGCCATGCCTTCAGAAGGAGCAGAAGTTGGGGCCAGGATGCTGCAACTAAAATATTTTCTTTGCCACATCATTTGATGTAGATGATACCTATTTGTGCAGTTCCTGATCACCCCACTCATCTGTGGTTGTGATGGAGTCAAGCACCGTTCCCATTAGAGTGATAAGGAGGCTGCCCCCAGGACCCAAGAGGAGTCACAGGGTGCTCCCAGCAGAGGAAGTGCTGGCCAGGACATGGGCTTTCAYGTACAGTTGCTTTAAGCAAGCTCACTGGCTGCTGAGGCTTTTGCAGCTGGAGCATCAGCCGTGCTGAATCACACGAGGAAAACAAAACCCAGCAGATTTCCAAAATACTAACAGCTGGATGCAGATGACACTTCTGAATCAAGAAAAAAAAAAAAAAAAGCCCAAACCAAACCAGCCGCTCTTGTGTTGCTCTCTGCTCCCCTTCTGATGCTGGCCCCATGCAGCGGCAGGGCCAGGCTGAGTGCCTTGCACAAGCAGGTGAGGAAATGCAACTGGGGGATGTTTCTGGGGCACCTAGCACAGGTGATGAGAAGGTGGGGAGTACCCACTGGAGATGGGCACCCTCTTGAACCATAAAAATTGCCTCTGTCTTTGCGGCCGAAAGGCTGCAGCCCTCTCTATCATGATCATCCTTCAGATCTCAGCCAGGGTCAGCAGTGACCAAACCCTCTCTGGAGACTCTGCTGGCTGTCGCTATTAACAGTGGTGATTTGAAGCCCAAAGACAAACTGCGCTATTATTTTTGGTGTTGATTAGAGTCATGTCAAGGGGAGCACCTGAGAGGAGAGCCCCGTGGTGTGACCCGTGGCACAGCCGGGGCAGAGCGCATTCCCTCCCCACCCTCCGTGCCGATGGGCGCTGCAGGGGTGTTGGCTGCGGGCTTTGCCATGAGATGTAACCGATCTCTGCTCGACAGGGCTCTCCCAAGGTTAATGGTTGCTGTCAGCACAAAATGGGGGAGTTTTCAGTTCTGCAATGCTCCTTCTGCYCTCTCCCAGCACCCACTGTAGCATGAGCCTGCTCTGAAGTCACCATGGCTTAACCACCTACTTAAACTTGAGCGCATTTTAACTTCTTGGCTGAAAAGGGGGAAGACCCAGCCTCTTGGATAGTTTATCTTTTCCCACCAGTAAATTACTTTCATTTTTAGGTCTCTTGATGGGGCATTTTTGTAGTACCTAGAATATTCCCTCCTCTTTACCAGGCCTGCAAAACCTGCCTGTTTTGCTGCTGCTGGGCTCAGCAATGCTGTGGCCGGCAGGCAATTCCTGTGTGGCTCAAAGTATTACACCTGCACTCACTGCCAGGCAGTCCTGCAGTGCCGAGGAACACCGCAGGAGCCAGAGCTGGCTGGGACAGGCTCTACAGCGCATGCTACAGCCCACAGCCAAGTCTCCAAGCCTCACAAGTTACGGGGGAGCACGGGTTAGGATGGACAGACGTCCTGTTACTTCAGCTGGGTTTCTCCCCACCATGGCTGCTCCGCTGTTTTCTCCTCCACGTTGAGCCTGGGGCAAAGCACAGCAGTTGGTGGTAGTCAACCATCAGAGCTGTTCCCATGTCCTAGAGAAGAGATTATGGCAGCGCTGTGCAGCGTCGCTCCATGGTGGTGACGATGGTGAATTCACATCATGGTGCTGCATAGACACGCTGTGAGCCCTCCTCGTGATGATGCTGCAAGAAGCATGCAAGGAGCGAGCACTACCTCCCCACCAGTGAGTCAGCCCCTACTAGTACAAAAACCTTCCCATCTCTACTCAGCATCCCAAAGGACAACCCCCAGTTCCTATCGTAGGCCATCCTCTATTGGTGTTCCCCAACACTTGTTCCATCTCGTCTGTAAGGGAAACGTTGGGTACAGCCTAGGCCAGATTCTGAGAGGTGATGCATGCTTGTCTCTTTGTGTATTTGATTTTTTAAAAAGTGGCTAGATGTCTAATCCACAGTGATTTAGTTGAGAGAGTTAGCTACCAAAATACCTTTAAAAATCTGGCCTTGCAGAGGATATCTGGTGGCTTCATACGGTTTCATTATGCTGGGTGTGTTAGCTGGGGCATTTCATTCATGTTGGCAGTCGCTCTCCTTCCAAGACTGCTCAGAAAGAGTTATGGTGATCTTGGCCTTCAACTTTGCTACTACTGCGTCTTCCAGCTGTCTGTGGCTAGTTCCCCAACTGCAGGACAAACAGTATTCCCATTCAATCCACGTTCCTAGCCGAGGGGATGGCCTGCCAATTGCTTCTGAATGTGTTCTGTAGTCAGATGAGATCATATCAAACGTAAGCAAGTTTTATCTTTATTTTAGGCAAGAGGGTGTTTTATCACGATGTGGTTCCAAACCCTTCATTGTTTGGTTGGAATTCACCCAGGAAGTGTAGCAATGGATGGTTAAATACAAACTAATAGGTTCAATATGAGCTACAAATGCAGAGCTCGTGAGCTGGCTGTGCAAACTCACGTATGAAGGAGAATGTTGTCATATGGCTGATGAGAACTTGGCAGTGATTAGGATGGTCTTGCTAGGTACTTGCAGTGTGTTGCAGCATGCCCGAGACGCTGCAATGAGCATAGTGTTTCGCCTCCTGCCTGGGTTGCATGGGGATACACACAGCTCTCAGACCTCACAGTTGGAAAATTTGGGATGGCTCATCATTAAATCCTGGGAAAGATTCCCTGGGGCAGTCTCTTTGGGTGGTTGTTCCTACATCTTGATCTGGAATTGGGATGGGAGGTCTGCAAATAATTGAGGGCTAATTTCTGAACAAATGTAGGTTATTGCTATTGTGGTGAGATTGGGAATTGCCCAACCTCAATAGCGCCGGCTGCACTTCAGCTAAAGATAGTCACCTCAACAGCTATTGGACATCGAGGAGCTCAGTTCTATTTCTGGTAATTTATATCCCTCCTTTTCTTTTCTTCTCATACTGAGAACAAAAGTTTTATCGTTTGTGCCATTGAGTCAAATTGAAAGTTTTAAGTCTTTGGATGATGCATATACATTTTTCTTATTCTCTCAAGCTATTTACTGTCAGAGGTTGCTGGCCTTCTGGAGGTGAGATGCAAAGTCAGTTACAGCATCTGCTCCCCATAGTCTTTTGCACTCCTTTTTGTAGTTACAGGTGTCTCTTATAATTAGCTCTCCCTCTTGGTTCATAATGGTCTCTGATTTATACATATACTCCATAGTATTATGTAGTATTTTTATTATTACATTATTTTATGTTAGAAACCTCCGCATGGATGAGAATTCCATTGTGGCAGATGCTGTGTTGACTCCAAAGGAAAAAAAGCAGTTCCTGCCTCGAAGGACTTAAGTCAAAGTGCAAAATAAAAGCAAACAGATGGATGTGGGCAGACACGCAGTATCTTGTATATGGCACCTCCTTGACATTGTTATATGTGAATTATAACACTCTCTCAATAACTACTTAAATATTTAATGGTCTGGATTCTTTCCAGCTAACTTGGGACTCGTAATTGTAGCCCCAAATTTGGGGGCTCAGCTGTCCTGGACTCCCATTGCCAAGACCCCCAGACCTCTCTAGCGGTGCCTATTGCTTTCTGTCACCTGCAGAGGCAAGTCCTGGTACCAGGGCTCCTAAAACAGCGCTTACCATTCAGTGCCTAACGCAAAGGGGGAAGAATCTGGACCCAAACATTCATTTGCTGAAGGATATGGATTCATGATAGAAAAATAATCTGTATGCAAAAGTGATTTCATGTGTTCCCCTGCGCAGTGTTTTTCACTACAAACAGTGTGCCTACTGCCCATAATCCTCTTTAAAATAAGGCACATAAGAAACCATATGCCTTCTTTGCACTCACTGTTCCGAAGTTGTTTGTGGAAGCAGAGTAATTGCAAGCAGAACGTTATTTGCATGCCTGTTCCAGAGGAGGGCTTGGTTTGTCTGGCAAAATTGTTTGTAGGCCACTTGTGCATCTTCCCTGTTACCTTGGGACAGTGATTTTCTGCTGGCTGTTTTCTCCTGAGAACCAGGCTCAAAATTCAGTTCAGACATGTTCGGAGGGAAACCTGGTTTGCTGGAGAGGCCCAGGTTCTGCAAGAATCCACAAGCTTTCAGTGGGGATGCTTGCAAAGTTAAGACACAGCAGAAGATAAGATGCCAGAGAATTAGAGCCAGTAAATAGTTTTGTGGGTTAATAGACATAAGTGCTAGTGCTCAAGGGAGGAAAATAGATGACATTATTGACTGTTCATCCCTTGCAAAACTGCCCAAAGGGAAAGGTGATATGGTTTGTTTCCCGTTAATTAAATATTTTTTAAATGGTTTGTTTCCCCTTAATTAAATATTTGTTCTGGTAGTTCCTTTGTGACAGCAATAAAAAAAGCAGCAGCATTGCCTATTCTTGTTACTTTCAGCTAATCCTGAACATGCTGTAACTGTTCTTTGGTTCCTACCCCCCAATTATTTCCTGTAAAAAAAAACTTTCTCCCATCCATTCTCTTTTCTCTCTCTGTTTTTGAAACACTTCACTGAATGACTCATATTGCCTCTTAGTAAATAGGTTAAGTCTAGGAGAATGATGAAACTGCAGTGTGACGTGAATAAATAGCGCTATCGCTTGTGTGCTCTTCCTGCCGGCAGTTACTGTTTTAGAGGCATTGTGGTATCTATTACCAATTTCATTAGCTTTTAAACCATGAGGTGCAAGCTACTGTAGGAAAAAATCATCACCAACCTCCTTTGGCTTTGCTGTTTTTTATCTAAAAGAAATATCTCTTAATACCAAATGGCACTGCTTATCTCAGCAGTTAGGTAGCAAATTCGTAAGATCCAAACCACGCACACAAAAATAGATGCGAGCACAGTTCACCCTTGTGCTTTGCAGCAGCAGCAGCTGCCGCAGAGTTAGATCAAGAGTTACGAGTGACAAAATGAAGACTCTTGCCTTGTGTTTCTTAAGCTTCAGTCCATCAGCCTAATATTTCTGTATTGGTTTAGCCAACTAATGTGATTTAAGAAAATGAACTCCATCCCGTTCTGGTATAAGTTTTTGTATATTTATTTATTATGTGCGTATTCTACTTGGAATATTTTACTTGGTCTCATTGCACGTTAACTAAAACTAAATACAAACTTCATCTTTTCTCAGTAACTTGCTAACTATCAACTAGAGAGCGCCAATTGCATGACTCAAACACGTGTCCCTTCCCTTACAGTTTCAGCCAAAACTATCTGGCATCAGAGTACTGCAGAATGAAAGTCATATCTAAATATATGTGAGGAGAAAGAAAGTCAGTTAAAAAAAGACTTTGTTATGGAAAGCTACTACAAACCAAATCCACGGTGGCCTGGAGTTCCTCATCACACCCAGGCTGATCTAGTTTTCCACTTGCAAGGTACACTTCCCAAAGTGGCTGCTGACACTCGTAGAAGAACTGCACAAAGCTGTCAGATCTTGTTCCAGTCCCTTTATGCCTTATGTGTAGTGACTAAACAGACTTAAAGGGTTTATCTAATAAATAAACAGGATATTTATCATAGTCTTAGCAAATTTAATAATACAAGAGTTTTTGCTTCATATTCATATAGTTCCCGGCAGTGTCAGCATTAATATTCAGACCCAGCCCTTTGTCAGGTAACCCGTGAACAAGATTGGCAGCTCCTGGCACTGGGTGCCACCCTGAACACCATCCTTTAGGTTCAGTTTCAGTATGTGCAGCGCTACGGACCAGGCAGAAAAAGGGTGCTGATAATGAGATTTCAAGAAACACCCCAGTTTGATGGGGTGCCTCTTCCCATTGTAGTCATGCAGTGACTAAGATGCAGCTCCTCTAAATTCAGGGTTTTTTATACCAGGGGGACTGAGCCTGCGGATGAGCTGCAAGGGCTTCCCACAGTGATATGCTGAAGCCCAATGGGGCAGGAGGGAGAGGGCATGAAATTGTGCCTGAAGGTGTATTTTCCAGATTGCCAGCTGATGTGGATTCTTCCTCCAGTCGATGTGTAGGCAGGGTTTGCACCTATCTTAGAATTTTCTGATAAAAAATTGACGACTAAATACTGAAATCCATCAAGCAAACAGGAAATCACACTCTGGAGCAAAAATTGCTCTTTCTCTTGCTGTTCCAGTCACCAACCCAGGATGAGAAAGCTTGTGCGTGTGTGCATGTGTGTCCGGCAAATATCACATAACCCCAATTTCCTGGTTCATGGAGGAGGTACCTAGAAAACTTAACTCATTGATTTCCAATAGATTCAAACAGGGATCAAATGGATTAAATAAGCGAAAGCACCACAAATGGCACCTGCTCCATTCAGCTCACTTTAGGGCAATATTTGGCACCTGTTTCTCCAGGAGAGTATGTCATTTGTAAGTGATATAATTCTCCCATATATTGTTTGCACATAAGATTTCAGTCCTCCTGCTATGGGGTCTCAGTAAACTGGCCTTCCAGGGAATTAAACAACCAGTTAACACCCAGTTCTTTTCTTAACTGATTAACTGTGTGAAAGTCCTCTGGCCATGGAAGTGTAATGATGTTTTACTAATCACTTACAGGCTTGGGTGCAACTTATTACTGATTTACAAGGTTGTAACCATTTGTGTAACAAGCTGAAGCAAAGCATTGCGAAATAGGACAGGCACCCAAACAGCTCTATGCACAGCAGGTAGTACAGGGAGAGCAGCGCAGGTTTCACATTATCTCCACTGCTGCAAACTGCTCTGTTTTCCTTCCCTTGTATCTGGTCACTTTGCTTTGTATCACTGAGGAGAACTCAGCTGGAGGGAACAGTTTGCAGAGTAACAACTTCTGTCTGAGGAGTATGYGTGAATAAACAAAAACAAAGGGTTGCTTGTCTAAAAGAAATTACCCAGGCTACAAACTGCCTTGGGATACCAGTCCCAGACTTCCTGCACAGTCTAGTGAAGAGAGCATCCGTGCAGCTTCTCACAAGTGGTACCCCAGTATCTCCCAGGACAAGGCATCCCCAGGGCTGAGGGATGCTCCTTATTCTCCTGACTTTAGATGCCATACAGCGAAGTCAGAACAGGTCACTGTCTTCAAAGGGCTCTCCATTGCCTGTGTTGGCTCAATTTCCTAATAGAAATACTTAGGACCTAATTTTTAGAGGTATTGGGCACTCCAGCATTGACTGACATTTATGGGTTTAAAGGTTTTTGTTGGTAACTTAAATTGTTGTCTATTAGAATTTTTAGAGTGCCTAAGTGAGCTCAGCACCTCATGCCTTTCGTAGTTTGGGATCTAAACTACCTAAGGACTTCAAAAAATCCCTGTTGGGACTTTTGAAAATGGTTGTTCTCTACTACATCCACTCACTTAGTATAGACTCATTCTATGCAGGTCATCATCATTTCAGGCTTTTTTCTGTTAGCTAGGCATGTATTATTTAAGTTCCCTGAGTGTGACCTTCCCAGTCTTTCTGCATTTTTCAGCCCAAAGCAAACCTGTAATAAACCTGGTCCTTCGGGGATACTTTGGACTTGACCAGGGCCATATGGCAAGATGATGATATAGCAGAGGTCCAAGCTCTGGAGTCCCACTATCCAGTCTTCTGCTCTAACCATTAGGTCATGCTTTTTCCTAACAGTTTTAATGCAGTTGTTTTGTAGTGGTAGGCTGTTGATCTTTTCTGGAAGCACACTGACAATAATGAAAGTACTTAGAAAATCCTTAAAATTTCTGGGGTAGTGTCACAGACAGATTTGTGTTTTGAGTATTTCCTTCTTGATAGTGCGTTTAGGACACTGAATTTTTTTTTAGCAGAAATGCTATCTTTATTTTCTGCTCTTTTCTTACAGGCACACCCAGCTTCCTGTTAAAGATTTTGGGTAGGGTAGTACCATAGATACTGATCGTTTCATTTTTGCACCTCACTCTGGTACTATGTTGAAATATAAGGGAAGGATATTTAAATGTTGTGAGTGAAATCCAGATCCTGTGAATCACGAGGGGTTTAGATATTGATTTCAGTTGTGACAGGCTTTAGCCAAAAATATGCATTTTATTTAGGTTCTGTTTTCCATCAGATATCTATATTATGATGTTAAATTAATGGAAAGATGCCRATGGGTTTTGAGTCTATTGAAACTATTATAGCAAAAATGCATCATGGGACTTGAATTGCCACTTAGTTTGAGATCAGTAACTTCTTCCAAGAGCTTGCTTAATTAATGGAGATGACCTGATTGCTGTTGGGCTGGATGGTGTTGAAGAAGTTTATAGTTTACACAGACTACATAGATTACAAGCAGGACAAGGAAGAAAAGTTGCAGGGTGCATCTATTGGCATTATTTCAATAAGGAATAAAACCTTTTTTTGACGTGTAATTAAAGTAAAGCTTTACAGCTAAGAACCTCTTAGTAGTTATACGTCCTCATTTTCCAGAAAATTGCTGTTGATTTATAAAACACGCCCCCCATACACATCCAGTATTTTTCCCCAACACAGTTTGTTGGGGTTGGGCTCCTTGTGCCTGATACACCTAAGTTTGTATTTACCAGTCAATTAGTTGCTCTGCTTTCATGTGCAAAAGCTGATTTTCCAGGATGCAGAATATAAAATAGGCTGTGTACTGAGTGGTAGGTTCCACTGTAGGATACGTGGCTGCACAATCTTTGGGAGCCAAGTAAAATATTTCTTTTCTATATATAGTCACCTGAAGTCCAGCAGCAAAGACACTTCTGAATCTTGCACTCAAAACTAACTTCATTTTTAAGAAGCGCTTTTTCCTCCTTGATATTGCAAATTTTTTTTTAATTTCCACATGGTTTTGCAGAAGTGCCAAATGCTTTCATGGTGAATTCAAAAGAAATCTAAAAAGATCAGAGAGAAAAAAAATGAAACAGAATTTAAAATATTGCCATTTTATGAGAAAAAAATTTCACCTTATTTGTGTTTGAAGCAAAGACTGTAACTTTCATAATTTCTTTGCGCATATCTTTCCTGTTCTTTACAATTAAGGCAAAGTCTAATTTACATGGCCACTGTGGTTAGATCTCTTATTTAAAAGGGACTGACTTTTGATCTGGCATAAATGTGTCATGTTTTATTTGGGCCACTAAGATGATAATATAACTGAATTTTGCAAAAGGCAGTGACTAGTCTTTGACCTGACTTGCAAGACGCATGGACCTCCTGTGCCTCTGAAGTCTCAGATCAAATTACCAGCATTTCGCATATGTTTTGTGATCAATTTAGGAGTGTAATTTTTTGCATACTTGTTTTTAGATAATATCAGTTGAGAAAAGAGGGGAAAAAAGTAAAATCTAGTGCTGGATCTGAGCAAACAGAAAGGTCAGCGGTTAGGTTCTGCCTTATGTACTGTATATGCTGAAATGTCCTTTTAATAAATTAAACTACAAAATGAAAGAGTAGCTGAAAACTGTAACATTTGGCCTTGCAACACAGGTCAAAGGTTACTTTTTTTTCTCAAAAATGGTTTTGCAAATCTTTTTCAGAGCTGATAGATACACACCTTAGCTGGATACAAAACATTATATGAAAAAGAATGACTGTGATCTTTGATCCAAGCAATCAAAAAGAAAGGTAATTGGTATTTTTCTGCCTTTTCTCCAGCTGTGTGTTTCTCTTAACCTTTATTTATTTATTTTTTTAATTACAAAGTCATGCCCCTTTTTATTTGGCTTAGAGGGTTTAAAATCTTATTTAATTTAATTTTTTTTCATTCTTTTTCTTCCCCACTTGTGTACCACAGAGCTGTCCTGAAGTAGCTTGGGCCTGGTGGGCAGGGAAGGAGAGATGGGGTTCTGCATGCTGGGCTAAAGCATCCCGTCATTCCAAGGCAGCAGCTAGAACCACATTAGGACCATGGTTTGCCTGGTCGCATTTTGAGGGCACACTAAAAATTCAGGGTTCAGCTTTCCTCCTCAGTTCCTGATATGCCATCAGTTCCTCCCAGCGTATCTTGTGTTGGCTTCGCATATAAAACGCCTCTTGGCCGCATCAGTGGAGCAAACATGGACTGTGCAGGATCCCTGCCGGGTGCAGGGAGGAGCCCACTGGAGCTGAGCTTTGCCTCCTCTGATGAGACCCTCGCTCTTGCAGGATCCCCAAAGGGCACAAGACCCCAGGCACTGCTATGTGGGGTAGTGCTGTGACAGCGTTGACTTCATCGGTGTTATTGCAGACATATACATGGAATAACGCTAGTAAAGTTGTTATTCCGATGCGTGTGTGAATGTGTGTGCACGCATGCATATGAGTGTGTGTGCGTGTATATAATCAATTACAAGGAGCCTGACTCACTGCCAGCTAAAATTGGAGACTGTTTTCTGTCTCTGGACTACTAGTTGAAGCTCGGTATTTAATACAACCCACTATCATCCCGCAAGTGAATACACTCCAGATTTCTATCTGAGAGGATGTGAATTAGAGTCTTAAATGTCTTTGAGGACTGAAGCCTGAGAGACTGACTCTAACCCATCAAAGCTGAGTGATTAGAAGAACGCAGACGTTCTCCCATGATTTCAGCCAGCCTCTCGCATTCAGCTAACTTGGGGATCTCCAAGCACCGGGGCTGTTGTAATACTCATACAACTGCAGTATCTAACAGAGGATATGCTGAAGGGATTCAGGCCTAACTAGGCATTTCTTTCATCTGGATGGCTGACGTCAGCTGTAATTTCAGTATCTTTTTTTTATGATTTAATCTTCATTATCTTTGCATATGTCCTCATGGCCCCGTTTAATCACTTCTTTCTCATTAAATGGATCAATAGCAGTGTGCTCCAGAGTTGCCACATGCCAGGCACCTTAAGTAACAATATTTTATTTATTAATCACATCATCTCCATTTCCTCTCGGCTAGAAATGAGCAACTAATGAGAACCAATACTTGAGATACGTTTTAACCACGCTACCAAAAAAAGATAGATGGGAGTTCAGAATAGCAAGTTCAGCACATGATCTCAGCTTCCTCTGAAGTTTAGATATGTCTCAGTTTGCTGATTTTATTCAACCTACTACTGAAACCCAAATCACTGAGATTACACCTGGATCTGGGTCCATGTGCTCCCAAATTTGGAGCAGATCACCAAAGATGTGTGATTTCACTAGACTCAGTCTGGAGGTGACTCCAAGCCGGAAGGGAGATACTTGCCTCGGGATCCATTCCTGTTAGGTTTATATATTCATTAGATTTAGGGGCTCTGGTTGTAGGACTTTTTGTGCTGGGACTTACACATCCTTCCCTTAGAGCTCCCAGACTAGTGTTGCCCAGCTTAAACTGCACCTAACTCCCCTCACTACATGGACTTAGGTGGAATTCAGGGTGACTGCAGGACATTCAGGCCAACTGATAACAGGGAGTTCCCTTGTCATTCAGATGCTTACAACAAAAATCCAACTTGCCACCTGTAAGAGCTCACACAGAGAGCGTCCAACTGCACCCGAGCATGGTTCTACAGCCCGTCTATGGGGTTAATGTTTCATACTGTTCCTCTGCAACTTTTTAGCTCTTTACAGATTGTAGTCCCCCTATAACCTCAGCCCACAAAACCCACTGCTGACCTCCCATGCAGCACACAGGAGGGAAAGTGAAGTTTGCAGGCTGAGTAAGCCCTTTACCGCACCGTCCAACCTGCCCAGAGCCGGCGAGCGGAGGTCCCCATGCTGGCCAAGCTCYGGGCTCACGGTCTGCTTGTGCTGCACAATGGATTTCACTTTGCATAAAGCTCAGGCTGGGAAACAGAACCAAAACCGGACCCCTCAAAAGACTGTAGGTTTAGTAAACTCCATTTAATTATCTATCTGCTCATTTTTCACTTAATATTTAACCCCTCCTAGACGAAGATGACTGTTGGCTCCAATATTTCCACAAGTGGTGCCTGTATTAAATGAAAGGAAACTCATACACGGTATTTTTGGTACGCTGGCTGCTCAAACAAACGTGTCGATAAATAAATCGGCCTGCAGTCTCAGCCCACTTGTTTTTAGAAAGGAAATGACCCTGTAAGAGTGGGTGCCCACTTCTTTTACCTCACTGCTATTTTTAGCTGAGGCTGTGAAAAATTTCCATTGAAGACCTGCTCCTCTCATTTCCTGGGTAGAGCAAACAGGAAGCTCTTCTAACTGAGCTGAAGGAGGTTTTTTCCCTGAAAGTGGACCAACCTCACCTCCCACTGGTTGCTTGCTTGTACTGCAGAGCAGCAACACACCAAATACCCCACATACGTGCTTTATTTGCAAGAATTCACCCAAAAGGCTGGTAGAAGCCAGCAGGTGACGGTGGCAGGTTGAAAGTTGGGCAGCAGGAGAGGACAGGAGTTCTGCTGTCAGCCATGCTGGTTTTTGCCCATGTCCTCTCCAAGAGGCACCAATCTGATTGGTATCAAGCATTTCCTGGCTGGAATTAGGAAGAGCTAAACTCTAGGCTGTTACCAGTGGGATTTTTGAGCACGGAGGATGGAAACTGCCTTGTGTGGSACAGGCTATGGAGTCCCTTCAGGAGAGTTTACTGTGCCTGGAAATGCAGAGGGCTGGCTCCCTGCTCCTCCYGTCAAGCACCTGTGCCATGCTCTGTGCGAATACTTAGTCCTTGAGGAGTATAGCCGACCACAGCAGACATCTGTACAGTAATAACATGGAGCTTTGCGTAAAACATAGATTATTTTACTTTCTCAGAGATCGATTCCATCATTGCATGTAAAGTGGAGGGAGCTTTCAAACTACTAGTCATAACTACTAAAAATTAATATATGTGTTCCCCTTCCCAGAGACAGTAAGAGATCAGGCAGCATTTTTTTTAATTGTTGAGAAGTGGTGAAATACTATGTTAATTAAAATTTTTTCTAAACATTTGTTAGAAAGGGGCCTAAATATGGGGGAGTCTTACAGCTGCATACCTGAGAATTAATCAGTCTTGGGTAAGGGTCTTCTCTGGTTTGAATTAGTCCTTGTCTTAGCCCTTAAATAGCAACAGGGAGAAATCATTTAGATCTGGGTTCTGAAACCTTAGAAAATTTGGACTTTTGGTTTTAAGGCAAATTTATCAAAGTAGATAAACAGTTTCCGAACCGTGGACCCCCTTGGTGAATACAGCACCGAGGAGCTGCATGTGAAATGGAGCCCTAAAACAGGCAGTTCTGGAGTTTTGCAGCAAAACACTCAAGTCTCTCCTAATGAAATCGCTGCCTAGAGAAAGAAATGTTGTTCCAGGAGGGTACCAAAGGGTGCTTTAGGCAAGTAAGTGTGAAAGGTAGACAGGAGAGAATGGCTGTTGTATATAACATGTAATATTGTTCTTTTTTTTTAAACAAAGTTCTTCAGTGTCTTCTCTTGAGCTTTATTAACAAGCCTGTCCCAGCCTCTTAGGGTATCATAGTGGTGCATGGAAGTTTGCTTATGCTATAATCTACAAAAAAACTATAACAAAAATGTAGAGCAAATAGGGTCTACAGCGAGATTAAAAAAAAAAAAACAACACAAAACCACAAAAACCCCAACATTTTTCACCTGAATTGCAGTCACTGTGTTTTCAGCACTGTCCACTATATTTCCTCCAAATGTGGCCTTTCTCTTTTCAAAATATTCTTATTTCAGCCTAGTGAAAAATGTTAAAATGCTCAGATACTTACAGATTCATTTTTTTTTACCTTGGGTAGAGCAAATGTCTGTGAAAGAGGGCAAGTGTTGTATACGTAAGGGATGTAGCGTGTACTGGACACATGGTACAGCTTCTCAGTTGTGTTTTTATGGTACTTGAAGCATGCTGAACACAGTATAAACCCCCTCTCTCCGCTCCTTCCCCCTGGCCTTCCAAAAATATGTAGTCTGGGTAATTAAGACTAAAAGTTTTAAGTTCTAATATAAAATTATGTTATAAATACAGAGGGGATGTTTTCAGCTTAACAGCAAACTGCCCAAGGATTGCTTTTACTTCTTGTGATTTTGAAATTGCACTAACATTTCTTCCTCTTTCTTTTATTTCACAGTTAACGAAATTATCAGGAAGGAATTTTCTGGACTCCCTGCCAGAAATCAGACATAGAAGAGATTTGTGAGACAACTTTTACCGAATCCTTCCATAACTGACCTCTTAGATCCTTCCAGTGCCCCTGCAACCTCCTGCTTCCTTAACTGTTCATCTCAAGGCACCAATTCAATGCAAGGAACAATGTATTGGCATCAAGCTGACAGCCTTGACTAAGCAACTCGCCACCTCTCTCTGTAAACATTGAGAAGGACACCCTTCCTTTCGTCCAAAGATCGTATTGTTCTTGCATAACAGAGCATCTGTGTGAGGAAACTCTTCAAGCCTGCTGAAAAATATCTATGTATCGATCTATCTTAGTAATAAGGGAGAAGTGAGATGTCACTCCTGAACACCGCACAAAGCAAGGGAGGTTCTATATTAGTGCTTATTTGGGTGGGGTGGGAAACGGGGGAAGAAAGATTAATATATTCCATAAAAGAATAACGACATTTTGCGGTTCACTAACAATGACTTGCCCTCCAGGTCTCAAAACCCTTTTGAGAAATTTTATTGTTGTAGGAAACTGAGGCAACCCAAGCTTGCTCGGCCTTTATCCGACCTGGGATCAAAAGCCATTTTTTTTTCTGACTCTGAGCACTGTGATCAGTATTTCAAACAGTAGATGTCAGCTGAATCCAGGAGTTTTCTTCATTTTTCTTGTCAGACTGGATAGGAATTTGAAGGAGAAGGATGCTCACAGAGAACCAGTAATAAGAGCAACTCAGCAGTTGTAACACCTGTCCCAAGGTAAAATAAACCCAGATAAAAGAGAGATTAATATATAGGAGTCACAGTAAATCCAAAGATTTTATGATTGATCCTTATTAATATTTAGGCAGTGTATGAACACATCTTAGATATTTTCTCTCTAATAAATTGTTGCTGTTTCTTTTCATATAGAACCTGCTATTGGCTCATAACTTGTCTCATTTAGCAGCTGTAACATTTAACCACACAAGCTGCAGAGGAAAATAATTGCATCTTTCAGAAGCCATATGTTCCAGAAAAAGTATACACTTACTTATATTCACCTTGTCTCTTTAGCTTTGCAAAGTTACCATCAATTTCTGGAAAGGTTAAACTTCCACGTGAGTTAGTATGTTTGTTATGTTTTGCTTCATGTGTTAGAATATACTGTACTGACACAGGCTTATCACAATAAGAGGTAACCGCTGCCATCTGCAGTTGTACAGCTAGCAAGTTTATAACATTTCGGTGTGTCATTGCTACCACAGTGTGATAAAAAGGCATCATAAGTGGATAATCAATGTACAGTAAAAGATAGCCATAATATTGTAGGAAATACGTAGTAATCTTTTCTGGTTTTGTAAATGAGGAATGCTGATATTTTTAAGAGTGCAGAGCCTGAGCTCCATTCTAGAAAACATAGTGAATCTATCCTGTTCTCAGTTGTTTCACAGTAAACTTTGCTGAATACCAACATGTCCACGTGCTCGCAGCAGGAATTAGGTTATATGAATACAGCAGAGCAGCTGCATAATTGGTTCCCCAACAGCGCAAGAAAGATCTTGCACAAACCCTGCAGAGTATGTGCTCGGTTCAGCAGCAGTCTTTTCAGGAGTATTGAGAAGAATGTATTTTCTGCCAATAAAAGCTGGCACTTAAACTCTGCAAGGTCTTCAGTTTTAGAGTTAGAGATACAAGCATTAGACTTTCCAGAACACCTGACCTAGGTCTCACCTATAATCTTGGATCTTAAACTGAAATCTGAATTTCACAGGAGCAGCTCTGAGCTCTGGATTCAACCAAGCCTAGGTCCAGAACCAGAGCAGAGTCCTTCCCGATTGCAAATCCCAAACTGGCATTAATAACACAGCTTCTTTTTCCCCTTGAAGTACTGCTGACACACACCCCCAGCGCTAGTGTAGGATGGCGAGTGGTAGCAGGCATTAGTCCACTTTGTGAGATTCAAATCTTTTGTCACAAAAGGAGTCCCCTGTATCCCATTTCAGCAACACCAAAAAGTCGCTGGCTGAGGATGCCTCATTCTGGTGCTCATATTGTGAGCTCCACATGTTGCATCAGTACAAATGTCAAGACAGCCAAGACTCAGCCTGTTACCTGCAGAGGTGAAAATGTCCTTTTTTATTACTGACTTTTACAGAAACAAAACTGAGGCTTGGACTAGCTGAAATGACTTCTGCGCAGGGGAATTATTGATGGTTAAACAGTACTTGTATAGTACTTCGACTGGCTCACATGCCTCAAATAAGCTATTTTGGATTGTTTTAAAACTGCCAGTTTGCCAGAATCTGACATATATTATGGATTTTTAATGCAGTCTGACATTTTGGACAATTTTGAAACATTCCTCAGGCCAAAAGTTGCCTGTCAGAAGTTCTTTTCTGCAGCTGAGTAAAAGAACAGACCAAACACGTCTCCTGGTTTCACAGAATTCACACTTGGAAGTACCAAAAATGACCATCTATTTTCCCTGATCCAACCTGTAAAGTATAGGAGAAATTTAAAAAACAAACCAAAAACCCATTCACAGAAAACCAAAAATCCCCAAGTAACTGACAGAACCTTTTCTCTTGCTGGATCTTAAATAGAATATCAAAGAAGAACATGAACGTCTTTTCAGATCTGTAGACGCACTGACATAGTCTAAAAATACTGCTGCTTATTTGGTGATTGTCCGTAGCAACTGCTTGTCAGTAGTCCTCTGTATACAGATGAATGGCTGATCTCGAAGTCAGATAACCGCACACCAAATCCACTAGCAACCTTCTCCTGCAATGAGCCATTGCAGTATGTATGTTCATGATGCGGACTGATTTTTATTTGTATTTTTATTTTTTGTCACTGTCCCCCACTGATCATTTAAGCATCTTTCTCCCCTTTTTACTATAACGCGTAAGTGCGTAAAGCAGACAAGAAAAATGTGGACTCATAGCAAAGGCTTTTCAACCTTCAAAAGGACCCAGGCAGGCAAACCCCTGAGTCCCTGCAATGCTCCACTGAAGCTACTTTGCAGGATGCACCCATGAAACATGCGCTCTTTAACTGAAGGATAAGATTTCCACTGCTCTTACGTGTTCTGTCAGGCACTTTGCTATAGAGAGGGGGAGAGGAATTTTTTTTTTTTTTTTTTTTGTGCTACAAGGGCTTTACTTTTGTGTTTGCGTTAGCTGTATTTCTTCCTCATTTTTAATGCATAGATATTAATCTGTATGTGTGTTTGTGTAGGTGCATATACATGTATATTTATATAATATAACCATATATATATGGCTATATTATATACATAGATTATATATGAACACACACGCACACCATTACAGACTTGGGTCACGATCCTATAATTGGCTCCAGTCAGCCAGACCTATGCAGGCACATGAAGCCAGCTACTGGATCGAGGGTTCATAAGATGTATATAATATAGACTACATTTTAGTGGTTTTATTTACAGCTACATGAGGTCAGGCTGTGCTACTCTATCCGCTTTTACATGCAACTGTTAGTTAAATAATACAGCTTTAACCAACTTTATATTTATTTCTGGAGAAAAAGGAGTATCCTCAGACATAGCGTTACGCATTGTTGTCTCTTTTTAAAAAGAAAACCGATATGTTAAAATTATATAGCTAGGCTGAAGAACTTCAAAATATACAGTACTAAATTATTTCCTGTTCTTGCTGAGCAGTGGTTTTCCAGTATTAATATTTTGTTACTTAATACAACTTGCTCTCTTTCTGTAGAAGCATTAGCTTAACCTTGGAAGAGTTAATACCATTTTGTGAGTAATTTGTTCTCACTTTATCTGGAAGATAGCCATATTTGCACATGAGGAAATTCTGTCTTTCCTCAGTTATCTGAATGTTTCACCACAGTGCCTTCCTGCCATTGTACCAAAGGCCTCCAAATATATTTTCTACAGGGTGAACAACTCTAATGCATTTTCCATCAAAGTTATACCATGTGAAGTACATGGGGCTCATTGGAACTCAAAGTTCATCTCTTTCATTTTTGTGTGTGTGTGCATTTTTTTTTTTCACTTCCATTTTTCCGTCCAAGCTTTGGCTGCAAGTACAGGATGAGCTTCTATAAACTTCTGCATCAAATATATGAATACGTAGACTAAAATCATCATTCATGATATGTAAACAGTCTGAGAGTGGAATGGGAGTGGACAGATAATCAGGAAGATTTTTTTTGTCAGTTATGAGTGCTGTAAGTACAGTTTGCCAGGAGAGTAACTGCTCGTGAAGATACTTGCAATGAAGTATAAAGTCCCAGTTTTGTTTTTCTCCATGAGAATGAGCAAAATGTAAGACCTGAACAACAGCGATGGAATGAAAGTGTCTAATGTATGTGTTTTTATTGGTAGAAAGAATGTAGAAGAGCCATGGGTTTTGCACTTGCTTTATTTGTATCCATGTAAATATGTATCACTTCCATTCTTCTTGTAGGAATACAGCATTTTCTGAATGTAGAATATTTCCAAAACCAGCACTATGTTATTCTCTATTGTATAAAATGCTGCTGCTTAATAACATATCTAAAACAGTTCTCAAATTAGCTAGCATGTTTTTTAAAGTATATTTTGTAAT
Source organism: Phoebastria nigripes (assembly GCA_035582835.1). Taxonomy (NCBI): domain Eukaryota; kingdom Metazoa; phylum Chordata; class Aves; order Procellariiformes; family Diomedeidae; genus Phoebastria; species Phoebastria nigripes. The sequence goes on along the minus strand of JAYKAV010000589.1, from coordinate 1,115,104 downwards.
CCATATCTTTACAGAAAAGTGTCTATGCTTTTTGTCTGACCAACTATGCAACACCTTTTGGATTAAGGATAGTATTTATAAAGGATCAATTTTCATTTTCTGAGTGTATTAATTTTCTATGCAATTGTTGTTGAATTGTTATTGTCCTAAAAAAGATGTATTTGATAAATTTTCCAAAGACTTCAAAGACAGCTTTAAACACTTCAGAAATATGTTCAATCTGACTTTTTCCCCTGCATTTCTTTCCAAATTGCTACTTAATAGGGAACAATTATCTGCCAGATGGGATTCAAGAAAATGACTGTCTTAATTTCAAATCTTAAATTGATTCAGATCTTCATAAATTTTGCACCACTTACAATCATCTGATGTTCCAGTTTAGCCGCAATTCTGAGTGTTTGTGTTACGTATTCCTGTGCAATAGGAAGAGATGCCAATGTTGCGTTTAGAATGGGTGAATTGCAAATTCTCCAGAAATCAACTGTTTTCCTCATCGTTTACATTGCATTGATTTCTTACCTGTAAATGTAAGGCATCTATCTGCCATCACACATGGAAAGTTATAATCCTTTATTCATCTCAGTTCAGAATGAATAATCCACCTTTTTGAACACTTGACATAAGATTGACATCTGTCTTTTTTAATGTCTTGTTACTTTATAACTGCAGCGGGTGACAGCTGATAGCAATTTGTTTAACTACCAGTCAGTATCTAATCTACTATGGTCTGTTTAAGATTTGTTTAGCCATTTTCATTGTTCCTGGTGTACAAAAAAAAGAAATTGGTACCTGACCCGCATTGCAATAAATTTCAAATGAAGGTGCTGGTACTGTAAAAGATCATATAGGCTGCAAACAAGTGGTTATCTGGGGAAAAGTTAGTGTTTTGAGTTTCTTTTCAATAACTCTCATAAAATAGCAAAATTGGGTAGAAAGTTCTGGAGTGACTGAGTCACAAAAATGAATAATGATTTATGTGTTTGTAATAGCCCAGAAATCCACAGATGTGGTGTTGGAATAATCAGTTATTACAGGATTAAACTGCCATCATTTTACTGATTCTGATCAGTACCTTACTACACAAGTAGTGTGGTGAGAACTGGGAATAGAGAATCAAGGTACAGCTCAGTCTTAATAATGGTGGCCTAACTGGGACTTACATATTTGTGTGTGAGTGTGTGTAATGATGAAGTGATCCCCCCCGCCCTGAAGTTCAAGCCTCCTTGCTGAAGCCCTGCCCTGTATGTTCAGGTAAAACCATATGTTAATAGATACACAAGTGAGCAGTTGTCACTCAAATCATCCTAACAGATGTCTTTTTAATCAAACTGTTTGTTCAAAAGCCTAACTTYAAGGATTCAAAAGGGGTTTATATCATTCACATTCCTACAACAACATTGTTAACCTCCAATGTAATGATTTTTTGCTATCTGTAAAATATTTTTATATATTGCCTGTACTATGGTAGTTTAGCAATAAATGAAAGGATATCATCTGCTGCATGAGTGTTTGGTCTATTCTTAAATATCTTTATTGCCTTTGATAAACTAGTATCAAGTGGGTGAGTCACTTGATAGTCATCTTGTCCTCATCACCCTCCTAAATACTCACAAATGGGACGTGCATAAGGATTTCAGAGTATGGAGTACTTCTTTGTTAAAGAGGTGCCCAGTACCCCTTTGCATCAAGATCCCATTCAGTTGCTGTAGATGAGATAGGTTGATTCATACAGTGACAATTTTATGAACTTCTTCATTTTCTCTTATTGTCTATTTTCCCTCATTTAATTTTCTATTCCCACCAGCACCGTACCAATAAAAAGCACTAAACAATCCACGTCAACAGGTACTCCAGCGTTTTGTCCTTAATATAGCATTAATTTCCATCTGTGTAAATGTCCTTCTGCATCAGTATATGCTTTTCAGAGACTGGGGATGTACTCCATTTAATTTTTGTTCATCTAAACCTTAATTCTGCATTTCTCTACTTGAGACACTATAAAAGATACATTTTCATACTGCTGTGCTGGAAGAATGCCCAGAGCCCATTATGTCTCAGTAAGAGTCAAGTTTATATAGCGTACAATTAAAGACATTTACCTTAACAAAATCAATATTATCCTTTGCATTTAAAAACAGAGAATTCAAACCATATTTGATGCATTTGTTGGACATAGAGCAAGCGCTTTGCTTTGCTTATTCACAAACGCCTCAGAGCAAGCGCCATGTGGAAGTTCTTAACTCCCAGTACACTGTACAAAGGCTGGGAAGCTCATAAACCAGACAGGCTTCGCCAACAAAGAAGCTGTTACTGGCTAGGAGAGAACATTTTATGATGAGCAAATATATGGCACGCAGGATTTTAGCTTTATTCAGCAACAGGAAAATTTAAGTAACTTAACCTGGAAATTCCACAGCTAAGGGCTGAAAACTTGAGCACCTGACCTGATACTCTGGCTTTAATTTATATCTTGGGTCCAAATTAAAAGACTACAACAGTATCCCAGATTTTTAGTCTTAACGGGAAATTTCCTGGATTTTGTAGACTTAACTCACTCCTTCATACCCCTTCAACATAGCTGACTTTTTTCCCAGTTTTACTTTTCATGGTAGCAGCAAGGAAGAAAAATTCATGTTTCTAATGAACATCTGGGTTTCGTATGAGAACTCACTTGCTCGCGTGCTCCATTGTGTAAATATGCGATTTACAAGTTTTTTTTTTTTTTTTTNTAAATATGCGATTTACAAGTTTTTTTTTTTTTTTTTTTTAAATACAAATGTAATTTAGTCAATTTAAGAAGCTGCCTTTCAGCTTCATACCAGATTCTTTTCTAAATACATCATCACTGGCTTGCTCAGGTGGCCACGCTCRACTGGGCTGCTGCTAAGGGAGCTTTGCAGGAAAGATGAGCTCCCACCCAACACTGTCCTCGTCTTCCCTGTCCCTGCTCACCTCCTGTTGGACAGTCTGCTCCTGCGAGCAGCTATCTCAGTAAACTCATGTTGTAAAAGGGCTTGAACTATTTTTATTTAGGGAAGGGAAGGCCACAGCACAGGATTTGAGCTCATACTAAACCGAAGGGCAAGACTGCTGGCACAGCAAAATTGCTGAGGTTGTGAGGAACCGCTTAACCTAAAAGCCCAGGGGAAGGGGAGGCGGGAGAGGCTGGCAGGAGCTGTGCTGCACACGAATTGGCCAAATCCAGGCACTAGAGGTGACTGCAGCACAAAGGCACCTCTTTATTCAGTAGACGGTAGGACCGAAATTGTAGCTGAAATCAAGCGGGAGAGCACGGAGGCAGACCAGAGCAAGGCAGGCAGGCAGGCATGTAAAACAAAAACATTCTCTATCTATCTGTCGCTCAGATATAGAGAAATATAAATAGTAAAAGAATATATTTTTTTGAGCATTGCAGTGTATTAGCTGTCTAACTACCTGTGAGAGCTCAGCTCTGCTCAGGGGTTTTGGATGAAATGGACTTTCAGGCCAGGGATGGGGTATGRGGAGCAAGCAGCCAGCGTTCACCATACCAGCCTTGTTTTCTTCAGAAACCAAGCTAAAAGCATAACAAACCTTCCTTGGCCAGCTGCAGCACTTATGCACAACTATGGGAGTACATGCAACTAAAGAAGTTATTTCTAGGCAATATTAACTGCTCTAAGGGCTAGGCTGCACCTTGGGCTCCAGATAGTAAGAAACCAGCAGTAAGAAACTGCAGCTTAACTCCTCAGACCTCTGGGCTTGACACTGGCACGTATCCTGGCTCTCTGCCTCGGGCGGAGGTGAGAGACAGCCGGGTCGGTGCCGGCCCTGTGCGGGGAGCCCCGCTGCTGCCCCGAGCCCTCTCGTCCAGCAGCRCTGCGAGGAAAGAGCAGAGGAAATATGACTCAAAGGTCCCCCCGGGAGCAGTCCAGTCCATCCACCAGTAGCTGAGAGCAGCAACTGAGAAAATGCCTATTCCGAAATACTGCTGAAGGTTTAGAGGGGATTAGGACATCAGCTTTCGGAAACCTCCCTCCAGCAAAGCCGCAGTGAATGCCCGCACCAATGTGCCCTCCTGGCCCTTGGTGGGAGCCATCGGCGTAGCAGCAAGCAGCGTGGCCGATGGGAAAATATTACAGCCTCTGTCCCTGCAGAGCAGAACAGAGATGAATGCTSTGATTTTGTGGCAGGCCTTTAATGATAGCCTAGGAGTAATCACAGAAGGAATCCAGTTTGAGTCGTATTAGTTTTGACAGATAATATCAATGACTTTTTTGCCAGCTACATGTTTCCCCCCCTCTTTAATTTACATCTTTTTTCAATGTTAGAAATTGTCACAAACCTGTGTGCCTTAACTTTTCACACCAGGTGAACTCGAGACATCAAAAGCCATCAAAGAGTCAGAAGTATGTGTGTGTCCCCCACCCAAACTTACGACAACAGACCTCCTCACATCTTACTGCCTGATTCCTTGCAGAGTTTGCCCTAATCCGTACTGCAGCATCTGAAGCCACTTGCTTTAACCTGCCCTTTATATACTGAAATACATATCTGCTTCTAGCTGAAAGAAAAATTACAAACTGGCTGGGGAAGGATGAGTGTCAGTGGTGATGACCGCACATGTGCTGCATGGCAAGTGATGGAGCTGGACTAAGCTTCATCCATTCTCTGGGAAGTGTGTGCAGGAAGGACGAACATGCATTGCAGGCTTACTGCAACTACCAGCAAACTTTCCGCATCCCAAATTAAAATTAAAGGGTTTCCAGCATAAGAAAAACATCCATGGGAAATGGGGCCTCATCTACTTACCGTGAGAGCCGTGGAGTGTTACTATTAATTCCCAAAACTTTCCAGGCGCATTTATAAAGTGGCTTCACAGCACAGGCATTTCTAATGTCTCCAGCAGCCAGCAGCACAGCAGTCTGCTCAGGTGTTGTACGGGGACCTCAACACCAGCACAGCCGTTGGGCCCCACAAAGTGTGACAGATTGGCCATACTATCTCTGCACCGTGCTAGGTAAGAGTACAGGAGCATGACAGTGATGGGAATGTATGTATTTTCTATGCCACTGGCTACGATTCAGTCAAAGTGAGGCTTCATTGACTGGCAGGTTATTTTTCCTTAGAGTGATAGTAAGGTCTCAGCTTTGACCTGCTCCCTGTGAACACTCTTAATATATCAAATACTTGGTAAGGCTAGATCACTGGTGAGATGAATAGTCCTGAAGGTTTAAGCTGGCCTGAGTAAATTTTTCATGGACCATTTATATAACCTTATTGAAAGACAAGTAGTATCATGAAAGCCTTCTCAGATGCCTGATTATATCAGCACGAGCCAGCCACTGAAATCTAAGCCCAACAGATGTTTAATTTCTAAGCTTTTTCATGTTAGGCTTCACTAAAGGAAAAGGCAGGGAGAGACCTTTCTTTTTTGAGTTGAAGTCTCCAGTGACTAGCTCAGTCTACCGTTAGGAGTGCCTGCCTTTCCTTACGCTTTTTCTTTTTCCCAGTTCTAAACTCAAACAGGTCTATAAATCAGGATTCGTGCTGGCTGTGTATACAGGGCTCTTGCAAGAACCATATTGGCTTCATTTACCTTTAAAAAGGCCATATAACTAAGAAATAAATGGAATTGAACCATGCCCACATCTCTCATATTTTCTAGGCTTTTATATGGGATGGGCTATGTAACACTTTGCCTCACAATGGCACTGCTCCCTGTAGGCTGCAGGCTGGGGCCAAAGCAAAGTTTATATAAAATTTGCTCTTCAGGCTGCATRGAGGGTTAGGTTTGGGGTTTTTTTCCCTTAGCAAGAAAAAAAGTCTGGGGAAATAGGGCGGAGGTTTTGTGCAGCACAGGCTGTCAGTGCCCTCTGCAGGGAGGTGCGCTCCCCCCGGCCGCGTGGATCCTGCAACGCTCCCACGGCCCCCGTGGGAGCCCACCCTGCGGAGACCCCCGCGCCGGCAGGGCAGAGCTGCAGCGCCAGAGGGAGATGAAATGTCCTGGCCATGGCAAACGCTTCCCAGGTGGGTTCAGCAGTCAGGGGAGAGGGAGGCAGCAGCCCTGCTGGCAGCAGACCCGCTGCACCATCACGTGCTGCACCCTCGCACATCATCACACCCTCGCGCATCACACCCTCGCACGCTGCATCCTGGCACGTTGCACCGTTGCCTGTGACCGGGATGCATTTGCTGGCRGAGGAGTTTGCTGCCTCCCCTAATCCTCCCCACTCTGACAGCAGAAGACAGCAAGAAGCGCTGCCAGGCAAAGCCGTTACCCTCCTCAACAGACAGACAGACACATGCACGCACTTTTCCAAGCATGGGGTGATTTGGCCAGCCTTTCTGAGACCGACACACAGGCGGGCAGACACCCCCGCCCTCCCCTCCGGGGCTTCCCAGCCATCTCTCCCCAGCTCTGGCAAAGCTGTGCCAAGACTAGGAAGTGTTTCATGATTGTGAAAACTGTTTTGTCTGGAAAACCTTGTTTTTCCAGTCTTCCATGCAGCTTGGTTCACCTTGTGCTGCTTAGCTCCCTCATAAGAAAGCARGGAGTTTTGCTGGGCTGATCTCCGCCACCGGACAGCGGGTAATGACCATAGATGACACCTTTTCTATTAATTGCAGCATCTCTGTATTAAACCAGATTTTGCACAGCTGCTGCAATGGCTACGTGACTTCCCAGCCTTTTTCTTCATTCCCCGACACGGCACACTCCCGTTTTAGTCTCCAAGAGCCAGTCGCCCCATTTCACAGCTGGGAAAACCACACCAAACCTCTCTGGCAAACAGCAGACGGCCACCGGCTGGGGACCAGCCATGGCCTCCAGAGGTGCTGTGGAAAGCACAGCAAGGATGGAGTCGTCGTACCCTGCATGAACTGATACTCTCTGACCACAGCCCCTACAATTTCTCTGGTTCACACAACAGGGAGTGGGTTTGGTAACAATTAACCATATTTTAATTATCCCTCCATTCTTTAGAAACAGGTTAAGCTAAATATGTATTTTTTATAACCAAGGAGCTACAGCTAAACAAGATCCATTTTGTGTTGGTTACAGTCCAGGACTAATCCATTTTCCTAAAGTTATATCAGACAAACACAGATCTTTCTGGCCAACCTGAAGCCCTCTCAAATAAGACTAATGATGAAGGCTTAGCTGTTTTATTTTTCTTACCCACAGTAAGATCTCCATCAGGAGAACTTAAGGAAATAAGAGGGATTTGGTGGATGAAAAGAAAATCTGAGGACAAGGGTGTTTGGGGTTGGTTTTGGGTTTTTTTGAGCAACGATGCCTGATAAGCATCATGACTCAGTAGGAAAAAAAATGCAGCGACAGAAATAACCATGAGGCTTCTCCTTCCTCCAAACCTGGGTGGTTCAAATACATGACACATAGGTTTGAGCTTGAATGTGAATTTTTTAGAGCCTGACACTCCAAGGCACTGCATCTGAACATGCTGGAAGCTTTGGCTGGTTGAAACCTTTGAACCTACCCCTAACACAGATGCAGACCCATTTGTGGACTTGGAGCCCATCACATGTTTGATGAGATCTCTTCTATGCCTGTGGGGTTTTTTTTCAGTTTCTGAAATAAGCAGATTTGAAATGAGCCAGGACTTTTTAGAAAAGGTGTTAGAGACCCCCACACCTCTAGTTTGCAAAGAGCAGCACTCGATGGTGGCTCACTGGCTCCATCTCTCAGGAGGAGGTAGGGGTTGAGGAGCAGAAACGACTGAAGGTGATGAAGAGGCCAATTCACTTCTGCGTGAGATTCATCTGTCTGTTTTATAAGCAATCAGAGCCGGAGGCTGACCTGGCGGGAGCTGAAAATTAGACTTACCCATTCCRCCTGGCCATCGCTTTACCCAGAGCATTTTTCAGTGGCGAAAGAATCCAAGAGCAACAGAAATAGAAGAGTACTGAAATAGTATTTGTAAGCACACCAATGAGAGAACGGCTGCAGGTTAAGCTGTCTCCTTTGAAGAATTATGCACAGTCACATACTTGTGACTATTTAGCAGGACAGTCCATCTAGTTAGCTTTTGAAGACATGGTGCTTTTCTAGCCAGTAAACTACACATATCAGCGTATCCAGTTTTCCACGTGGGAACCCAAGGCAGAAGACCCCCTGCGCTTGCTGTCAATCACACAGAAATCAAAACATTCCAAAATTTTAAACATTTTAAAATTACAAAATTCCTTGGTTTTATCCAGTGTTTTTTGCCCACACAGCACAGATTTCTCAAGGAAATTATTATAACCTTGTTTGTACAGATGGCGAAACTGAGGCACGGCAAAGGGACTCATTCAAAGTCCCAGCTCTAGCAACTGCGATGATAACGGGGGACAGAATCCAGTTATCAAAAGCCTGAGCACAGATCAATATCCATGCTCCCACTCCCCCAAATTCAGCAAGTTTGAGGTGGCTGCCAGCATCTCTTACTGAGGAATGACCCCTGAGGAAGACTGGCTGCTGGCAAGTGAGGGCTGGCTCTGTGCTCTGGACGGTAAGCAACCGCCGCACTCAAGTCCCATAGAATCATCTGGCACGGAAACCACAGATCACGTTGACATTGTTGCTGTTGGCACGGGGTATCCGGTGTACTAGAAGGAGAAACACCACCCTGTTATCCTGCTGTCCTTTGTTTCTGATTTATGGATCCCTCTAAAGCACAAGTGAAAGGTATTCACTTCATTTATGGTATGTGGTAGAAAGTGGGATTTCAAGAATGGCCAAAATACCTTCTACATTTGCTGCAAAGACAGCAAATTCCACATTTATTTCCTCTTCTATGGGTACAAAATTTGCATAAAGAAGTCACTGGGTAGTTGTTATGAGTAGAAATTCAAGGCATATCTTCCACCCAGTAATAACATGGTTTTATTAATCAATGTTCAAACCCAGATCTCGCTATTTTAGAGGCTGGGATTACACTCCGCGTATATTGACGTTATACCTGGCTGATRGAATTGCTTCCCTCGCTGCTCCCCACTGGTTTGGGGATTCCTTATTTCTTCTAAATTCTCTTCTGCAGGATTAAAGCTACCTAAATGGAAGCATGCACTCAGTATGGGAGATGCTTTGCAAGTCTCTGATTTGGGTTCCATAACATAAATCAAATTTCAAAAGGAGCAGTGGGTACCCCATCGTGCTGGCACGCTGGAAAACATACAGTAATAGGCAACATACATTAGGGAGTAAATTTATATTGGTGGGCTGATATGAGCAAGACATGTCCTTGCTGATTGTGATCCAGGTCATTTTCTTTAGCTCGCGTTCGAATTAATCTATCTTAATAATGCTCCATAACTTGGCATTTTGGACTTCTCCCTCTGCAGTACTGCAGCTGACCAAGGTGCAGAATCTGTTGATCTGGATGCTCGAGTTAAAACTCATATGAATTACAGGGGCTTATTTATTAGTTTAACTGGATTCTGACTCTTCAAATGCTTAATGCTATCTCTTGGTTGCTACTTGCCTTTACACTTGTTCTAAGTGAGAGCACAGGGGTTGTTTCAGGCCCAACRTTTTATCCATCCTGCTGCCATGAACTCACTCATACAGTTTCCATCTGATTTAATTTTATTTCAGGCTTAACCATTTGAAGATTTTTCTTTTCTCTCAAATTATATTGTGGGCATTAGTCCAGTCCTTAATGAAGAAACATCAATGTCACCAATACATYAGTAATCCCAGATGGCAGCAATTGCAGGAGCCCTGGCAGCAGGGAGGAGTGACACCCRAAAGTGGGCAGTCTCGGCATGGTGAGGCTGCACGAGCCTCTCACCTTGCTGCAAATCCAGCTCAAAACCTATCAGCACTGTAGGCAAATTGAATTTTGTCCCACTTAGAATAAGGGGCTGGGTCCAGCTGTGTTCCCACTGCGGGAAGGAGAAGAGAAGGCTGGGGTTGGGATGGACGCGACAGGGAGAACAGCAGCAGAGCCGGCTGTGCCACTGGGCAACCTGCCTTGCTTGGCTTTGCCCATGCCCATGCCCAGTCCTGCCCAAAACCATCCGTAAGAGAGCCACTGGCACAGAGCCATCCACATGCCAGACAAGCTTCTCTCTCTGGCTGTCAAGCTGGGACCCCTCATCTGCGCTGTGCCTTCCCAGAGCGTTGTTTAAAGCCTAGTTCTTTAACCTGTCCCTTTTTTTCCTGTTTGTCTTTGTGCAATTTATAGTATCTCTCTCTGAGATGTACAAACCCCAGCTGAATAGTCAACACTGTCTCCTCAGTCGTGGTGTTGCACATCAGCAGGCACAGAATCAGCCCACTGATAGCATCAGGCCAGTGTTTTCCCAAACCTTTTCTTTCCCTTAGCTGTTAGAAGAGAAAAGGGGGGAAGAGGGAGGGAGAGTTCATCCCACAAAGCATATTTCTTGGTTGCTGAGAGACTTCAAATCTCCCTAATGAATAAACACAGTGCACTTAATTTTGTTTATGAAAACAGACTTATTGTGATGGCAAAAAGCATGAGTCAGTGCCCTGAGTGAAGGGGAGTGCAGCAGCTGGAGACACTCACCGAAAAGCAACGCCTCGGAAACCAGAATAACTCTCATCTCACCCAGTGCCAAGAGATGCAATTTCTCCTTTAACAAAAACCACCAGGATACAGGGAGCGGGAGAAGGCTTCCGCATGGCCTGGCAATTGGCTCTTGAGCAAGTATTGCCATTGCTATGAAAAAGCTGAGAATTTGTGAATGAGCAGCGGGTGCCAGCTGACACCGCGCACCCTGCACCCAGCCCAGCAGCATCCTAACGATGCTCTTGATGAAGTTGGCCTGAGCCTGGCTTGCGGGTTTGGGCTCCTGGGTAACAGCTTCAGAGCTGCTGCTGGTCCCTCACTGAAACAGAGCAGAGAGACAACAGGGAAGGTGTATATTTGAGCCCCTCAAGGAGATGAATTGCTGACTCCAAGAAGCACGTTCTCCATTCATCTCTGCATCCCCTCTGACAGTTGTTGGTATTTATTTTGCTTGGACAAAACAAGCAAAGTGGGATCTGAAACTATCACTGTGGCTTCCTGGCCTGGTGAAGGTCCTGAGGCTTCAAATAAGCAAGTGCAACAGGAACACTATTTCCTTTAACTAATTTTACTCTATACTCACCATTAGACTTACTTCCCATACGCATGCCCCATCTTCTGGAGGGGAAAGTCTAGTGTGCAAAATGCACACCACAACGTGCCTTTAAGGAGCCCCAGGTTGCTGAACACGTTGTCCTCCTTGCTGCAGCATTCGGTGGTGTGTCATCCTGCCACCAGCACCCTTGCAGAGTGAGGCTGATTAGATCTTCATCTAGTCCTCAGTGCATTACTGGCGCTTCATAAATAACGCCAGCCCTTCCTTCAGATCATGGGCCTTTTRTTTTTCTTCCTCAGTTTCACTGATGTAAATCTGCCATGTATGCACGAGGCCATGCCATGGTGATGAATGATCCTGAATAAGGACCCACTTAGCCAATTTTCACTGTACAGAGTCTCATTGTGCGGAGGAGGGTTAACACACAGGGCTCTGTTCAAACAAAATGAGGTAAACAGAAGTTCAACGCTTTTCCTTCCTTCCTTCCAGAAAAAAAAAATCCCAAACCATTTTCTGAAGGCCAAGCATGGAGGAAGGAAAGAAATTTCAAATAAAAACCTAAAATTGCTCATCCTATGTTGGTGCCTAGTTAAGATAYGCAGGCAAATATACTGGACATAAGCACGAATCATATCAAGAGGAAGGTTTTTAGGCGCCACAGGGAAGGCAGCAATAGATGGTACCACGTACACCGCAGAAGGCAGATCAAGCTATCCAAGCTCCCTAAAAATGTCCCCCAAAGACTGAAACAGGTAGCGATTTAAAATTCTGTGCGTCCTACTTTCCGCGTAAGGCAGAGAAGAGCCTGTCACTCTGCAGGACAGTGTCAGCCCCAAGCACGCACAGCCACTGCTGTTGGCAGCACTGACTGGAGCATCCAGCTCCCCTCGATATTTAATATCCCATACAAACAAGGCTGCCAACTTCCATCAGTTGGCTGGCTAAACAAAAAACACTACGGCCGCATACTCAGCCTCCAACTATTACATATTTTTAAACATCTAGTCCACTGGGACTGACCCAGAAAATTGAAGGTAGGTGGGAAATTAGCAGGTTTTCCATACAGAGACTGTAGTTAATATCTTTGCTGGCTAAAAGACAACCAACCAGAAAAGAGTGCTAGATTTTAGCTCTGGGCTGTCCATTATTAAGGGACCTTTCAAGCTTTTGCCATATAGCAGAAGAAAGCAGAGACTGCAGAAGGTTGTACTTTGCCCTACAACCACATAGTCGTTTAGTATTTTCAACTATTTAAACCGGTTCTCTAACAAGCTAAAACTATTGCAGCAAGCACATCACGCCTGCTAGCAGAGGAAGGCAGAGGAGAGATGGGACTCGTGGATTTTCATCACTAAAGCCTACGCCTTTAGTCGAAAAAAAAAAAAAAAAAAAAAAAAAAAAAAAAAAAAAAAAAAAAAAAAAAAAAAAAGAGTATAACTTCTACGGGCCGAAAGGTTAAATTCATGCCTTGGAAAAGACACCGCTAGAGGGAGCAGGCCCATAAGGATGCCAGCGCAGCCCGGGCCCGCAGCAGCCCCGCAGCAGCGCGGGGCGGCGGGCGGGGGCCGGGGCGGCTGCGGGCGGCTCCCCTCGGGGCTGGGCACCCGGGAACGGCCCCCGGCTCCTTAGCACTGCCTCATTCCTAACATCGCGTCACATTACTTTTGCACAGGCTCAGAGGTCCCGGCAATACAGTTTCTGGGACCCCGCGAGGTGCCTTAGGCTTCCAGTGCCATGCTGATRCGGTCGCACAGGGTATCATATACAAGCAGGCTGACCGAGGTAGAGTTGTACGCTGATTTTGCACTAGCACTCATTCAAATGCAGGCACAAAGCACCGAGATGCGAGCGTTAACGGTTCACAGTACTGCTGTTGTGTTATATTAGTTGCTTTTACCTTTTTTCTTTCTCAGTATGATTAATTTGCCCTCTTCCTCATCCAGCCAGTGCCCCCAACCAATTTTCCCCATGTTAAGAGGGAACTGTAGTTTCAGAGGGTTATTAGTTCAGCACCTTTGAACAGTAACTGTATGTTCAGCTTAAAAAATTCTATTAAAAGTGTGTTATGTATCAAGTGGAGCCTTGGATAAATAAAGGACAGCAAGCAATACTAGAAGTCCTCCTGTAGACTGTGTTAGTCACAGGTCAGTGCTTTCTGTTACTGTAATTCCCAGAAAAATTGCATTAAAAAGTGAAAACACTGTGATCCAAGACCTTTTCCTCTTTTTGTTCCCCAAAGCTTAAGAYGGTTGAATGACAGATGGATCCTTTTTCAGTTTCTTTGAAGTTTCTGATTAAACAGTGACGTTTCATGTACCTTTAATACAAAACCAATTCTTCATCTGCCACAACAGCAGCAAATGGAAGAGGATGTGACACCAGCCCAAACAAAACGCCAGGCGTTTCATGCAAAACCTGTGGACGTTCCTCCCCTAGTTCTCACAAAAGTCAAACTTTTCTGATTGCCTGGCTCCAGAGCATGAAGCTGGWGGCACCTATCTCCCCAGCAGCATCCCTGACACTACGAGGGCCTGGGTATGYGATTTGCCATTTTGTTGTGTGCTGTAATGCACCTGGCACAGAAAGGTCTTGGCCTTTCATAACAGTCACACACAAGATACTAATACAAAGAAATAATGGTGAATAATAATTTTCCCATAAGATCCATTTGAAATAGTCTGTATCTCCAAAAGTACTTATAATTCAGGGGAAAAAAAAAAATCTATTAAAAACTAGTTCTGTGGTACTAAACTTGGCTCAAACCAGCCCCTTAAAAACAAACAAAAAACCCCTAAGCACTGTAGATTAGTTGGCTTTTCACCAACCAAGTCTTGATTGAAAATCAAATGCAGATGTGAACAGAAAAAAGCAGCAATTTCAGCTCTCCCAGCAGCCGCTTGTTGTTGGCATGCTCTAGAAAAATATCAGTGCAAACTGGTACCGTCTGGACCACGCTGTAGCCTTCGTGGCAATTATGCGGCCAGAGCGTTCTTGCTATCCCCATTAAGATAAACAGTGCTTTCCGCAACAAAGAGAAAGGAGAAATTAAGGCAAGCAAAAAGAAAAAAGGACTCAGATGGGAAAGCTTAGTTTTCTTACAGCTAAGGGGTATGTGTGCAACTCAGTGCTAGGAGTGAAAGCATAAGCCAAGAAATTCATCCTCTGGCTTGTCCCTGACAATGCCTGGAGGGGAAGAGTCCTCCTGCACAGGGCAAACGGGGGCTCCATCACCCCAAACTGTAACCACCAGCCAGAGAACAGCAACAGGCTGGAAAAGGGGAAGACAAGAACACTGACCAGTTTTAAACTCCTTTAAAAAAGAAATGAAGAAGAAAGAGAGAGCATGATGATAAAAGATGTTTTGTGCTGTACTGGCAGAGGAGCAGAATTGATGATGTGATGAGTCAGTTCCCTCTCCAGCATTAACAATCCTCAACATGCATCTTCCGAAAGCAGCCTCTGTTTGGGGTCCCTGACTCTAACATCAGCAATACTTTCCTTGGGACAAGGATCTGTCTTCTCTCAAACTTAACTCCTTTTTCAGGGGAAGAGAAAACTACCACTGCACCATTACAAATTCTTTCAGGGGTGGAGGGGCTGCTTGAGTAGCTAGTTGTCTTCAGGGCAAGAGAGAACGTTTTGTATCAAAATAAATTTCATGTGAATGATCCTATTTATGATACAAATTTCAGCCTATTCTAGCTTACCATACCCAGAAATACTAAGAGAATTAAACTTGAAAAATTGAAAATTATATCCATTTCCACATGCAGAATTGAACTTTGCAGGATTCTTCTTTTTTTTAAGTTCATGCCACTGGATACACTCCCCTTCACTCCCCAACACTCCCTCCCTTGTGCAGGATGCTTGCAGTGGCTATCATACAAATGACACATTGTCTCTTGGCAAAAAGAGGCGCAAAATGAGACTTGACTCAGAGACCTGCTCACCAACAGCAGCAAAAATTCCCCTCAAAGTTTCCTACAGAAGCGGAGCCAGAAGGTATCTTTCTTGATTAATTTTCTCTGGAGAGCGAGAACTTGGAATATCTCTGCAATACCATGTAGCAGTGTGTTTTTTAAATGAAAATAATTAAGTTCATAATAATAGATAGCCCTTGTTTAAGTTTGTAATAATAGAAGCATTAATTTTCTTCATTTTGTCCCGTTCATCTACAACAAAATAATCTGAGAACAGAAATACCATTAAAGTAGAGAGAGTGGAAATAAGATCCTTGCATTAGAAAACCATTCACCAACATGGCCACGGATAAAATATCAGCTCTGCTTCATGACTCATCTCTGAATCTATAACTATTTAAATACCAAAGTACTTTAAATTTTATGTGGTCATGATAAACAGCAACAGGCAATTGAATTCACATCCTCAATGCATAATACTTTATTAAGGAAAGCTCTCCACCTAGCCATCTGCTTTCTCTTCCCCCTTTTTCTCATTTCTTCATCATCTTGGATTCCTACCTCCTTTTTCTCCCAAGAAAGCATCCAACCCCAAAAAGCACTCACAACATTGCAGAACCATCTTGAAAGAAATGTGGAAACATTCTATGAATTTTTACAGGAGCAGCTTTCATACTCTACACAGTAAGATGCTGCATATTTCTTATTACAAAGAAATTCTTTGAAGCTATCTCCATATTGTTCAGCCATCACTGTTATCAGCCCCAGCAGAAGAAAACCAAAGATATCGCTAATTAATTGCTGTGTCACTCTGAAAATGTAGATTTTTCTCTGCTTTTGACTCTGGTATCTCCTGGAGTATCTTCACACAGTACAACCGCAAGAGCCCCAGCTCCCTGCGGGCTTGTGCTCGCGCCTACTGCAGCTACCAAAGCAACTCTGACCCCTCTGTGCGCTCGAATCCCACCTTGAAACTTCCTTCCCACCCACAAGAGGTGAATAATAAATGAATTGTGCTACTCCAAAATATTGATTACAGTGGCTGTACCCTTAATTCTTCACTTAGAGCCACCAGGCACCTTGCAAGTCACTTGTTTGGAAAGTGTCCAGATCCCCAGATCTCCTGTGAAGGAGCAATTTGCAACCTGTACCCCAAGTGTGGGGCTGCCTGAGGTTGGTTTGGTCCCAGAATCGGGGTGCCAGGGTGTCCATGCCTTCTACCGGCTGCTGTCAGTGGCACAAGGACACACCTACACACACGGTACCTGGGAATGAGAAGGTGAAAGTGGACATGGAGATAGCTGAGATGTAACTGCCCCGTGTGGAAGAGCTGCTGAGGTGGGGACAGGCCAGGGACAGCGYGTTGTGGAGGGTGACGGGAGCCGCACTGCCAGGGTGACCAGACATCCTTCTCTGCACCCTTCGACTCAATTTTGCCTGCAGAAACTCAGTATACTATGGTCCACATTGGTCCTTCCACCAGCAAGGAAATACGCTGGCTTCACTCTTTTAATAAAAATGACTGTTTTAACATTGCACAATAAGCACAATCCTGCTGCAGAGAACAGTTGCTAAACCAGCTTCAGATCTTTACAAGCCTGCAATCTTCAAAAGAAAAAGAGAGGGAGTTCAATTTGCAGTTAGGGATCTATGAATACCCAGTTTTGTTTCTGCTGGGGAGACCTGCAGGACATAGTCCCGGGGGGAAAAGCTCCGTGAGTGCAGTGAGGAGGTACTGCTGGATCAGGGCGGAGGTGGCTCACACTGGCTGCAGTTCAAAGCAAAATGTGTCAGAATGAAACCAGAAAGAACTGGACTTTTTTCCACCTGTTAACTCTTCAGTGCTGAGCTCCTTCTCCAATTTGCACTTACAAACTTACACATAGCCAGTCTTAATGTAAGATTTAACTCATCATCACTGACACCCCAAAACACAGGCACTATTGCAACGTTCATCTGCGGGCCTGGAAGTCCTACACAAATACTATTTCACCTGTACTAACACACCTTAGTTATTTGATCTCAACGAGACAGGATAGTACCATCCATTTTGAAGAGCAAACTGGTGTATCAGTGGGCAAACCACTAACAAGGCTCATTAGCACAAACTAATTAAAGCCAGGAGTCCTGGCTCACACTCCTTCCTCTCCCAACTGGAATCTCTGCCTAATCAGGCTCTTTCCCCCATCCCAACATTGGAGTGTCAGAGATCTTTCCCAACCCTGTAAGTAACCATAACTGCATTAAAACTGGATTTCCTAGTTTATTCTTTCCGTCCTATTTGCTTCGTTTGTGGGGGGGGGGGGTGTATTCAGAGCATGGCAGCTGAAATACTCCAAAAGCTCCCTTTCCTGCCCCTGCACGCGGCGGGGGCCTCTCCCTGACCCACCCCTGAGGCCCAAGCTCGGGCAAAGTGCCAGTGTCTCACAGGTAGCCCCTCAGATACCCAAAGGTTTAAACTGTCATAGAAAGGATAATCTGGATTTCTAGTCCTGTGGATTATGAGAAAAATCTCCCTCAAAAGATGACCCAGGAGAGCTTGATCTTAGAGCCTGCCAGAGGACAGAGGCCATGTGTGTGACGAGCACAGGCACATGGGGACAAGCTCCGTGACAAGCTTCTGTCCATTTGGCTAGCTATTGGCCTGGTGGTAATTTGGGTCTGGTATACATACAAAGAGTTTCAATGCAAGTTTGGGATTCATGCTAGAAAACTGAACCCCTGTATGCACAGCCCTGCTTTTGTCTAATCCACCCAGACTGCGCTGCTGAGAGCCTGGGTCTGTACAAAGACACCCATTTTGCTCAAACTCTTCCCTCAGGACAGGGCTAGAGCTGGACTTGAGCCTGCGCCAGAGCTTGCATGAAAGCAAGCTGCTCATGGGCAAGTCTGGACTTGGAAATGGACTTGAACATACGGTCCATCAACAGCATAAGCATATCCCAAAAGCTGGGTGATCTGGCTCTTCTGAGCTTAATGGCTGTTGACCCTGAAACCTAAAGATCAACCATGATTTCAATGGCAATAACTTTAGCAGAGCCTTCCAGCTACTCTGGACCTGGATTTTCAGCCTTTCTCCTGTTGCCAGAAAGGATGTTAGTGCTTTTGCTAAACCCAAAGCCTTTCAGTTCCTTTGCTGTGGAGCTCTGTCCTGCCCTGGGACAGTCTGAGCCAGAAACCACTTGCCAGCTCCTCTAGCATGGCTGGGGCCTCCACCCAGAGAGAGTTAGGTCCTTTTCTGCAACATCTGCCAGTTCTTACCTGTTTTCTTTTAGACTCAGACTATCTATCAAGCTCTACGCCTCCACCATTTATCTCCCATGTGTTAAAGTGTGCATCCAGATGGAAGCGCCTGCAGTATTCCTGATACCAAGGTCACTGTGAGAGAACTTGTGTGGGAATTTGGATCAGACGAGTGCTGTTTCAGCATTAGGCCTTATCAGTGGTAACCACCCAGGTTACATCCCTACCTCCTAGAGAGGGATGCAATGTGTATGTTGCTCCCTTCGTCATTCTCCAAGGGAATTCATGACATCTGCAATACATTACAGTCTTTTCAAAGAAATGTTGTCTACATTAAGTAGAAGTATTTAATTAGCACTTCATTTAGAGCATGTGGTACAGCTCACAGTTCCATTTTGGGCCAGAGATGATTTTCAAGGGTGGGTGGAAAACAGCCGAAAATGCCAGGAGGCCAGTGTAGTTTGCAACAGCCACTCACTGCTTATTTCTGTTTTCACATTATTGCAAACTTTGCAGGGAAGCTGCCGTAGTTTGTAACCCCGGTGAACTGAAAACAGACCCTGAAAGCAAATACACCAAAAAAAGTCACAGGAATGACTTTTACAAATGCCATGCGTCACCTTGATCCTGTTTCGCACCTGTGGCCACTCTACAGGTGTAAGGTCCTTCAGGAGGGAGATTGCTCCTGGGGCTGCAGGTCTACAGAGCKAGAAGCTCCTTCCCCTTCCATCCCCCCTGCCCAGACATGCGGCAGGGCAGCGTGCCCGAGTCCTGCCTCGCCCAGGGGAAGCCGCGATGATTCAGACACCGCTCTGAGTCATCATCCCTCCCCAGGGAGAGGCTAACGTGTTCCTGGCCAAAGCTAGCAACAGTTTGTAAACCCTGGGCTGCGGACAGTGAGTGTAGGGGTGGTGTCCCCCCATCTCCAATCCAGCRGGTAGCTCGCTCACCCAGGCACAGAGGTTCCTTGCTCCCCGCTGGGATATCCAGCCTGAGTCCCACGTGCACGACCTAGTTCTAAGTAATTTTAAAAACAAAACTCTCCAGTATCATTTAATGGAACTTGCCCATAATTTTATCAGTTCCTATGAGGGCTKGGAGATTCAAGTGTCCGTACTGGCCTAAATATTCCTCCTTGGAAGGAGAGCCAAAGCCTCAAATGTGAGCTTCTTACCAAGATCGAGAGCAAGTCGAAAGACATCTTACAGACAGACAAGAGCAAAATCATTGCACTAGAACTGCTGGAGTGATCCAGCTATATATTTCACACTTCTCAAGCTGAAATCTTGATCTGGCCAGCCTCAGATTTCTGCATCTGCTTGAACCCCCAAAACCAGCTACCTATTACCTTCCTGGTGCCTACAAAAAAACCCAAACAAACAAAAGAAAACTTGGTACCTGTAGCAAATATACTGTCATATTATCAGAAAAAATCTCTATCAGACTTTTTAAACATTACAGTAAAAGGACAAGATCAAGCAGCTGTGGTTTTGTGTGGTTTTATACATATATRCACACACATCTATCTATTCATATATAGAGATATATATCTATTTTTATATATATATGATAAAAACTCTTCCTTGGCTGTGTACATACAACTGCTATTAAAGTCAATGTGACTCTGTGGTGAATACATACAATCATTGATCATCACTTACCTATTTTATTTGCAGTGTTTCAACAATTTTCTATATTGCAGCAATATACCATGCCATCTCTTTGCAAAAGTTTTCACTGTTGCAAGTGATACTGGTAATCTATTTTTCACATTTAATTCTGTTAGCATATTTCCTTCAAGTATCAAACTCCGTAAGAATATGGCCATTATCATCCAGTTATCACTGGGGATTGTAAATGACACAATTCACGGACAAGCAGAACTGCTGTCATTTTGATGACAAGAGATTCACACTCAAAATTTAAATGTTAGTACTAGATGGAAGGCAACACACATCTCTGGAACAGATTTCTGATTTCCAAAATATAGCTAACAGAATACTAAGGCTGCTGCAAAATCTACAGTTCAGGCTATAAAGCAACCTTCTGAGACTCATATTTTATACTCTGGCCCTCACTCTCAAACAGCTTATAACTGTCTCCATCCTGCATGTGTAGAGCATGCACTTCTGAAACCCTAGAGTTGCATTTGTAAAGTAGACACTCTGCAGCCTTCCTTTTTGCATGCACCGATGCTTGTCTATTTGTAGCTAGACAGACTATTTCTTTGGCAGGAAGTTCTGAACACGCTATTATTATGGGCACAAACTTGGATTTCCTTTGAAAATGGAGTCTATAACGTTTCATGAGGTAGAACTTCTAATATCATATCTAACACTGGGAAGCTTTGTTCTCTGCAGTGGTATTTGAGCTCATGCCTCTTCGAAGGCTGTTGTATTAAGGAGCTGTTCTGTGTCTCGTGGGGTTATATATCTCATAGCAGCGTGTAATTTAGTGACTCTGCTCCAGCAAATTATAAAGCCCACGTCAGACTCTGGTCAGACACGATGCAGTGAACAATGTRTGCCACCAGATCAGCTCTCCTGGGGTTTCTTAGCAGATTAAAAGGTTGGTCCCAGTTTGACAAAATGTAAATGCAAAAGGTGCTTGTCCCAATATTTGCAATTACTGTGACTGTGTGTCTGCCGCAGTAAAAGCACTTGGAAAAGGTTAAATTTGCTTTTTAGAATTACATAATTTGAATTATACACACACGCTCCTGGGAAAAGCATGGCTGTTCGGCTCCAGCCTGCTCTTGCAGAAGTCAATAAGCGAGTATGAATATTAGCAGATGCAGGATCAGCACTTCAGCACTGAGCATCTCTGTAGCTGCTTCCTTGCAACTGCAGGGAGGAATTGAGTGTTGGGGAGAAGCAGCACATGGAGCCCTCTTCTTGGGGAAGCAAGGATGAGGAAAGTGAATAGAAGGGGAAGGGGTCTCATGGGGAAGAAACTTTGATTTACATTCTCTGAAGAAATAGAGATAGGACATAATGAGGCGAGAGGAAAGACATCTTAAACTGTGATTCTGCTGGCTTTCCTTCTCCTCTCCACATATTCCCTGGAAGATTTCCTGGTGGCACAAACTGCTTCATGTGTATCTTGTTTATTTTTGGCCTGGATAACTTCCTTTGGAGCCAGCCCAGCCCCTGTTGGGAACATAAGATAAATCTGGATTCATTTGAAACTCCCTTTTGGAATAGGCAGGGGTGTCCTTGTCAACATGTCAGATTAGGAATGCTCCATTTGGTTTAATGGAGCTGGCCTTTGGTTTAATCCAAAAGGCTCCATAAACTTCCATTGTCATTTATGCTCCAAAACTTCCAGTCTTCAGAATTACAGATTTCTTTTTCCCCCATTTTTTCTGAAGGTAGCGGCTTCCTTCTTAAATTGTATTCCTTTGCTGTTTGATTTGCTAGTAAATCAATTCAATTGCATCCACCAGAGATGCTCCATTTATTCTGGCATAAGGAAGTGTTTTTATCAATCTGAAAATGATACCATTTTAATGATCTGCAAAGTTAAAAAATGCATCAAAGAACGGAGGAAAACTGAGGAATGAAATATTAATGAAGGATACCTGAAAATCACTGCAGTACAGAGTGAAATCAGAATTATTTCTTCTAACGTAGACTTCCCAGGTGTTATTGGCAAGTCACTTCAGACATGTGCTGTAACATCCACTTCTGAAAAGTTGCTGTACTTGTTATTCTCTTACCTCATAGAAGGCTAAACTAATTCGTTCCTAAAGGAGATGAACGGGGTAGTAAAAATAGTCTTTTACATTAGTAAGTTGTAGGGTTCTCTGAAGTATAACTTTATGGCAGCCAAAATTTTCTAAATACTGAATCAATCAGAAAGCCTTCTTGGATTTTTGAGAGGATGGATAACTATGAATTTAGTGCGCTGGGCTGGCACTCAGGGCATCTGGGTTTAAATCCCATCTCTGGCATCTACAGCATCTGGCACCCACGCATCTATTGTGTGACTTTCAATGAGTAACTGTCTTCCATTTCCCAGTCCGTGGAACAGGGATAATGACCCTACCTCACGCTCCCATTTTGTCTGTCTGATCCAGTTAGGTGAAAAATTAATCACATGAGAGCCTGTCCTTTCGTAGACACTAACCAGCCAGCGTCGACCAGCCAAGTGAGACCTGGTCAGCTCGGGACTCAGTGTCAACATGATTTGTCCAACACAACATGTTTTTCAGACATTGCTCAATCCTTTTGGAGGAGGCATCTTACTCCAGTTTGAGACCCTATAAACCAAGCTTTGTCATGCAAAGGGCTTGCTACCAGTTGTGTCACACTGGAAAGGCAGTTTCTAATGGGAACACTGCTGCATCTCTACCAGAGTGTCAAAGTCAAGCTGCCACAGTGTGAGGAAATGGCTGTTGTGAGAGAAAGTGGTTCATATGACGGACAAAGCCAGTAAAATATAAAATTTTCTTAAATTTATCCAGAACCTCAGCCCTGTGTGCAATAAACATAGAAAACAGCAGCGTAAAAAGAAATTGGTTTTTTCCTGTTTTCAAGTTGCAGATAGATATTTTCCATAACTGCCAATTTTTTAGTCCAAGGTATTTGAAATTTATAAATGCTGAGTTCTAGGTTGTCTGACCTAATTTTCGTTCATAAATAGTAGGCTCAGAGTTCCCGGGGTGCTGATTCTGTACTGCCCAGCCAATGAGCTGCAAGGCAGAAATGTTTGGTTTCCTTTTGTATGTACATAAGTAATTTCTGGAAACCACATCCAATCCAGAGAAACCTGCATCATGGCATAGAGACTTTTATATCCTGGCTGACCACAGACACACTACTTGGTAATTCAGTGTGATAGATAATGTGACCTCAGTGTGAGCTGTGCCCCAAACTCAATACTAATGTAAAAAAAAGAGTAATCCCTACAGAACAATAGACTACAGAAGATGTTTCTATCTCTGTTTCTCAGTTCCTTGAGCCTGATACTTATATTGATATCAACAAAAAAAGCACAAAAAAGAAAACCACCAAAAAAATCCCCAATACAAACATGCATTTCAAATTAAATTCTCATGTGATGGGCTCTCCAACAGACCAGTGTTCAGCTGATGGTATTAATTTAGTCTTGACTGGTCATTTAGATGGTAAAATTATATTTTGGTCTTATGTAAAGATCGCTGCAACACAAGTAAATCAAATAGTGTACCCTCGTGCTAGCAGAGCAAAATATAGAAAGTAATTAGAAGGAGATCAAAAAAATAAATGACATACTTTCCCTACAATGTGAAGCTCTGTAGGCAACTTAGAATTTGTAAATTAAACACCTGATTAAGGGCAGCAAGACTGCTGATCATCTGCTTTCATTATTGCAGAGGAATTCAGAGCAAAAGGTATCAAATTAAGGGTGAAATGCAAAAGGAGTTATCAAATCCTTCCAGCTCAAATACACAAATTCCAAAGTTACTGGTAAGATAAGAAATAGGGGGAGGTTATTAGGAAAACATTATCCTTAACTTCACTTTTAAGAAATCCAATTCCTAAAAATACACATTCTAGAAAATGACTTGGATATTAGCTATGGCAATGAAACAAGTTGTCGCAGAGACTCTAAAACCCCACAGTGCCGCAATTTTGTCGCTGCTATTTTTGGAACRGGCACATGGACTGCATTTGCAGGGCACTGCACACAGGTCTGCCTGGCAGGTGCAGCCCTGCATCAGGCTGAATGCCCTATTTTTCCTAGTTCAGCACTTGAATGATGCTGAGAAAGCTCAGCACATTCAGGAAAACATTCACCCATAATCCTCAGAGCTGGAACAAATAAAGCTGTCATACATTTTTAATATTTCTCAGCTATTTAGAATGTGAATATTCATCATTCTTGCAAACCAGAGCCTAATTAGATTCATAAATTATTATTGCTTAAATGTAGAGCAGAAAAAAGCATGCATTTCTGAAGCTCATTTCACCCAGAGGAGCCCTATTTATCTTACGCACAATAATGAGATAGCAAGCATGCATAGTTTTCACTCTTTACAAAGCATTAAGTGGCAAATACAAAGCAGAACTCCACAAACCATGCCAGCCTCAGGCCTCCCTGCAGTCCCAGGCAGCACTTTCATTGAAGTCACGGGCACCCCGGTGTCCGTTCACCCAACTCCTGCTCAGTTTTGGCTAACACACGGCTCATGCTAAGGCCTGATGTGTGCTGGGAGCAGCACCACTGGGTCACAGCAAGAGCAACACGGAGGCAGGACATGATGGAGAGAGATAAAGGTTATCACGCAGCTGCCATCACCTCCCGCAGCCATCACCTCCTGCATCCTTGTGTATTAATTGTCTGGAAGTTTCTTCAGAATCCACTAACTTATGGAAATGGTATAGACCAAACTTCCAAGCTGGAAGGTTTAAATACATCAGCTTACCCAAAAAAAAAAGCTTTTGAAGCGGATGCTGAGCAGCAGGAACGGGTGGGGAGGGATCTGCTCTGCAAGGGTGGTCTTGCACAGAGCAAGGAAAGASCACAGCCCTCATTTTAACCTCTCGCATCACCAAAGGCTGCTGTTTTCTATTTTCAGTGGTGATTAGAGAACTCTACAAGTTGCTTCTTAAAAAACATAAAGTCTGCAAAGGATCTGAAAAGCTCTTAATCTGGATGGCAGGGGATTAACACGGGAACTTCGCAGCTCTCCGTGGTGAGCTGCAAACCGCACAGAGCGAGCCCTCATGTGTCCTCCGCTCTTCGTGGAGTGTTTGCTCAGATCAGGCTGAGAGTCCACAGGCAGCAGGCTGAAATTGCCTTCTCTGGAATGTATTTGTTTATCAGAGGGAAGAATAAATAGTTGGCTACACTGTGGTTATAACTGCATCTCCTGAGAAGCCCTCAGTGTAGCTAATGACGTGCATAACGCATGCGGGCTAAACGCTTCTTATAAATTTGGGGATATTTCCAGCCCCAAAAGCTGCAGATTTTTTCTGTTTTGTAAATGAACAGGAATGCTCAGTCCCCTGGTGGCACTGCCCTGCGAAGGTACCTCACCTCCAGAAAGGCACCAATGAAAGTCCAAACGGTATCAATGGTACAAAATGGTACCGGTGCAGAATGTTGCCAAAGACAGGACATAAAAATGGAGCAACCCATGTTCTTATCAGATATGAGAACTGATACTCACACGAGTGCTGTGACTTCTTCTGGTCTTGCCCTGACTCACAGATCAATTCCATTTCCATCCCATTTTCAGGTCTTTTTGAACAGACCTACTCAACACAGGGAAAATAACAGGGTTTAGTTCCACAGACTAATAATTGAAAGTGAACAGTTCTACTACATGTGCCAAAGTATTGGGCCAAATGCATCTCATTTTAAAGATAATTCATTACAATAATAATAATAATAATAATAATAATAGAGATGCAGCAAATTTGAAAATCGTAAGTCTTCTTCAATAGAAAAACCTACTTTAGAAATCAAAAAGGAGTTGTTTATATTTGGATTTTCATTACATAAAAGACTTCCTATTTTAGCTTCTTTATAGTATAAAAATAGCACCAGGGTTAAAACTAAAATCTAAATCTGTTCTATTATATTTGTATTAACAACAGTTCTAATTTCAGGCTGCCTTTTTCCTGAGCTACATTTTTCTATATTTCCTTTTGAGAGTTGTCCAAGATCATAGCCTTGAATCCAAAACTTTTACTGTTTTCTTGTAGGTCCAGTTCAAATCCCAGGATCCAATTATTTCCTGGAATTTAAGTATCTCTACAATAGATGAAATACAGATTTAAGAAAAAAAGCAGATTATTTAACACRTGTGTTTCTTTTAAAAATAAACAAATTTTAAAAGTAAATCTGAAATAATAACAACTTATATTGAGGCATAAATTTAATATCAGCTATTTTAAATTTTATATAAATTATTTATATACTTTCCAAATAACACATCTTTGCTGCTGATATTGTAAAGAAGTCAAGCAAGTGCTGCACAGTTAAATGAGTAAATAAGCTCTACTTTGGGTAGTAACTGTTTCTTCTGTAGGAAACACAGAGAAAGGAAAATTCAGCGTATTTTGAGTTTCGGTTTATCTGTGTTCAATGAGTGGGTCGTTCAACACTGAGAAACCAGCTAGGAGTTGAAAAAGCAAGAAAGTTTGTTTCTTCTTCCAATTTATACATACAAAGGAGGTGTGAGAGGCTGAGTCCCATTAGCTCCAAGACTTTGGCAGATACATTGACAAGAAACAAGTGCTTCAGTTTACTTCCCTTTGTTCATAAATACATTCATTTTAATTGTCAAACATGCTTGGGTAAACTTACTGCTTTTCTTTCTGATGCATCTAAAGCATTTAAAGACAGCTTTTAACTAATAATTTTAAGCTGCTGCTTTTTTGATTTTTAATTAAATTTCAGGTTCTTATTCAAAAGCAGTTTCACAGAAACTGGAAATGAAATCAGCCATCCTGTAAATAATATATGCTTGTCACCATTTCTAACATAATAAAAATAGAAAACCTGATAATCTKAATGAATGCCCACTGAGTTATAGAACGGCTTAAACATTTATCTATAAAGTCTTCTCTCCGAGAGCAGACAGAACAGGCAAAATAAATCCAACAGATAAAAATCAACATTTACTAAGAAAGTATTTTAAAAGTATGAATGCAAACCACCTTTTCTTTAAATCTGATGTTTCTAAGTGTTGATATAGATTATGACTTTTAGTTATAATTTAAATAACTTAAATCAATTCCCCACAAATATTCCCCTTTACCCCAAAGCAAACACAGCAGCTATTGAAGAGACAGCTAAAACACTGCTACAGCACACCAGAAGTGGCAAAGCTCCGTGCTGTGGTATGAGGGGAAGATGCCTGGAATTTTATAACTTATTTATATTTCTCTATAACCAAGAAAAGTGGAGAATACAGTGCAGAAAATGTCATTTTCCTTCGCAGCCACGAGAGGGGAGCCTTTTCCTTCTGTAACTTGGGGAAAGCCTGTTAATAATCTCCTCGCCACATGGAAACCATTGCAGGAGGGAAAGTCAGCTCCTTTGATTTAGCAGAAAAGTTTGGCATCATTTTCAAAGTCAATAAATACATACATACAGTCAATTAAAAAGCAACCAGCCAACTTATAACCGCACTAATTATTTATATATGCATGTCGAAGACTCATTGTTCTAGGGCTTTTACATGAAAAATTAATTTATATAGAAG
The DNA here is from genome assembly GCA_035582835.1 of Phoebastria nigripes. Lineage (NCBI taxonomy): Eukaryota > Metazoa > Chordata > Aves > Procellariiformes > Diomedeidae > Phoebastria > Phoebastria nigripes. The sequence goes on along the minus strand of JAYKAV010000589.1, from coordinate 1,087,672 downwards.
TCTGCAGCGCTTTTCCTCCCTTGTGTGAGAGCGTGTGTAAAACCCGCACTGTTATTCAGCACATTATGGTCACTRGGGGAATCCATGGGCTTCTGCTGAAAGGCCAAATAATTTGAAGTCAATTCTTCAGTGACAAAGGATGGGCTTGCTGTAGGCTTGGAGCTCATTAATTGTAGGCTCAAATGTCATGCCTGCTATTAAACCTCAGCAGTTTATTGTGCATGTTCTCCTTCTTTTACGTGGACAGGTTAATTAGTTGGTGGGTGAGACTTGCACTTACCTACAGGAACGAGCAGGTATTTTTATCTTGTTGAGTGTTAATTAGTCGGGGCTGGATCAGTACCCACCAGGGTCACCTAAATCTTTCCGTTGACCGCAGAGAACTTGGACCAGCCCTCGACTGACCACTGCTGAGGAGGGGCTCCCAGACGCTAAGCCCCAGCATCACTGGAGGAGGCACCATGGCTTTTCCTGGCAGCGTTAGCCAGCAAATTCTGTGCCCATCCTGGACCCCGTGAAGGTGCTGGGGTGGCCCTTCGGAGAGAAGATGGGTGGCAAAGGAAGACTGATGTCCAGCTAAAACCAGCACAGGCTCAAACCCAAAACGCATGGTTCAGGTCAGAGGGAACCTTGCAAGGCTGGGAACCAGAAACACAAGTGTTACTCTGCTATCATCTACAAACTCAYCTTTTTTTAAAAAAACATCCACTTGTTGTAGGAAGGCTCAGGTAATTCCTGCCTAACTTCATCTAGCAGTCAGCTCAGGCTGTCTGTGCGAGCCTTCCCAGCTGCAGGGCCAATACCCTCATCTAGAGGGAGGTGAATGAGGATTAAATGGTGGCTACTGTCTGCCCAGGAGAATGTGAAACTAAGGCCTGAGATGAGAGATGAAAGATGCTCCAAGGTGTGAATATAAAACATTAAACATTAAAGAAGGAAGGAAAGTGTGAGCTATATTGTTTTTCTAATTCAATACATAGACTGGAACTCAGATATGTCTTTATTTTCTGAATAGAAGGCCCAGCTTGACATTCATATTCCCAAAATCATGCCTGTATCTCTGAACAAGCCTAAGCTCAGTCCCTCAGAATGAAGAGCAGCAAAAGCCTGATCCCACACTGGGTACTAGTCACACTGCAAACGTGTTTCTTTCCAGCTACAAAAAAGCAGTCTATTTTCCTTGAAAATTGAAACCCTCAAATGAAATCAAGCACTACTTGAGCAGGATCCCACGAGGCAGAGGCAGCAGTAGGGGCTGGCAGGAACTGCCCTGCTGCTCGGCTGAGAGCTGCCGCCGGTCCTTGGGAAGCACTTGAAGCTCTACACCATCCCCAAGAGTTGGGTCAAGGGTGGGACAGTCTGCCTCCCACTGTCTGTGCACCCATACGTCCTCTGTGGAGCCAGGCAGAGGTTAACGTGGCAGAGCGAGGGACTGTTATCCTCTCGAAAGGTCTAGGGAGGCTCCGGGCTTCAGGCATGAATTTGCTGCCTCTGGTTGTGTCGGGGCTGAATTTGGCCTGTAGCGTTTTCACTCCAGCTGTGTCCCTGTAATGGGATTATCTGCTGGCTGTTCAAGAGCTCTACTGTGAGTATCTGGATATTATATCCCTTTGTTCTACTTACAATTCAATCTCTTCATTTTAAGGACAGCTTTTCTCTCTCCTCCCACTTCCCCCCTCCCTCCCGAAGCTGCGGAGTCAGAGAGCAGTTATGTTACCATAACATTTGATAAGCTCAGTAAAAAAATCAGAGAACACATAGTACCAGAAGGGACACAATGGGATTTTCATCTATCGCTCTGCCTTTGTACAAGGCTATTATCTATAGAGCACCGAGCACTGATCTAGCGCTACTAGACGTCTCCACAATAGTCTGAATCAAGCTGTGACAGGTTTCAGGTGATACTGCCTCCACCGTGACTATCTAATCCAAAGCCCATTACCTTTTAATATACACAGGTTGCTAGAAAGACCAAGGTAAGGCATGGCTGGCTGTCAGTAGTGAAATATCTGAGACCTCTAGTTTTCACTGTCTGAAATTTCAAGAGCATAAATTATCTGAAGTAGTTTAAGCAGTCTTTAGAAAGCCAGCTCCTAGCAAAAGCCGACTCAGCAGCCTTTTTGACGGCTTTCCAACCTCTCATTGGGAACCCCGTTGTCTTCTTACCACAACATCATTTTTATATAGCAGACGGGCGTAGGACATCGTTCTGGCTGTGCACTGCACACGTACAACCCTTTGTGCAGTATAAACCATAAGCCTGTGGATGAAGAAACAAGCCTTGACTGCTGGGTTGTCAGAATTCATGGATTAAAGCTTACCCAAAGGAAGGACTATTTATTATCAATGTACTTTGTTTTCAGAGAAGAAACTGCATATAACAAAAAACCTTCACTTGAAACAGGGCCATAGAAGAGAAAAATAACTGAGATCATGGTCTTTATTTATCACCAGAAAGGGATGAGGTTTTAAAGCTGTTTTGTTCTTCTTTACAGCTGCTATCAATTCTGACCTTCCCATATAACTCATCAGCAGTCTCTGATTCAGACTCTTATTTCTCCTTCTTTAAATAAAGGGAAAGAAGTAACGAATTTTAACAGACATCTTTATGCCTCCGATGTTTCTCAGAAGTCTGAGTTAAAGTAGCACTAAGAAAAACCAGAGAGCTTCAAATAGTTTGAAAAAAGTTCTCATCCTCACCGTGGATCAGCCTCTATTTGCACAGTATTTCTTGCTTCATCATCCTACCAGTTCTCCAGTCATCTAGGTAGAAAGGACCTGATTTAAAAAAAACACAAAGAGAAAGAATTTAACAAGTTAAAATATTTGAGGCTTCTTTAAACAAGTATCATAAAGTAGTAATGAAATAAAAAAACCAAAAAAGTTCACACGCTTTTCACCCACGTGGCGTCCACCCCACCAAGAGAAATATGTTTGCTGGAAATGACTGAACCTCTTTGCTCCTGATTTTATAAATGGCATTTTTTTCTTTACCATGGCACCCGCTATTTCCTACGACCTCCCATATGAGATAATTGAGGAGTGATCCAGCTCCAGAAAAACTCAAATGGAAAGAACAGTTTTGAATACAAATGCGCTGGTCACACACTGATTTACTTCTGAGAACCAGGTCCGCTTTCAGAGGCATGAGAGCGCTTTAGTTAGAAGTGTAACATTATTTAACTTCAATTACGGAAACCTTGGCCCTAAGACTTTGCCCACCTGGCGATGCTGCACATTGATGATGACCAGATTTCAGTTGCTCTCCTGCAGCAGCTCTCTCCCCCTGTGGCAATGCTTCTGAGCATCTCCCTTAATGAGTTACTTGGGTGAAAACAAGTTCAAGCTGTTGCCTAGTGAGAGGAGGTTAATCTGCTGTTAGATATCAATCCTTCTGCATAATTAGTGACTGTCTCTTGGTGATATAAATAGTATTATTAATTACACCGATATTAATACTGCCACTAACATTATAAGGTTTCATTATGGATACAAATTGAGTTTGCTGCAGGATCACAAGTCATTAACAGAAGGAATTTGCAAATCAACCTTCTCTGCTTCCCTAAGCGGGATGCAGACATGGACATGGAAATGTACACTACAGTGGTCTTTTTAATTTTCAGTCCATCATCACTTTCTTTCCCTGGACAAAAGCTCCGGGCAGACCAACATTAAGATGTTATGCCCCACCATCACTGTAAGAGGCTGTGACTTGTCTCTGTTTTGAAATCAAGTGAGGGAAGGGTGCACTCAACACAAACTATGAGGCATTAGGAAAAAGCAGTGCACCAAATACCCAGTAGCTCTTTCCATGCATTGCTAACATGAGATTCTGTTTAATTTGCCCTCAAGACACTTGTTGGTCCTATTTATTTGAGCAGACAAACAGGCCAGCAGCTGGTGTGGCAGAATCTCCCTAATTCACCTCCTTCCCTTTGTCCATTTCCATATATTTAAATTCCTCTAATAAGTTGGACAGACACTGGAAAACTGCATGCCTGTCCTTCCTACCTAAGCAAAGCAATCTCAGAGCTTCAGATTGCATATATACCCAAAAAGCAAAGCTGCCTCTCTTCTCCTCTTTGATCACCTCAAGAAAAAAAATGCCATTAAGATTACTGGTTTGTCACATTTACTGTCAGGTCAGAAATTCCTGCTTCTAACAATATTYCACTGTATTTACCAGTTTCTGCCTGCGGCTCTAACTGGAACCAGGCACCAAGTAAACAAACTCTTTGGCACTTGCGGAGATTGGTGGGGTGGGAGAAACTGCCCACCCTCAGAGAGAAACAAAGGAAATCTCATTAATATCCGTGTCTGCAGGGAGGCTGGGGTTCTGTTTCTTTGGATTTAGTCATTAATCTGTTTTTATTACTTCCATTAATATTGTCATCCATGCTTCTGCTACTTTATACTTCACCAAAATAATTAATGCTAAAGATTAAAATGCAGCTGCCTAAAACATTTTACTAGGATTCAAGGTGAAAAAAAGATTCTAGAAATAAAGTTTTATGAAAGAACCAGTTCTGAAAGAACTGGTCGAGCAACATTCTTAGATGTCAGAAGGGAGCTGATCTTCAAAAAGGACTGTGATCTCCAGAATTTCTCATTTGTGAGGCAGATTAGAGAAAACAAAGAAAAAACAGCAGATCTCTTTTTCTGCTTAAAAACCGTTTAAACAATATCTGTACTTGGAGAGTATTTTATCTGGGAACATAAAACCACAAAGGACCCCAGACCAGTATGCAATCAATGGATTGCTTTGCCTTCTGCCTAGGAATAACAGACCCCCAGAGCGAAATCCCCGGGCCCCAGCACGGCTGAGCGGGCTGGAAATTGCAGATGGAGCTTCCAGCCCCAGGTTGCCGCTGGCTGGCAGCCCGGCTGGGATTAATCAGAGGCTATCACCAACCCTTCGCTGCTCGGTGACTCGGGTTGGTGCAAGAACAGACATTTGAATTCATGTAGCTCATAAAATAAAATTGTGCCTCTAATTACCATCTGCAAGCATGCATTTTGTCATAGGCTGTTAGGAAGTTGTAGATCTCAATGCAATGAACGTTAAGGCAACAAATATTTTGGGGCTTTTGAAACCTCATAAAAACAAGGGTTTATAATCAAACTTCATATCAAAATCTCAACCTTCAGAGATCAAAAATTGTGAGATGGGTGGTTAAATAAGGATAAACCCATATACTGCACTTAAAAACCAGTTGGGCCTAGGAAGAACCTAATRAGAATTTGTGAGGCCATTCTACTGGAAGAATTCACCACCCATTTGAACTATTAATGAAACATTACAAGTGTGAGTTGCTCAAGGGGGTGGGGGAAAGAAGAAGAATAAAAACAAAAATGCATAAATTGGCATATTTGTACCTATTTCCATTCTTTTTATATTTCTGAATTAATTCAGTCTTCATAAAAAAATAATACCAGCCTCAGAGAGAGCTACAGACGTACAGGGGATTTCAGGCCACAGCACRGAGTAGGTGGGTATTGCCTGGGTGGTGTCAGGCTGTGAGAGCATCGGAGGGAGGGAGCGGGGGGACTGTCCCGCCGAGGGCTCCGCGGGAACGCCTGCGTCCTGCCCTGCCTTCCCGTCCCCACGCTCCCCTCGGACAGTGAATCTGCTGCATGGAAAACACATTATTATCATCACCTTTCTCACCCACAGGACTGCACTGCACAGCCTGCTGTCTGAAACACTCTGACTAATTGGAAAACCACCATCCACAGAAATTAGCTGTTGCCTTTTCTCGCTGCCTTTTCAAGAGTTCACGTGAAGGCAAGCCTTCCTCTGATGAAAGGGAGGTGGCTTTATTTCAGCTCACCAAGAAAGCGGGGATGCAGCAAAGATGTGCACAGCAGGCTGCAGGTGCCCCCACCCTGCACACCTAACGCACAGCAGCAATACAGGGCACTGACAGCATTAAAGATATTTTCCGTACTAACGACCTGGTGCAATCTGGTAGGAAAAATGGGAAAAAACCTGAAAACGGAGTAGAGAAACAAAATAGGTGATTGAAAACACTGTCAGAAACACCTGAATTTGATCAGTTATCTACTCAGGTAAAATTAATACTGTAAAAATGATCCTTTGCTTATAGTACACTAATTCCATGCTGTGGATCTCATCCAGAGGCTCACAAGCCATGCTCTTGAAGTTAACAGGAGATGTGATATTTATCTGTAAAGAGAGAATTTAAACCTGTCATATTAATGCTTTGGTATAAGTAATTGCATAATCTATCTCTAATTGTGTATCAAAATGAGCAACAGTTTTTGCTAATCATACACATGAGTCAGTGTAGGGGCATTTTGAACTGTAAAACAGCTGAGCTGGATGACAACGTTGTGGAGTCACAACCTCAGGAATTTAAAAAAAAAAAGAAAGCAAAGATCAGAATGATGATCTTTGCAGCTTTAATTTAACACCTTATACCCCGAAATTACAATATTCCCATCTGGAGTCAAACGAGACGCCTGTGGCATAGCCAGGCACGAAGTCCAACCAGACTTGTTTTCTTTTTCCAACTTTTTTTTCTCTGAACGCAAGAGAAGGCCCTTTGAGCTCCCTTGAGTTACGCGCCCACCCTCAGGCACACAAGTCACCGCAGGGTGGGAATCCAGCGCCCACAGATCTGCTGTCACTTCTAGTGCAGCCGCTTCCCTGGACGTGATCCAGAGCACGTGGTGCCCTGGCCAGGCTGAACGCAGGAGTTCCTCCTTAGCCATCCCCAAAACTACACCGAAAAACCCCCAAGACAGTTTGTATTCCAAACGTAAGACAGCTAGGCAGTCTTTGACTTCGAAACAGCCTTGTGTTTCCTAGGATTTGACCTCAAGCTAATCAGTTAATTGGAGTTAAGTACTCTGAGATGTTACACATCCCTTTTCTCCTAATGAAGAGGCCACCGCCGCCAGCCGGGCTCCGCACACAGTCCGCTCACGGTTCCCTGCCCCTCCGCCGTGCTCAGAATTATAAGCGAAGGAAATCGAGAGGACTTCAATTGAATCCAGAGGGTTTTCAAACCCAAACACTCAAGCACTGCAAAGCCTTTGGATGCATGGGGCAAGAGAATTGCAAAACTGTGTTAGTGAACCAAATCTTGGAGGTTTTATCCTGTTTGGTGCCTCTTGCCTATGAGCTGGAGTTTGGCAAGAGTGTGCAGCAAGTCGCCAAGATTTGTTTCATTTCAGCAGAATCTTGCAGAACAGGCATTCGCGTGGAAAAGGACTTTGGGTCCAAGTGGCTGTTAGTAATAACTGATCAATCGATCACTCAAATGATCACTCTGGCATGTAATTATTAATAATAAAAAATATCGCCATCTCACTGCTCATGTATGAGGCTTTTCATCCACAGTTTAAATAACTCCACACACTAGTCACGATTATTACTAACATTTTCAAGGAGTAGGAAAATTTCACTGCTAGGTGAAATAATTTGCCCATCTAKTTGTCAGCAGCAGAGCTAAAGGCAAAGCCCCAGACTGGCATTACTAAACCACGTGTCCTCCTTTTTAGGTTATAGTTCTAACCATGATTATCCCTCTGTGTAGACACACCTGAGCTGCCTGTCACTGTCTCCTCGGAGTGTTTTTCCTCCTCTCCTTCCCTTTTTGCCTTTTCCCTCTTGCTGATCCCCAGCTGAAGCAATCTGTGTGCTTCGGACGGGGCAGCCAGGTGAGCCCAGACCTGCACATCGGATCCACAAGCTCGACCGGCTGATGCTCCCCAGGAGCCCTTCGCCCAGGGCTCGGCAGGGAGCGATGGGGACAGGACTGGCAGCGAGAGGCAGTGACCAGCCCCGGGGACCGTCACCTCTTCCGCTGGCGAGACAGGATCCAAAAGAGGATGTGTCTGTCTGCCGCGGGAGCCTCTGTGCTCAGACCTTCAGTATCACGTTTTATAAATATTTCAAGCAGTGAGACTGTTACCATACAGTGCACTTAAAGGCATTCAGAAGCCGTCAAGAGATTTCCTTCCCCTCACTGCCTCCTCTCAGACTTGACTGTGATCTATGTCTTTCAGGAGATTTTCAGCTGCTTTGATTAAATACTTACACTATCCATCTCTGCACTAGAACTGAGTCCTTGGCTAATATTTTGACTGTCAATTTTGCCTCCTTTTTTTTTTTTCCCCTATAAAAATTACTATCTTTTTTCATTGATTTACCTCATATTGTATTTTCAGTTTTCTTTCCCACTGTTCTTTTAACAGCATTATTGGTTCAAATGGACGCAATAAATCCTTTTCAGAGGAATATGGTTCCTGTTTAAGGTCAAATCAGAATACTGAGCCAAGTTAATTGTCTTAAAAGCTGTGGTTACAATCACTGGACAAAAGTCTTTTTATTGGGTCAGATTCTGATCACAGATTTAACGAGACTTGCATGGTATGAGACAGGACAAATTTGGCCTTTGACATTTACAGTTCTGCAATAAATCTTAGCAATTACTATTCAAATAGCAGTAGCAATATGCATGCTATTACTTACTGTGAAACCTTCAGGTACTCTCAAACCTTTAACATAGGATAGTTTTCCTCTAAAAATCTTTTGTAACCTTGAAGGACTGGAAAAAACATAAATAAAATACTAAAAATACCTTTCTGTGGAGAACACCAATGTTATTTATTCCAAGCCATCCCATGTCTGAAACCCTGAAAGCTGATGTCCGTGTGTTTTAGAGTTATAGAATTTCCATATATATTTGAATTTTATATACAGGCTACATTAGATTGCCAATATTGAGCCCTGTGATGATAGGGATACAAGATGAACCTGTTATAGCAAAAAAGCCAGAAAAGAGTCTATCCTGCCTCTATAACTAACTCATTTAGAACAAGCAATATCCACGGCAATGATGCAGCAAGCATCATAGGGAAAGAGAGAATCATCTGAGAAAGATAAACAATTTCCAAAACATCCTGCTTTGTTGGGGAGCAAACCCATTCAGAGCTCAGAAACTGATGTTCTGGGCAACTTCTGGACAACAAATGCAACCTGTAAACTAGGGGAACTGCGAATGACCCCACTCACAAAAGGGCCAGTGTTTCATTAACGAATGCCAGGACAGCTCCTCATTTTCCCTCTGACAGTCCTCAAGGGAAAGTCTTCTAGAGAGGCAAAGTCAGGGTTCAGAAAAAAATGTTTTTGAGAACGTACCCGTTGGAGAGACTCATTAAACCTGCAAAAATTGCTAGCACAGCCTCTGTCAAATGGTTACAGTAGCACTTCCTTCACTGAATACCTCTTCAAGCACAAAATAACTTAAATCTACACCTCTCATCCCACATCAGGCTTACACTGCATTAATTCATTGATATTCCTCCCAAACTTAGAATTAGGACCCTTGACCTCCTGTGCAGTTTAAACACTAACCTACATGCCACGTTTTACCTGGACTCACCCCAAACTAGAAAAACAATACTTTTTTTTTGGTAGCACACTTAACAACGTGCTTTTTTCCTGTCTGATTTTCTCCATTTATCTATGTAAGTATGAGGTCTTATTATGTTGTTTATAAAGATTAATGACAGTAAAGATACTCCAAAGATATTTTCACTTCTTGTCTCATTGTGCCCAAATACATCCAAGTTAGGCATGTGCTTAAAATATTAAACACAGGGATCCACTGAAGCCAACAAACCTACCTGCGTGTGTAATGAGAGGTATACGATAAATGCTTTGCTGAAATAGGACAGTTTGTTGGGGGTTTTTTACAATGAAAAAGCTATATCTTGCCGTTGACCCTCTTCTAGATTGCCATAACTCATCCTGTGGCTCAATTTTTATTCTGGTTCCCCATGTCCTTGTCAGGAGTTCCTATTGTGCAGCCTCAGAAAACAGGGCAAGAAAAGCAATAGGCAACAGCATAGAGCAGTACATGCCGTAAGGAGGAAGCTGGTATTGATCGTTAATGCATCAGCAAGACACAAAGGGCCAACAATTTGTGGTTCAGTGAAAGTGTTCATTCCTTTCACTTTTATTCCCTGTGAGCATCTTCCTTTCCCCTCCACTTCCTCCCGCTACCCACTGTTAAGGCTTTCAGAGCCATAAACTCAGTGGTATGTGTTTGAACCCATCATTTATACAGAGTGATAAATTGGAGCATCATCATTTGCAGATGCAAAAGTTCACCCACAGAAATGCAGGCTGGGATTCGATATTTGATCCTGCTGTGCAGAACTTTGCCTAATTTCTACTTGATGTTGTACATTACTTGAAGTTACTTAGATGGTGAATCAGCTCCCCTCAGCCTTTAGATGTGGAATTTTATGGGTCACTGAGTGACTGACTTTAGAGAGCCTAAGACAATTCATTTCTTTACTGCAATGTGCCTTAGCATGGATAGGGATGTTCAACTCTGAAAAGTAGATGGGAGCTGGAAATCAGAACCACACAGCTCTATTTCTATGAGAAGCTGAAATATTTTCTTTCAAATGTGGGTATTTAGTTATTTTGTTCTTTGCTACAAAGCAATACACACATTCTTTTCACAACCTGAGGATGGGTAACTACCAAACACCAAAGGTCAGGTTTTGACACACAGCTAGATTGATGCTAAAGATTTCTAAGGGTCAGGAAAAACACTGCAAGCTGAATCCTATAAAACCCGTTGGCATCTCTTTGTAGTTTCCCTCTTAAGATAAAACATATAGTTTACTAACAAAGCTAAGGTTTTACTCTATTTGGAAATGAGTGATATTCTAGTAGGAGAGCAAGCATTTCTCTTCACTCTCAGGCAGCAGCACCCCCAAGCCAGGCACAGCCCCAGCCCAGGTTCACTGCTGGCAGGAGTGTTGTTACACGAAACAGAGCAAACACAGCTTGAGTTACAAGAAACAGGCTGAGCAGGAAGTCATAGAGATGGAAGAAAATCTGGTTTTGACTTGTAAACTGAATAAATTTGATACAGAAGTGGTAGCTGGAGAATAAGAGACAGAAGCCTAGCGTCGGTGCTTTTACACTCGTGTTTGGACCACAAGAAGCTTTTTTAAAAATAGGTTTTAGATGTTTTATGATTATCTGAAACTTTGAGAAAGAGATCTGAAGGAAAATCACTCAGAATTGCAATCAAAACTCTCAGGCCTGGACTTGTGCTATGTGGTTCAAATGCCAAGACAGATATGAGATGTTGTTATAAAACCAAGATTTTCAAACTTTCCTTGTGGTTTTGTGGGGTCATCTGAAGATATCTGGGAAGGCAGGTTTGTAAGACCACGTTTTACTCCATGCTAATGCTCCTGTACCCAGAGAGACATCCCTCAGCTCTGCCACGGAGAGGAAGGCAGAGCTGTTTGTCTGCCACTTGCTTATAGAACAACCAGTATTTTTAGAAATCTCACTCACAAAAAATGCTGCTCCTCAACTTGTGAGAAACCAAAAGATATCAGTGGCTGGAAGCTGCCCAGAAGGAAAGGAGGAGTTGGCTTTCCTAATTCAAAGAAAGAACTTCTTAACAATTGCATTCCAGTACAGACCAAAAGCCACTGATAAACCAGATCACATTAAATCACTGACTTTAAGGTTATGCCTGCAGGGAGTACAACACACTGACTTTGGGCTGAAAATATCAATACTTTTTTTTTTTTTTTTTTTTTTAATCTGAAGGAGACAGAGGGTAAAGGGTGTTTTGAGAAAATATTTTCCTATGCACCGGCAATTTAATTCCCTGACATGCAGATGTAGGGAGGGAAGGGAAGGGTTAGGTGCAGGAAGATCTTTATCGTTTCCCAGTCCTGGTTCCACGCCCACCCTAGGGTGGCTGAATTACAAAATCTCCCATTTGTTATAAATTTCAACCTCCTGTTTTTTCTGTCGCTTTCTGTAGCACATAGGAGCATTTTAATGTGTGCAATCCTTAAATGTCAGTATAATGGAAAGCAGATGAGTCTTTCATGACAGCAATTTTTCACTCGCTTTTCTTGCTAAAACTATGTAGTGGGAATAAAAAAAGATTTAGACGGTGAAAATTGTGGTTTAAATCAGACACCACACTAATTCTCCTTGCTTCAGCCATGTGAGGCACACAAGCGTATTAAGGCATCAGTCTCCTTTCAGACTGCTCTGATGCAAACAAAACTTAGGAAGCTGAATGAGAATTCCTCGTTAGCATTGCCCAACCTTTCTGCTAGTCAAGCTTTGTTATGAACTTAATTATGGGGTGCTGTTACATGCTACAGCACTCTTTGGCACTGCACAGGACACTTCAGATGAGTGACAGTGCATGACCAGACAGCAATGCATCGCAGGGTATAACAGTATGAAGGAAAAGCAATTTTTATCCTGTTCCTCCTCCTACCTTGCTTCCAGAATTTTGTACGTGGCACTTGCACAGCCTGCGGAAGGAGCCAAAGATTTAACGAGCGTTTGAAAGTTAAGTAATTTGTAGATGTGACTGTTCTGAAGCCTCTGTTTGCAGAGAGCAAAAAAAAGATACGTCTCTTTATGCAGGTGGAGCTGAACCACTCTACACTTATCCAAAAATCTCTTCAGAAAGTACAGGAAATGCCAATTGAGCCAGATACGCACCACGTTTAGGAAGGTCACTGTCTAAGGATATGTTCTTGTTACATGTGCAAATGGATGAAGATATCTGAAATTATGAGGAGAATATAAAACAGCATTTAAAAGGTGGACTGAAGTTATTGCAAGTATACAACAAAAATAAACGAGATGATCCCTTGTCCAAATATAATATTTAAGAAGATAAGCTAATGATCTTTCTTGGAAAATAAACCAAAGTAACTTCATTTTAGAGTACTGTAATTCTTTAGTTTGTGTTAAGTTTTGTTATTTAATGTTTTTCATTGAGAAAAAAAGCTGTAATCCACCACAGAGAAATTTAAATAAGTCCCTTCTTCAAAGACATGCTAAACTTGTTTTGTGTGAAAAAGTAAAAGAAAAAAAACCAACTCACACAAAAAACCCCACTTTCTTATGTGCATGCAGCAGAAATCTCAGTATGCATACATGTCGGCTTGAAACTTTGTAGTATGTAAAAGCTTATCTCAAACTGTCAAATGGCATCTGGATATCCAATGTGAAGGCTACCAATATCTGAATCTCTGTATATCACCTACCTACTGCATAAGTAGATGAAACACATATTTTCTTTCCACCCTTTTGAAAACTTCGTTTCAAACATTTAGGTACTTTATCACACTGTTATTCAACTGTATCATAGTAAAGCCTTAAGGTATTTCTCATGTCGGGCTGGAGGCAGCACAGAGCTCTAACTTTAAAGCAAACATATAAGTAATACAATTAAAAGCAAAAAACCCCCCCCCAACCCAAAAAACAAAATGAAACAAAAACCCACAAGCCTCCAGAAACATATAAAGCCTGATATTGTCAGCTTAGCTCTAATCACAGCAAAACGCAAGGTAACCTTTTCAGTAGGCCAGGTGCTGACTTACGAGCATCATCTGAGATGCTTTTCTTGTGGCTGGACTAAGGATCCACTCTTCTGGTGGATGTGAGAACGACCGCCTGCGGTGAGTGCCCGTGGGGAGGGAGTTTCAGCTGTACCTTTCTCATATCCAAAGACATCTCTAGCTCATTGCAAGAGGTGAGATGCAGAAGGTAGGTGGAGTTGTCACTATTTTAGGATCTAAACTTACATCCCTTTTTCGAAAGTTCATGGAATATGCCTCACGTAGTTACATTCATCACCAGTAAAAATGGGAACTGGCTCCTAAATCATCATGAGTAACCTTTTAAAATTCAACTCTGAGACTTAGACAGTTTTGCTGAATCAAAACAAGTGACCCACAAGTATCTGCACTAATGGGCCTTAAGTGTTTCCCTAGCTGATAAACACCAGCTCCAGTTTTTCTGACTGTTCCAGAGCAAGGCTGCTTTGGCCAAGGAACACGACCTCAGACTAAACCTGAACTTGTGGACGTTTAACATCTGTTAGAACTAGACCCAAGCTGGTAATAAGCTGTTTAGGCCTTGTCCTTCTGGAGCTCATCTAGATTTGATCAAAAGATACAAGACTACCGTCTAGGAGATGTCTAGTCTCTATAAGACAAAGTCAGAGGCAACTAATCCTGATTAAAGCGTGCCTCCTAAATCTACCGCTGGGGAGAATCATCCCTCCGTGATTCAGAGGCATCCTCAAGCACCAATAATGCACCAAGTCTTGGTTTTGTTCTCTTCTTCTGACCAGGCCACTTACCACTGCTGTTTGGGCAGTAAACTACCCATAAAGGGCTTCAGCTACAGATTTCATAACTGCCACACAAATACTGCATGCAAACAGATGCATAAACACCGTAGGCCTAGAAAACATGATCTTCAGATTTCAAATATGTTCTGAAATAAAAGCAACAGGATCAGGATTTGATCCCGGGGTTCCAACCTGTCTTTTCACCCACACTCAGCTGAGATTTCACTATGCAGAAGAGCAGTCATGTTTCCCAGACTTGCTACCTTTTCAGCAACGTAAGGTGAAATGACATAAAAATCATCTTTAATTTTTCTACATGCCTAGAAAGATATTTGTCATGAAGTTACGATCTTTGAGAAGAAGCAGGCAGGAGCTGCTTTGTCTATGCACTGCACGAGGGAAAAGCTGCTCAAACGCTTCTGCCCCAATATTCACATCCTGCCACACAGGGGCAAGAAGTGTTTAGAGGCCAGTTTGCAGGGCTTTCCCTGCCTCTGGACTCACGTACAAAGAAATTACATTCTAATTACAGCAGTCCTCCCTTCAAATGAACTGGACAAAACCTGGATGGGAAACACTAAGGTAGCATAGCTGTGATACGCAGCCTGGGATTCAGGAGCTGCGTGCAGCTCTCGCGGGGGGCTACAGCCTGAAACCAGCAGCAAGGCGATGCTGACACGGGGAATGCTCGGTAATCACAGTCCTCAGCCATGAAAGGAAACGCGTTCACAGTGGACATGACTACCAAGGTGAAACTACCTGTTTGCCCACGACCTTGTTAACCACCCAGTGTGGGACCCTGGAGAGATGCTGTGGTCTCCCGGCTCTCAGATATACCTGAGCATGCATCTTGTGGCTCTCCAACACCTAAAAGCTTTGCTCTTAGATTCATAGGCTCAGCGAGGTGATGGGGACGTTGCGTGATTCTCAGTCAGACAGACTTGTAACAAGGTCACTGGATGTGGATGAACTCTCTTCTTCCCTCTGGACTAACTAAATATAGGCGTGGCTGCCCTGCTGTTGCTACACAAAGGTCTTCAAAAACTCTTGCTGAGGTAGCCGAAGCATTCAGGCAGTCCTGAAAGGCGTTGCTATGAACCCTACGCTTGCTTCCTCTAAGGCCTGCCACTTTACTTGTTGTTAATCAGTTACTAAATAAAACTCACACTTTCCTATGTTCTGTTTACTCAAAAGAGCTAGTGAAACTACTTTAGGAGGTGGTTTAACCCTTTGGGATGATCATCTAAAGTAGTTGTAATTAAAAATCTGCCTGTAACTGAACAAATCAGCATCAATACTTTAGACTCGGAGGGAGAACAGGACTCCCTTGTTGCTTGATAATTTGAAGATGGCTGACGAATGTCAGAAAGTTGAATAGATGATCTGTCCAACATCGCACATTTTTAATTTACCCTGCCTTGTTTATGAATAAGATCTTTACGGTGCTGAGCCACCTAAAGCAGCAGCATTATTCAGCTGCACAATTAGAACAAAACAACAAACAGTTCAAATTAATTCTGTATAAAGGCAGAACAAATTGTGTCATTTGCAATGCAAATATGATTTCAAGATTCATTAGCATCTTCTTTAAGGTCTAGTGCCTCAGTAGTAGGATAGAGTGATGCTTCTCAGCCTCCTAGATGTGTGCCAAACACCCTGCCACTCCTTAGTTCCTTCCAACAGAGAATAAAACAGGGGAACACAACAAGCATCAACAGCCAACAGCGGTAACATAACTTACTTTGCTCCAATTTGGAACTAAACCACAAAGGGTAGCTTTCATTTTAGTGGAGTAAATTCCTGATGAACCCAAACATTGCCATTTATTCTGCCTTTGCTTAAATAGCTTCCACAGCAGTGAATGTAGATAGAATTGTGTATTAATTTCCTCAGAAACAACCCAGACCCCTATGAGCTTTCTCCTACTCTCAGGAGTGCAAATGAAGTCAGATACTGAGAAAAAAGTTTGTAAAAATGGAAATATGAAATAAGAGCTCCAGGATTTGACTACTCCCACCCTGTTCTGCTTTTCTCCTGGGCACCCCTTGTGCTTACAGCATGAAGGCCAAATTTGGCTCCACTGCATGGGAGTGCAGCAGCAGACAGTGGGGTTACAGACCTGGGACCTGAGTGGGGATGGGAACACTGAAAGTGTATGGCAAGAAAAAGCAATGCACACATGGCAGAGTTCATCAGTACGGGTACAGCACTGCGTTGGTCCAGACCTCTCAACATACATGGATGACTCCATGGGAGAACACTTGATGGCTATATAATCTATAATCTGTTTAATATTGAGTAAGTGCATTTAACGGAAGATACAGGGACAAACTACTGATAGATATTTTGGAAACACAGTGTTAGAGATATTTAAAGGCTACTTACAGGGGAAACTATATTGGTCAAGTTGGTTTGTGAATTCAAGCCGATATGATTACACCAGAGTAGCCTTCCACGAGGGTACCTGACATATAAACCTCCATGTAATAGAGATATTTTCGTGGACCAGTTTAACTTTATTTGCATAACTGGAGAAGTCTTTCCTTGCAGGCAAGCCCTCCAAGGATGGTTGAAGGGTATAGAAATACCGGTGTTTTGACATAGCAGTCCACTAGAGGTCCTGCTCAACTCAGAAGGATCTAAACCTCCCTCAGTTAAATGTGATAAAATGCAAATGAAAACATGCCCAAATTGTGCACACAGACTGGATACATAGATGCATATGCTATATTTAGGAAATGCAAATATGCATCTGATTCATATGCCCAGTGACTGCCGGCGCAGGAATAAATCAGTTAATTGGCTAAAGCCAAAGCAGCTACAAGGTAGCCAAAACACCGACTGTTGACCAGTCCATGTGCATAATTACACCAGCTACAGGCACAATTGAATAAACACCTTTTATCAAATCAGGTTCTATATTGTTGAAAAAGAAAGCTGAATATGCCTGGTGCCRTCTTCTGTCTTAAATCAAAATCTTACCTTGGGAACAGTTTGCCAGGGTTCAGCACGGAGCTGGTGAGAATCCATCTGGCGTTCAGGAGTCTTGCATGAAACTGGGTGCAAATAGTGTGTCTATCAGGAGTCAGGCACTGGCAGGAAGCAAGATGTGAAAATCAAGCTCTGCTGGCAATTCCAGGACAGCTGGGTGTGAATAGAAAGATAGCTGATGCCACCAGCTACCCAGCTAAGGCAGAAGGTACCTTCAGTGAGGCTGAAGCACACAAATAAAAAGTTGGTTGCACAGCACACCAGGAGCGTTTCTGAGAGAACAAAAAATTCTGAATGGGAAAATAAAACACAGATTATATGGACAGATAAATATGTGCCTTTAGATGGCATGTTGGACTTGGATCAGCAGGGCTGGAGTTCAGCCACTTTGGGAGCTGACGTGTCCCCTTTCAACCATCCACTTTTTGGAAAAGTGACCTGTGGTTGTTTTTTCCATGGGGAGCAGTGGAAAAATCAAGCGGGAAARTGGGGTGCGTGGCAGTGGACTGGGGCGCGAGGGTGCTGTGAATGCACGGCAGTCACTTACTGCTCTTTCACAGCCCACTTTAAATCTTGCTCTGACAGTGGTAGAGCAGAACAGCCTTACTCAGCTCCTGCTTTGCTCTTTGAGTCATATCTTTTTATTTTATTGACAAAAGCAAGTTTTCCACCTTCTCAGCACTGCAGAACCAACACAGGGAGCAGATTCCCCTGCATCCATCACGAAGACACAGCACAGCTCTTGCTGCCAGTAGCTTTTTCCGAGCAACAGCAGATGCAGACAAACAAATACCAGCTGGTAGAAAAATCAAGTCCTGATGTCTCATCTGAGGCTTGATTTTTACCTTCTCATTTGAGAGGTCTCCTTTAAATCAACACAAGAGGCCTTCCAAAGCTGCGCACATGCCATTGCTCTAAAAACTTCTATAATCATATGTTGTAAAGAGACATGAGTCATGCGTAAAATTCTGAAAGCCAAAAAGGCTTTAAAATTAATCTAAGTAATCATCACCTTACCATCATTGCTGCCTAAATCCTTCCTGTAACTCACTTGGGCATTTTACAGATAAAGATAAGGGACATGAAGAGTCCAACTGGCCAAGCTACCTTAGCCTATAGGTGGGGATATGGGAGGAGGAAAGCAAAACAATACTGAGGGTTAGCTGAAAATGACCCAATGACCTGGGGGAAGGGAGAGGTAAGGAAAGTAGGGGAAACAACTGAATACTTCCCCCCCACCCCTGCCCAGAAGATATTTGCCTACGTTGAAACCTAAGCATCCAAACAAGGAGGGGCAGGAGGAAAAAATAGCAAACCATAAAAATTCAAGGTTGCATTTTTTTGGATAAAAAACGTCCTCCCCCCTCTCCTATTTTCATGGCATTTATTTGGCCTCCTAAGCAAGCTACGCCCAGAGCCCCTGAGAGTCTGCAAAGCTTCGGTTACAAACCCAGCTGCAGGCCAGGACATGGTTTTATGCAGGGTTTTGGCATGGCCTTGCTCTTCTGCAGGAGCCTCTATATCAGAAACATCCACTGCTTTCCGTCTCTTGGCAATAGCATATCATATCCTCCTGCCCGCAGTTGAGACAACTTTGCATCCCAAGCAGAGGAACATCATACGGCAGAGTCAAAACAAAAGAAATAGCAGGAACCGAGAAGGACAAAGGCCAGAAATTTATCAGTTTTGGAGCTTTGTCTGCAATAACTCAGAAAGAAGGTCGCAGAGGGAAGAACCCTATTAAGCTGAGCTGAGCAAAGCTCAGTGTCTACGGGCAGAAGATGAAAAAAGGATGGGGGAATTGTTAATACCATAACCACAGCCCTCAGAACTAGAGGTGAGGGGGTACAAGGCCTGCAGCAAATATGGGAGAAATGTGAGATTCAGTAGGTGCTGCTCTACCGCACAAAGTCCTTGCTGTGTTTTTTCTGATAGAAAATAAAGTCTCTCATATATCACTTCTAACTTCCATAAAGTATCAATGTGAACACACACCATTGCTCCATAAAGTCCTATGGAAACAGGTCACAATCTTCTTGTCAGATCATTTCTAAAAGGCACTATACATATATTTATTTCCATCTATTTATATAGCCTCCATCACCATAGTAACTTATCCTTCTGTTAATACTACATGMTATCTTCCTTTATTCAAGAGAGGTAAAATACAGTTTTTCCATTTTCAGCACTCAAGGTTACTGCACCATTTTCACAAGTGATTTCAAGAGCACATCATGGCTTGCCAAATTCTGCGCTACCGGTGATGCCTGCTGATTGCTTTGGCCTGGGGTAGGAGCAGGGAAAGGAAGCTCTGCTCCAACAGGGTGTCAGAAATAAGACTGCACTGGAGCACAGAAAAGAGCAACATTAATTCTTGCATTCTGTTTCATCTCATGCCAAATCAACTGCTCTAAATATTGGATTTTTTTCTAATGCTTAAACTTAAAAAAAAAAAAAAAAAAAGGCAAGAGAGAGAATCTGAGTCCAAAGAGAGGCTGCAGGCACCGGTTGCTGCACATACTCACTGAAAGCTGTAGTGCTGGGAATATTATTTCTGATTATGTTTCAGTTCTTCATTATTAAAAATGGGCTGCAGTTGATTCATAGTTTTGCTGCAGTCAGCTGAAACCCAATTACCATCACAGCACAAACCACTTCTGATGCRGACTCTCAGACTGCCAGGAAGAAATACTGCTGTATTTCTAACGCACTAATTTTCCCCAGTGGCAAATACAACTCATTTGTTTACATAGTTTGGGAATTTTCTGCAAAACTTAGTACAACTGAAAACTACATGGACAGTTATACAGGGTCTGGACTACTCAGTGGAGCTGGATTTTTCCTCTTCAGAGAACTTTAATTTGACATTGAACATGGTACTGTGTTACAGCATCACCAAAACATAAATCTTTCCACTGCGGGAGGCAGTTTGCCCCTGGCCTCCTGCAGTAGAAGAACCCACATGGCCCTACCCATACCCTACTCATACCCTGCAGATCCAAATCCTGCTCTCTCCGGGCTTTCTCTCATCTTTCAAGTCAAGCCTGTTCTCCCACGAGTTTTCTTTAGAAACACCATGGGGTAGCAGCAGGGTGGGGCACGGCGTTTATATTTTTGCCAGACATTCAGCATAAGCAGCGTGAGCAATAATGGCTTGTCACTCTGCCCGTCTCTTCTTCCTTCCCTCCCTCCAACCTGTCACTTTTCTTTAGGATTGCCCACACAAAGAACTAGGAAATGACTTTCATTTTCCCTGAATATTAGACAATTTCTCCGTGCATGTACTTTTGGTGGATTCTTCCTACAGAATTATAGCCCAAAGGGTGTTGGTAGGCAGAGACGGCAGCGCAGCTGAGATTGGGAGTGTCACAAGAATCAACAAATCATTACACCAGTACTGTGTCCTACCTCTAATTATAGGCAATTTACATCCACTACATGTATATGTTTATGCCAAAATATAGCCCAGGTTAAGAAAGAAGAGAGATTTGTGCATCAGTTGAAGTTTGGGATGCGTACAGAAGCACCCGGAAGAGGCAATGGCAGAACAGGGTTATTAGGAAACGGGCAGCAGGAGAGAAATAAAGCCACGCTGTGTCTTCGTGTTTCTGTCCTTCTTCAGAGGTTGTCAGTGAAGTCACATCTCCATTGGCAACATCACAATCGTCTCCACAGCAACAAATGTGATGCTGGAGAATGCTGAAATATCTATTTTTAAAAAGGTAGGAGGAAAACACAAGTGTGGAGCATGTAGGGGTTGAACAGCCACACAAGTCTAATGACTATAATGGGAGGTGCATAAAAATACTCACTGAAAAAGAAGCCGAGCAAAATCAGCTTCTGAAAATTTCTCCAAGCGTAACATCTCCTGGACCCTTTGTTACGTCTCGTGGGCAAAGATAGCAAAGAAGTCACAGAGGCAGCAATATTCTCCTACAGCTGGTATCACTGCCTCTCCTCCGAGATGCTCCCCAGTCCCACAAAGCCAAGCGAGGCAGGTGCCAGGAGAGGTGCTGCACAACCATGAATGAGATACCCGTGTGTGTGACTCGCATAGTAAGAGGGACCCGCTTATGAAAGGACAAGCGTAAGCCGGTGTTTTACACTGCGTTTACACTGCGTTTTACACTGCAATTACTTCTGAGAGGAAGACCACTTACCTTAAAAGGACCTAAAAAGGATTTGCAACCATAAATCRTAAGGCAATTACAGTGAAAGGAAGTTTATTTTCCAAGTCTGAGCTAGATGTAGCCAAAATGCTGTAAGAAGCATTGCCATTAGGTTTGTTTAGCTCTTGCTAAAAATCCTAGGAACTTTCTGCTACGATTTTTATCATCCAAGGTTATGAAAACCTCTTCAGGTTAGCTGTTCTTGGAAGCACTTCTGACATTTTGGACTGAAATCTTAAAAGAACAACTCTTAAAATGCAAGGGTGCGTGAATCTGAAATCTCATTGACTGGCTTTGTCCTAAAACTTTCTGTTCGTGTCAGGACTCACGAGTGGCTGAGAATACCTTCTCTTTAGCAGTTAGAGAGGGGGACGCTTGAGGGAAAAGACCTCCCCTCTATTAATCCTTGAGAAAATAGCCTTGGTTTAAAACATGAGCTGCAAGTACCACGACTGTGGTGGTCTTCTCTAAGGCTGCAGTACCTTTGTCTGTAATGCACTTAATTCTTCTGTTTCTGAGACAACTCTCTTTAAAAGCCATTTTGTCACGAGGCCCAGTAGGGCTTCCCACAAAAGGGAGAGACGGATGCACCCTGTTCTACTTCATTGGCTCCTCTGCCATTCCTGAACTCTAACTGATGTTCTGTCTCATGCACGAAGAAAGCAAGAGGGACCCTGGTAATCAGCAAGCGCATTGCTCAGTGGGACAGCTCCTTCCCACCGCATCTGACCGCGTTTACTTACAAAGAGAGCCCAAATGCTTGAAAAATAAGAGAGTGGGGTAAGAACAGATTTGGGCAAATGAGTAGTGGTGACCTGCGATGCCTCCAAATCCCTTATATCACATTCTAGAACAACATTGCTATTCCCCACGTTTGTGAACTGCAAATTGTAATCAAATTTATGCAAAACAGAATTCTAAAAAGATGAAAAAGCTATGTTTAAAATTTGTATAGGAAATATAGTACTGTAAATATTTTTAATTGGTGCTGTGAATTATGTTTCATGCTGCTTGTGCTGTGCACTGCATATGTTTTGAAATCAGTAGTTTATCACTGCAACTGGCTGATGGTTTCCACTGAATACACACTAACAAGAACTGGGATATGAAAGTACAATAAATACTGTAGAATAAGTGGGAATACTTTTCACTGCAGAAGTAATATATATTTCTTCAAAATGAGTCTCTTTCCTCTGTGGCTTGACAACAGAATTTGATTGTCTTCAGCCTACCTGGAAGAAAAAAAACCCTCGGAAAATGCCGATTTCCTCAAAAAACAGAGTAATGTATCAATTTCTAACAACATTTCATCTGGAAACATTTTAGACCCTGGTAGGACTTTCAGAGAAACCCGGGAGTGGGAAATGTTTGCTCTGCCGGCCAGGGGTGTCTGTCTGGAACACAGATCTAGATTCCTTTCCTCTCTGGAACAACCTAAATGAGCGCCCTACGCTCTGGGAAGCTGCCTTTTGCCAAGCAGGTAGGTCTCCATCAAAGTTTTGAAAGGCTTTCAGCCTCACCCTACAGCACAGCTCAAACATTTTTTATGCCACAGTAAAAATATTTTTTCAGGACGGGAAATCAATTTCCTTCCCAACTCCATTTTTAAACAGAAACAAAACCACCTACTAAATGCTTCCTTCATGCTTTTAGAGGTTTCTCTTACTCCGCACCTTGCAATCACTGCAATTCAGATATGCATAAAGAAAATGAGAAATAACAAGGTAATGGCACAAGACTGTTTTCCTTTCTACAGCAGTCCAGCCAGCTGCCTACAAGAAGAGAGCAAGGCAGTAGAGAAAGCTAAACCACCCATCACTGCCTTGCATGGATGAAGCCAGAAGGCGTCAATCCCACCCAAACCAGGCCCACTGGCATATACAGCAGGTGCCTGGCAGTGGCCCGTGCACACTCAAGGATGATTTCTGCATTCAGAATCGTACATTAGATTTTGAAAAAAATCTGACCCCAAATTATCAGATCTCCATAAACTAGAAAAAACCATTTCTTTAAGAAAGCAAGGTTTGTGGAACAAAGCTAATGCATGCCCTTCACGCAACATCAGTGGAAGCTCGGTGAATTGTTAAATGCATTTAAATTCCCTTGTATCAGGAAAGATGAATCCTCTCTGCAAAAGATTTTCAATAACCCTTAAATGCCAGAAGAGTGAAATTACTCTGCTAAAATCCAAGGCAGTCTGAGCATCTCTCATTTCTGTGTTTATGGCATTAAACTTTCAGGTAGGACGGACATGGCAGCCCACAGAGAACAGCACAAGGTCACACTCTGCATTTGGTATCACGTGTCCACCAAGAAATTGTGAGTTGGTGCACGTCAAAACAGGTCCAGGGGCTTTCAACAGCAAGAGTGCTTAGAAAGAAACCCTTAAACACTGATCCTGCATGGTGAACGCTGCTGGGCTGTCCAATCCACCCCAGGAAAACAATAGCAGTGCCCATGATAGGTGATTAATAGTTCATGTTGTTGAAACTACATGCATCTGTAGGGGTTCAAAGATATCTCTAGTGCACTTAGAAAACAACTGCATGTCCATTCTTGTCAGCTGAACTGGTACTTGGTGACAGCCTCCTTTCCTCTTCTCTTACTGGAAGCAATGAAACGACCTCAGCATATAAAAACCTGCAATGCACTAGCAAGGGTTTAGTTTGAGAGGTATATTTTTGACCCTCCAGTGTCCCAGCCTTCTGCTGGTGCAGTTTTGCCCTCTCTATCCACATTTGTGCCTCAGTCCTGAGGAGCCTATGTGTGAGATTGCCATCTACGGAGCAGGAAGGTGTGGTTAGTCCCCCTCATTCAGCTCTGGGTGCAAAATGATTCTCCCTTCCTGACAATAGATATTTAGAGATCTACATCCCTCCCAGTGACCTTATTTTATCTCTTATTTTTATATTGATAACAGAACATTAGCATGCACAAGTGCAATTGATATTTTATTATTTTCTTATGTCATAAAATATAGAAATGTAAATCACCAAGGAATTAAAGGAATGAAAGGAGCATTATGTTTAAGCAGCTACAAAATGTGGTTTACATCATGTAATGGGACATGTTTAATGTGGTTTTACACAGCAGCCTTTCATCATTTACATTTGCCTCTGGCTTAATAAAATGTGTCATTCTGTTTATGTTTGTTACGGCTGGATATAAATGCTTCCTAGGCAGCATCCCCATGAATCACACCTGGAACATGGAAATTGGCAATCAACATTTTCATACATCACTTATGTGCTTCTGCCTCTCGGCCTTAAGCTTTAATATTTTATTTAGGAATGTGCCAAGTGCTTTCAATTAAACTTGACGGCCAGCCGTGAGCACCGATATCAGACAGTGTAAAATGATGTAAGGTTTCAGCCTGCCATCCTCACTCTGAGTAACATCTTGTTCCAGGAGTCATCATGCTGGTGAGGATACATATACCCTCTTAGATACTGAAGGAGATGAAACAGGGCCTCTAACATGTATTTTGTCATTACTACAAGAGCTAAGTGTCCTTCTCCACAAAAGATGATGGGGTCGATGACAGAACTCCCACTGACTCCAACAGAGATGGGAACTCACCTCCAGCCTTTGGGGCTTTGGGTACGGACAGCAGCGATGAGCAGACACACGTCACTAGAGACGGTTCATCTGGGAGGTCACACTTCCCGACGAAATCTTGCCTCTGTGCAGTAGCCTTCATGTGTTGAGGAAGCCTTCCACAAATAGCCAAGTTTGAATGCCCGTACAGAGCAGTACCTCATGGAGACATCACAGGAGCTCAGCCTGTGCTAAGATCCGTTGACTCAATATGTATTTTTAAGCCTACAACCACAGTAAGATTTCACAAAAGACAGAAATTTGCTGTACGTGTTCGGACACTGTCAAGAAACAGCCACCTTCACATTGCAGGTGCCTTTGGGACATTGGAGCTGTCACAAGTTACAGAACTGGAAATAGGAAGGCTGGAAATGCTGCGTATGGCCCATTTCTAACCTGGGCTGCTGCAGGAGCAGTGTCTTCGGTGCTTTTCAGCGCACATGTCCAGATTTGCTGTACACCAGCTAAAGCAAAGTCTTGCTACAAGTAGCTGCAACGTGCATAAGACCACATGGACTCACTGCACAGGGGTAGCTGGGGCCGCTGTGCAGCCCGCAGCAAAGGGAGGTGGCCCTGGAATTTCACAGCCTCAAGGATAGGAAAGGAGTGAGGTATTTGAGGACTCTGTGGAGCCCAGAGTGCAGCAGGGAAGCTTCAGTAGGAACAGGCAGGACTGCATGGGCAGGCAGTGCACGGGGCCAGGGCTCTTCCCAGGGACATTGCTAAGCACCACTGATGGGGCAGTGAGGAGTAAATAAACACTACTTTCCCCAATCTACAAGTGGGGAAAATATGTTTATACACACTTACCACTGACTACACCACAGTCTGACTTTCCTGTCCTCTTCAAACGAACAAGTATTTGCAAAAGAGACACTAGTAGCTTTGTACCACGGACCCATTTGAAATCTGTGGAGCTCAAAGTGCCTCACAGACCCGAGCACCCCTGGCTGCAGCGCGCTGTGCGATATCTGAATAGTATCTCAGTGCTATAGAGACTCAAACTACACGGCACAGAGAGGTAACGCTGTTCTTGTAGCAGGGGGACATGACAATGACTTGCCCACAGCAAGTCAGTGGCAGTCAGAAAATGAAGATAGATGCCTCGACAATCTCTGTTTTCCGGTGTAAACATGAATCCACGAACATCCAGAGAGCATTAGATTTAGTAGCTTCACATCCAATAAAACAAGAATAAATATTATGGGGATTTCTTTAAAAATTGCCTTTCATAGGCATTTTTATGCAGGAGCAGTTTCTGATGTGTAGAAAACTATTCACTTTATGAAAGAGATTACAAGCACATAGATCTCTAATCTCTTTCATCAGTTTTCATTAAAAATCAGGAGTTGTGCAGGTTGAAAGTTCCCCAAGATTTTATTAAATTGGGCAAAGCCAGAGGAGGAATAATAAATACGTTCACAAGGATAAAGTTTTGCACTCATTATAAACTTCACACTTTCCTCTCAATGCTGGGTTTCCATTCTTTCCCTCCGGCACTTTCTGGCTCCTGTTCATTTTGATGTTCATAGTCTTAATTTAAATCTAGATGCAGTATATATGATACGGCATAACAAAGATTACAAATCTTGTTTGGAAGTTGCATTTTTTATAGGCATGTCAAGGAATGTCTTTCATAAAATTCTGCCTAAAATGCTCTTTCACGCTTAAATAATAGAGTTACAAAGTCAGCATAATGGTAGCAAAAGAGGCTGAGAGASAGAAAGAAAAAAAAGGAAATGAAACAGGTAATAAAAGATATTTTCAAATGAGATTTGGAATCAAAAGCAGTGCCAGGAAGGCATTTCAATGGAAAGGAACTACCCTGCATGTTAGAAATTGCAGAGGAGAAGCTGCTTGTATAGATCTTACAGTAGAGTACAGCAGTGCAGGCAAAAAAATCACAAACTATACAGAAAAGTACTATGGCCAGGATAATTTGGGGATGAAAGGAGAGCCTAGAGAAGGATGTGGCTGTATCCCTACGGCATGCCCATAATGGAAGGGGCAACATGAAGTGTGTGGAGAAAGGCATGAGTTTTCAATTAAGCACTAATACTCATTGGCAATGTCCTTAGACTAAATCTCTATCCAGGACGTAGCAGAGGTAGGAATTTAGGACAGCAAGATGTTCAGACTCTGAGTGCTACTGGCAAAGGAAAGGAAAGAAGTCAAGGACAGTAGCAAGAAATGGGCAGACAGTAAAACTGTGCTTTTAGACTAATCATCCTCTGAAGGAGATTACACTATACTCAGTAATCGCATGGATGGCTTCCATTCACAGCAAACTTCATTTAATTCCAAATAATTATAAAAGATAGATCACAGCTGCAGTATTAACACATGCATACCCTATCAAGGTATAAGAGGGAGGAGACCAGAAAAGCAGATAGTACTTCTGTAATACTTCCACACTTGCAATCACTGAAGTTAATCCCCAAGTTCCTTAATCAAAACTCATCAAGAAAGCACAGTCGATGAAATCGGAAGAAATATTTCTTGAATAACTCTTGAGATGGGATTGGAGATTTTTGCAGCACTACATTATTAAAAATGATGGGCAAATCCCGATCAGCTTCTAATAATATCAAGTATAATAATCCATGTGGTTTTAGTAGCTACCTTTGTCCATTTTAACAACAAAATTACTGATAACCATAAGCTGTCAATCTCAAGCAGGTTTGGAAACCCCATTGAAACAGAAATCAATTAATTAAGCCTGCAAAATATCAACAGAAAACAGTAAGAAAATATTTTTGACTGGTCCTCATCAACATTTTACAAAACAAAAAGAACCCCAAAGCGGAGCACACAATTTGAAAAGCATAATTTGACCAGCAAAGTGACAAGTGTAATCAATAAGACCTTCACTACGCTTCCAGGTAAACAGAATAGCACCTAGGTTAAACAAGCTGTATTTAAAGTTTAAAAATTTCTTTTCTTTATTGAAGATTTGATACAAAATCCACTGCAGCCTCCTGCTGTCTGAATCTTTCTATGGTATGTCAGGAGCTAAATCATATACTTTCCAACACAACACTGCAAGAAATATTATGATAAATCCATTCTATGTTGGCATTGATGCATTATATTCATGATTTGAAATGATAAAATATCCCTAATACAACATTTTATTGCTTTCATAAATCAAATTCAAAATGACATTACATTTCTGGTAACCTACTACGAAAGATCTCACTCTTTTATTAGTCAGACAGACCTATTTCTGTGCAAAATACAGTGTACTCCTACCACAGATCACAGGAAACACTTCCAAAAATTTCCTCAATGCCTGGAGTTTTCATCTTGCCTTTCTGAAGACTGGCTCATTGTGGCTCTTCCCTTTTCAAAGCAACAATAATTTGCAGTGGTCTAGAATAGCATTTTTTCACATTGAACTCAACCCAACGACAGACTCATTGTACCATGAAGATGGAGATTTCAAACCCATCAAAATCCAGGCACGTCTGGAAAGCTTAGATTTCAAATATTCATCTTTTTCAGGCGGGCCTCAGAATTAGCTTAGGCTTATTACAAGATGAAGTTATTCAGCACAGCTATGATGTGAGCTCTTTGTTCTGAAACACACACAATTAACCATGCCGTCCCATGTACGCACTGCTTGAGGTCCCTCCATCTGCATTTCCACTGTTGCGCCAYGCATATTGTATTTAAATAAATACATTTGCTTTATTTGTTACGAGCAGGGGCACTAAATGACCCAGTTCTTTTAAAAAAATCAACTTTTCGGCACTTCTGGGATTAAACACTTATGACAATGGAGTTACATATGGAAGAGGAAAATGGACACTGGCGCCTACATAAATGGAGCAGAATTCTCCTGAGAACAGACTTTCAGACTTTCTTATCAAGTTTTATGAATTTTCTGCTTCCAGCTGGATTGGGAGCACAGTTTTTGCTATGTTAAGAGAATCTCCACTTCCAGCCTGGGTAGGTATCAGGGTTTACAGAGAAATGTGGAAATAATTAAACTAGGGGGAAAAGCTACTCATGTTTTAATTTCATGCTTAGGTTCATTCAGAGTTTTAGATGAAGGGATGAGTCATCAGTTCTTATTTTATTCAAACCCAACCCCTGGAGAGTGTTAGATTACATGAAGTTACAGCCTGTACTCTGGCAATTAACCAGTTTTGTATATTGGCTGCCATTTTTCTGATCCTTCATATCCGAGAATTAGCCTAAAATCCACCAGCCAAAAAGCAGAGCCTGCATTACTCGCACACGGCAGCCCCCGAGCACAACCGCCGAGCTGCCACGGCTTCGTTGCCTCGGCCATTAACACCGTGCCAAAAGACTCAGCCCTGAGAGGCTCCGAGAGGACACTGTCTAGGACATGAMGGACTGTGCACGGCTGTTCACAAGAGCTGAGGCTTTAGGGTTATTGGCTGTGACAACTTATAGGAAGCACATCCAGGAACGCTTGATGTAAAAAAAAGAGCTGTTTGTCTGTCTCGCCGGTCGCCCTTCCCTTCCCTTAGTGATGCTGGTACCTCAGAGTATAGAGAAAACTGTTGGATGTCGCTTATAACTAAGGATTAACCACAATTTCTGAAGTTCAGACAGTGACCATTCCTAAAATACATGATTTTCTGACAAAAGCACTTGTAAATTAGAAGGGGCATGTCTGTGTTTAAAGGTTTTGGTAAGGGGGAGACATTGGCTTTTTTCTTTGCTATACATCATTAGCTGTATAGGAGACATTTCCTCATTGTAATTCTGAATGGGAATGAGCATTGTTCCTTGCAGAATTCTCTGCACAGTCTCATCTCTTTTCCTTTCATATGCTCCTTCAAAAGATTATTTATAAAATGTAGTGCAATCTGGTACCAGAAAAAAGGAAAACAATAAAGAGAAAGTCCATTTCAACATAGAGCCAAAAGCCCCGCTCCCCCCCAAAAAAGACAGACAGTATGGCTTTAGCTAGAGAAGGTGGAATGATATTTTCATAAATTCCTGAAATGCATCATGACACTTCACAGTATAAACGTACAGTAAGAGCACAAAAGTTAGAGCCCTCTTGGTCAYGCAGTACACGATCATACCCCCAACTCCAGACAAATGAGATGTTAAGACTGTGAGTCTGTTCTGGGTGTCCAGTGGCACCCATAAAACAGAAACTCCAAAGCAAACATGAATTTAAAGACTTAGCTCAGCCCAAYAGTTGTCTGAGATGATCTAAGGAGCCAGGGTGCACTTTTCTGTATACGAGCTACATTCCCTTGCTGTTTGATGAATACTGATCAGCTGCACAGCCACAGGAGCGTATTTCATTTGAAAGATGGAGCTGTTTGCTGTACCTGCAGAGATGAGGTTTCAATAAATGCAATATATGAGACACAGGTCTGATATGTTTTTCTTCTTTGCCTACATCTCCGTTTTTTTACATGTGTATGAGTAATAGCAAAGAGGATTCGTTTGTTAATGATTAGACTTCTATTTCCATGAGCAACTCCAGTGTCCTTCAATTAGTTGTTTTAACAGGAATGGGAACCCAACGAAGTTAAAGCTTCATTAATAATTCAGACTTATTTTTCATAGTTCATACCAAATTACTTCACTTATACCTTCCATATGCTATTCCTGCTAAGCTTTCATTACCTTTTATACTCCAGCTGGGCTCATAACTCTATCTTTAAGAATGCAACTGTGGTTTTAAACCATCGCCCTCAACAGAAACACATTCCTGATGGGGGGTTGTACATACCTTGTACCTCTCTGAGTCATCAGAGGCTTTCATCATAGCCTTTGTTCCTTATGTTTTAGTAATTTTTTTAAAAAAATACATTGCATAGACTCCATACTTGATCTGTATCTAACTTTGGTTAAAAAAAGGAAGCATCTAAGCCCTCCCATCCATTACACACTTTTTGTAATCATCCACAAAATGCAAGATAGCCCTAGACAAGCAAATAGTAAAATCAAGTCTGCCAATGCCTCGGTACATTGTGAGCTTGATTATTTATTATTGTGTCTTGGTTCATTACTATAGCACCAGCACACATTAGGTTTGTTCTTTCCAGCCTTCCCTCAGGCTGTTTTGACAGGAGAAAGACTAATTGGTCGTGACTGCTGATGGGCTTCTGCCTCTGCCTGGCCTTAGGACATTCAGCAGGTACCTGGGGGCAAGGGGGCATGCTCCACTGAGGACTAGGATGGTCCGGTCACTATTTCATTTGCAACCCCTTCTAGCCAATTCTACTCAGTTCCAGTTGTAACCACTGCTCCACAGAAAACAGAAGGGATTACGCCAAGATAAATTCTCAGCTATTGGAAGTCTCTCAAAAGCAGAAAGACTGAGGTGCCTTTTTCATTCAGATCTACAGGCTTCAAAAATCCCCTCTAAACTATACCTTGTATGTGCCTGCACACAGCAAATCATCAGATGTAGTAGTGAAAAACAGGATTTCCAAAATGGGAAACATTTTAATTCATCATTGGAAACTTTTTCGTCAGTTTGGCCAGACCACTTCATAGAATTTATGAGCACTTCATATCCATCAACATTCATTTAACTGCCAGCCTCAGACAGCCTTTTCATCTTACAGACCATTAGACCTCTGCAGTGAAGCACAAGCCTGATTGACCCTTGCACATATTGTTCTTCCACCCCCCGCTCTTTTCACTCTCTTCCTCCAGCAGAGTTGAGAGAAAAGTGCTTTGGGCACTTTTTACAAGGGCCTCAGCTTCAAAGAGTCAAGGCCTGCCTACTTCTTACCGATCTTCAGACATCGACAACTTAGACATCTCATCTAGGGTTGGCAGTGAGCCTAAGCTCCCTCTGCATTCAAAAAACAAAAATAGGTACATTGGAAGGGTAATTCATCTTTTCCTAAGACAGATGGATCACCCTGTGGAGACTTAACTTCTCTGTGTAGCCTATAGAGGGAACCCAAACCCCGCTTAGCTGGGACAACTTGCATCTAGAGAGTGGCTGGGCAGGTTGGAGTGAGCAGTCAACTGTTTCTATGAAGATACGTGCACTGGTTTGCACACACGGCTCCAGCCACTGCGCACAAATTAAGCTGTACATTCACTGAATCCTGTGTTCCCAAAAAGTGCAATCGCCTGAATGTACATGCACATTTCAGGAAACAATTGTAAATCTTTCTTCGCGATATGGCACCTGAAGCATAGTCTAAAAAATGCTTTTGAAAAATCAAACTCCCTCTGGCAAGAGATAAGACAGGATTACCTAGTGTGCTACCTGCTAGTCAAGGAACTAACTGGTCATTCGTGTTGGCAATTGAATGGGACAAAACAGATCAGTATATACATAATTATTGGATAAAAAATTCTGCACCTAAAATCCCAAAAGCAAGTTTTCAAAAAATGTGACAGAAGCAAGTAAAGGCACTCAGAGCACCCAGGAAATATATGAGAAGCCCCTGAGGTTTTGAGTCTCGTGAGAAGTTTTGTTGTTTTATTTAAAAGATAGGAATTTTTTTTAAAATCGGTTGTCCGTAGTCACATTTCTTAGTTTTAAAATACCATGTAATCTAAAGCCAAGCAGCACCAATAACTAGCATTACAAGAGTAAAATGGATTACATCCAGATGACAGTCAATATAATGAAGCTTACAAGCGACAGGAGTCTGAACCACCCTCCAGGTGAGATCACTCACTTGGTAGCCCAGATTCACGAACAGCAATTTTCACTTGAACAAGAAGCAGACGAGAAAGCAACCACGTATTTCAGAGTTGGAAGTTGGATTTACAATTAGAAGATTTAAAACAAAACTAAATCAAAGGAGATTGAATGTTGAGGGCTGCTGAATGAGTCATATGTCAAAAAGACTCCAATCTAGGGAGGGTGTAGGATGAAATTCAGCATGCTGATTTCAGCATCTTTAGCTTTATAAACAATTTCCACTGCTGCTGGATATTCAAAGATGGTCTATAAACCTCAAAAACCCCAAAGGTTGCTGATACGTTTCTTGTTAATTCAGAGTGGTCTGTTTAAGTTCACCTCTCCTTGAACTATACCATTCCATCTGCCCAACAGGATTGGATAAATCAGTATAGATCTAATGATGCGTCATCTGCATAATCATCCCTGTATAGATTGTTAACTCCTAGGGCAGGAAGTGAATTCATTATAAATCTCTTAAAAAGCTCAGCAAGTAAAATATTAAATACTATATTCACCACAGCCATCATCTGACAGCACTGCACCCATTACATGGTATACCACAGGGCCAGTGGGCAGGATATTTCAAATTAGTCAATGCTATGGCTTTTTGTTACAATGATTAATGACATTTGCATGCTGCAGAAGGATCCAGTTCAGCTCCCACTGTGTCACAGTCATTTCTTGAATAAAAGCCATACATGTTGCCAAACCCTGTCCTGTGGGCCTCTCTTAGTCTTTTCTTCAGGCAAAATTCCAGTAAATGCCAATGGAGACTTTTCCTGACTAAGCACTTCTGACCCTTTAACATTATGCACCAGAATTATGTGATTAATGCACCTTGCTATTGACACTGTTCAACATATGATTCTACATAATGTTTTGCTACATATCTTAATATAAATTCAGCAAATAGCAGTGTGAACTAGTGGGTTTGATTCCTGGTGGGGAGCTCTGATCACTAACATTTTAGTCGCACTGACTCATTCTTTGGCTTTTGACCAGTCACTTGAACAGCCTTTGCCTCAGTTTCTCTACCTCTGCCACATGGCATGGGAGGTGATGAAAGAATTAGCTTGTCTGTACCGCAGCTTAAAAAGCGAAAAATAAATAAATGGCATAGCACCTAGTCAGGAATTAGCAGTGAATACACATCGAGCATTTCAGATTCCCAGTTGGTTCTCATCCCCAGCTAGTGCAAGTCTAGTTACAGCTTGGCTCCGACATATCAAGAAGTAGACCCTCAAGAAAACAGAGAAGCAACTTAAAACCATGTGTCTGCAGCGCAGGCTGCATTCACTCAAATTCATCCCACCCAGCATTCAGGCGCTGCACTTACAGAGACGCGATGGGTTTTATCTTGCTCAGAGCGAGGACCGATCTCATGATCTTTCAAGCGAGAAGTAAGAGGATCTGGAGCTGAACAATGCAGCTCCGGGAAGTGCCATTAGTCCCACCCAGGGAGGTTCAGCTGGGACGCACAGTGAAGAACAGGCTGTATGGACACAGTCGCTGAAAGAGGACAAGCACTAGCAGAAGGGACTTCATTGAGAAGCAAGGAAAAGTGTAAGAGGTGAAAGGATGCCTTCTAAGAGAAACAGCAAAATGCTCTCTGAATGGAGTGCACGTATGAAAGGAAGGCAAGTTTCCAGTGCTGTAAACCCCCAGCTTTTAGCTGCTTCACAAGTTCTCACGATTGCTCTTAAAAGCAAATTTTGGGGTTTGCCTTCCAAGTGAATGAGGGAAGAAAACCAACTATGTCAACGACACAGAGACAGGATTCCTCTGAATTTCAATCYAAAGCCCAGGTATGTCCCAGGTAGGACTCACAAACAAAAAAAAGAGAAGAAACAGAGTTTTAGAAAGCAATCCTGCAATGACAGCAACCTCACTACTGTATTAATAGGATCATCACAGGCTACAGTGAGATGTGGAGTATGGCAGCGTCTCATTTTGGGTCATGTTGCTTTTTCCAAGTCAGGAGTTCACACAGTCCCTCTCGTCTCATCTCTGCTGCTCTTCCTTGCTCACCTTAGTACAACCATCCTCTAAACCAGGGGGGTTTTAGTGAGTAAACCACTCAAGACAAATACCACTTCAGCCAAAATATTTTCCAAAGCCTAAGGTGCCAAAGAAGCCTAGGTGTCAGTGCTTTCTGGTGTACTTAGCTCTGTTTACTGYGGCTGACTGACCCAGCTGCATACAAATACACAGTCACAAGCTGAGGAGGTAAAAGCAGCTTCTTTTTTGGCAGAAAAGATGGCAAATCATGCAGGAGGATGAGACAGACTTAACATCAGAGTAATATTGCCTCTGTTTCCCAACAGCCTGATGAATTCAGAAGTGTTCAAGCATGAAAAAAGACAGCTAGAAATTCCATAGTCTGAGTCTTGATCTGGCCCTTTACTGAGAAGAAAAAGGTATTAATTAAAATATATCTACAGAAAGCCACAAAAAGCTGCATTTTAGAAGCGGAGACCTTTAATTACGCTGTTGAGAAGAGCCAGGCAGGCAGAGCACATGAGAAGAGGGGCTAAAACTACAGGCTGAGAAAAAAAGATTGCAGTGGTCCTTTGCCTGGCTGATTCGGTGACTTGGCTAAGTCACTTCATCTCAGTAAAATGAGGATCATGTTTAGCTATCTTAGAGGAATACTGTCAATATTTTCAAAGCACATCACAGAGGGTAACATAGAAGGAGCTCCACAGGAATAAAAGTAACAGTATTCAATTCTCTACTATCATTAATACCATAATTCCTGTTCCTAACAGGCCAGTGCATTATTTTTTTCTGTACCAAAAGTTCCAAATTCTGTAACACAAGAGAAACCTCAGAATAAAATGAAGGCTTTAAAAATGATGGCCTGTTTAATCCAATCATTTAATCAAGTTAGAGGAAGCAGAAGAGCGGCAAAAAAGGGGAACAAGAGGCTGAGAAAGAATGAAGACATGGAGGGGAAGAAAAAAAAAAAAAAAAAGACTCACACCTTGATTGTGGCTCTTACTTCTCAGCTTAGAAAGCAGCTGGCTTCCACGTGTCCTAATCCCTGGCCTTTTTAAAAGCAAATGTCACAACTGATGCCTGACTGCAGATGACGACTGTGCTCTCCATGAAGAGGAGTGAATTCCAGCAGTAGCTCATCATTCATCCCTTCTAACTCAGTGGCACAGACAGCACAGAGCATCAATCCACAGTGACATTTGGGCTCCAATTACATATCATTGCATTAAAAGCCCAAGAGCTGATCTTGCAGCATTGCTTTTCTGTATGGAACCCATTTATGAGATTCCTAAATGCTTTTAAAAACAAAGATATGAGGACAGGTCTAATAATTACAAGCAGCTAACCACTTTGAAGGATAATTTGTGGTGGCTTTTGGTGGGGACTAGCTGCTCTCACAGTTGTGTTTCTGGGCCTTTTGAAGCTTCCCGTTGAATAAGAATTTTAAATGTTACATAGCAGAGGTACAGTCCTTTCCAGCCTACATGAAAGCTGGCAATTACACAGCTGCAGACAACATAAAAAGCCTTTAAAAAAAAAAAATTACTCATATACTTTAATAACACCTCTGCCTTCTTTCTGCTTTGCACACCAGGTGCTGTTTGAAAGGCTCAGTTCCCGCAGGGCCAGAGCTCCGGAATGACGAGGGGCTGGCGAGGGCTGCTGGAAGGGACGGCTCCGACGCCTCGCTCTGCATAGTGATTACGCTCAGGATATTACAGGGTGAGACAAGTGTGTCAGGGCTGTTCCCCATCCCCAGCACACACTGCCTCCTGACATTCCTTCTCTTCTCTAAGAAATCTAATTATCAAAAGACAGAGCTGCAGGGGACCTACGAATCGTGTACATGTTCTTGCAGCACTTAACAACTGCTGTGCAGTTCCTGTTAATTAATGCCCATGATTTGCATTTACATTGGGCCTAACTTGATTACACACTTTGTTCCATCATCAGGGGACTGTGCAATTCCCCGGTTCAACTGCAGAGAGGGGTGTATTAGAGTCCATTGATTACGATGAGATAATTCAGGTGCAGCGCGGCACTTCATGTCAGGCCAGTGACAGATGACTTTGGTTACCCTGTGCCATGCCTCTTTCCAGCGGTACATAATGCACCTAAGAACTTAGGGTTTCTAATATTTTTTTTTTCTTTCTTCCTTACCCTCTTTTCCGCACTTCTGCCCTCTAAACAYGCACATTCCCTCTTCCTTCCAAGTGTTTACAGCAACATAGTACACATGAAATAGGAATAAAAACGACTGAGAGTGCTAGTGAAGGGTCTTTCTCCTGACAGACTTCCAAGACTTCTGTGCATAAACCTACCAAAGTAAGGAGCACTTCTTTATGCTTTCTTGCAGCTCTAGCCCAAAGAGTTAATACCAAGAGAAGCATCCACATGCCTGTTCTGCAGCTTGAGAAAACAAAGCAGAAAGCCAAGGAGACTGGGCCACCACACACCAACATCATTGCCTTTGGTCGGTATAAGCTGTGAATGCACATACTGACATTTGCAGAGTGTCTCTGGCAGGTTTAGAAGAAAAGAGCCTGATTCTTCCCACTCCCTGCCCTGGGTCCCCCAGGACTGAAAGGCCCATGTTGACACATTGCCCCAGCATGAACTTCTTCAGCTTTGCAGTCAGTTGGAGGCAACACATTTTCCTAGGCCAAGCCTAATCTCACCTCCACTTTCCCCTATATGTCATCGCTCAATCAGCATGACATCACCGGTCACACTTCAGACAATAAATATAATTTCATTTTTAA
Organism: Phoebastria nigripes; assembly: GCA_035582835.1. Lineage (NCBI taxonomy): Eukaryota > Metazoa > Chordata > Aves > Procellariiformes > Diomedeidae > Phoebastria > Phoebastria nigripes. The sequence goes on along the minus strand of JAYKAV010000589.1, from coordinate 1,050,324 downwards.
TTCTATTTGCTGTTGCTCTTTTTTTGCTGAATTGCCAAAATTTCTTAGCAGTAACATTATCACTGTCAGGCTATTCTTCATGTGACATAAGCTTTTCTTAAAATGAAAATTCAGATATTAGGAGAGATGGACCACAGTCAAACCTCAGTACTGAATTTTCTTTCAACCAAAAATTACATTAATTACATTTTGAAGAACACAGATACGTTTTGATGGTTTTTTGTAAAGTAGAGGGTGGGAATAGTTCATACCTATGCGCATATATACGGACCCTTAAAGATATCCCCATGCTATTGTGTGTATTCATCTAGCTCTACGGAGAAATGTTCATTCTCCTTCCCAACGTAAGTTAACTTTATGCCACCACAGTTCCATAAATTCTGGCATCAGTGCTAGAATATTTACAACTTTACAGCTCAGTTCTCTCTGCACTGAGATGCATTGTGTGGTGCAGATTTATCCTTAGAGAACTAAAGCTCCACTGATTGTCAAATGGGGGGTACCAAGCAGCTATTCTCCTTAGGGCCCTTTGACATTCCCATTCTTATCTATCTACAGGCTGACCTTGCCCATAAAGTATGTAAGCGTATCTCCAAGTGTCTTTCTCTACTTACTTGTCAGACTTCTCAGCAAGGCATCCAGTTATCAAACATTGAAGTTTTGTCTGTATTTCAGGCAGACTTCATGAAAAAATAACAAATACCCACTAAAGAAGCAAGTTATTTCCCATAGTGAAGTTCTGCTTCAGAGTAATTTCCGTGATGTCTTCCATAAGCCCAGCTTGCTATTCACTGCATCATTTGGCAGAAACAGTCATACCTCTGACTGTTCAGTTTGAAATCAGAAGCACGGTAAAACAGGAATTAATTTTATATAGGTGTCCACACCATTAGACAGCCGCTATTGTTGAGGTCAAATAGCTTCTTTCCCTTTATCCTTCCACGTGACTGAGAATGTTTAAGTTGCTTTATTCTTCAGTGCTGGACCTAGCTATACCCTTTAACAGTAGTGTATTTTGTTCTGCTCAGCTTGAAAGGATAGTTTTAATTGATTAACTCAGATGTGCTCCAGAAAGACTTTCTTTTAATTTAATTTTTAAATGAAGAACATCATGTTCACATTAGGAGCAGCAATAAGGAAAAAAAAAAAAAAAAAGGAATAATTTCTCAATAATTATTAAAAAGACCAGAATTTCAATTAAATTCATGACCAGTAACAGGAAGGGTAAGAGGATCCAATTACAGCAACTCTTACTTCCATCAGATGCTCCATGGGAATAAAGATGATCACATGTGAGTAAAAATTGCAATATGAGATCCCACATTCAGATGTTGGCTCTGAACTTCTGCAGCAAGCAGCTTTGATTTTCTGCCACTTTCACTGACAAGCAATGTGCTTCTCTCCTTTAACTTACACAAAATCAGTATTTATCAACAAGGTTTCCTTTGGGTTAATAGATATAAAGAACCCATTACAAGTACCTTGTTCTATATCCTCCCAGTGTGTATTAAAAATTTGTGAATTTGCTATCAGCTCAGCTAGACCGTGATAAGTGGAAGCAGAATTGTGCCAGCCGCTCTTTAAATGGAATTTTAAAGACAGTAAATATATATATATATACACACACACGCTCTTCAATAGGATAAGAGATGGAGAAAATTCTTGGCTGTCAGAACAGCTGCTGTTGTGGGGAGAAAAAGGATGTGTGTCCAGTGTCCCTTGCTTCCAAAAAAGAACAAAATAAATCTTTCCCTTTCATATTTGTCTCGCTGCAGGGATATTGTCTCACTGCCACAGAATTGCTGCCACAGTTTGTGAACGACATCTGAATTGAAAGCCTCTGCCCATTGCAAAAGGGGAATGCATGCAGCACCGTGTAACCACGGCTGTGCAGTGATATTTACTTTAATATCCTACCCATACAAGCAGAAAAGGCCAAACTAAAAGGGCTCCTACAAAATTAAAGGGGTGAAGTTAAAGAGGTTACAGCTCAAGAACCAGCTGCAGTATAAATTTATAAGGCCAGTTTTCTGCAACTTGCACCTTCGTATTGTCACATACACTCTTATGAATTGGTAGATATACTCCACACTTGCAAATCACCACATCACTTGGAAAACACTGAAAAAACTCTTTCTAGGGTTCAAATTTACCATTCCAAGAAATGGGAAAAYAGAAGATTTTAAGCTACCTTTGCAAAAGCTCACTGTTGCACTGCTGGGCACCTCAGCATATGTTCCAGTTTACCCAGCTTACATATCATAAATGAGCTAAGAAATAACTTAGAAGGCTGTAGGATCAATCTCCAACTCTATTTTCTCTCCATCTAATGTACTTCATCTAGATTTACCAGCTTTCTAGTGGAAACATTAGATCCACAGAAAAGACAGATTTAACTGTAAAAATAACACCTGGGTAATATAAGCCCAGTTCTGGGATCTTTGCCCTAAGTGGGGACAAGTTGGGACTGCATTGTCACCCAACTGGTCCAGTCTGCTTTCTTTACTGGTGTTTCCCCRCCACCACCAAAGAGACCCTGGAGGAGAAGGGTCAACCGACCCGAACACGTTATCACAAGCATATCTGAGAGCACAGTTTATAATGGCAGCCCACAGYGCTCCCACGCAGGCTGCCTATTTGTTCGTGGAGTTTAATTGATAAGCAAATGTCAGGTTTATTTGTTTTTTAATTATTTCTCTGTTCAAGCTGTCAAAAAGTTCTGGAACAGAAGAGACAGCAGCTCTTCGGAAAGGAAAAGGGCAGCTTCATATCTGTGTGATAAATTTACTGCAAATAATGCATGTGTTTGAAATAAGTGATCTCTCTAGAGGGTCTAAGAGTGTCTTTCCTGAAAACAAGTAGGAAAACACATTTTATGAGTTGTGAAATTCTTTTCAGTTCAGAGCAACGGGAGAGTTGAGGACATCAGCGCAAATATTTCTATGTCCATGTCTGAAACCAAACACGATTTGAGTGATGAATCATTTCAGCCAACAGCAAAGATAATACTCTTCAAACCTTAAAGAATTAAAAGTATCTAAATCTGTGCTGCATGGGAAAAGGAAGTGTACACAGTTTACTGAAAGTGCAGCAAAATGCTGGGAGACAGACGGCTGCTCTCCTCCGTTCTCTGATTACGGATTGCTAATCTTGAGCCCCAGAGTGGTGCTTATTTGTACGAAGTGCCTTCCATCCAGAAGATCTCAGAGTATCTGGGAAACTTCACCGAGTTACTGCAAGCGTATATATAGCTGAAGGGTCACTACTGCTGAGCCAGGCTACTCCCGGCCCACAGATGCTTTATCTTTGTCTCTTATATAAAACATATATTACAAAAAGGAGGAAACTCCATGAACATATCACAGTTCCAGGTAACTAGGCTTTCTGTTACAGACTTCACCGACATTGGCAGGTGTAAATACCCGTCATCCCAAGTGGAAGAGAGCTATAAAGACAATTAAGTCTCTCCTCTCAAACCCCTGGCAGAGACGAGGCTTCCCTGAGTTTCAAACAATCTGTGTGGGGGAGCCTTATGGAACATCATTCTGGGATGTGCAGAGAAATGCGAGACAGCCCATGTAAATACACCAAAAGAAAAAAGCTGCAAGGCTGCCTGGGTAGAATTACAGGGCATAGTTTGAATCCGGGACTTCATGTTACAGGAAAACCAGATAAGGGCTAGGTACTGTCTCAAGTCCATCCCTATTTTCTCTTAATTTCTTGCAGAAAGCCAATTCCTTCAGGGGGATAAACCCGCAAAAATCTCTAGTACAAAATTAGAAGCATAAGATCCCTTATTTGGCTAACTAGTCCTGCCCAAAAAGGCAATATTTTTAGTAAAGAGAACCTCTCTAAACCTGGTTGCTTACTTATGCTGCTGCTACACTGGATCTGGGAGTTTCTACACAAGACGACAGGCAAGCCTGATAAACTTTTCTGAAGTATTTAAAGGAACGCTATTCAATTCCCAGTTGCTGAAATATGATCACTATTAAAGTCTAAATGCTAGAACACTAATAACCTTTTTCTGCAGGAAAATACAGAATAATATTAACTAGACAAAATTGGTTCACACTGGAATTTTACCACATTAAGACTGGTGCTCTGTGCAAAAACAACCAACCAACCATCCCCATGCAGATATTTCATTTGCAAGGCCCACACTGGATTTTCTACACAGATATAATGGATGTATTTATTTTTGAAATGGCACATTTTGAATGTTACATTTCCAATATGATGGAAACTTCTATTCAACCTTTACTCATAAGCAAGCCCAGCAACTTCCTGAGAATCTGGCTACACTGAAATAATGGTGCAATTATACTCATATTTAATTCATGATGAAAGCCAAAAAAACCACTTTTGCTCCTTGAATTTCCAGTACTTTTGTTACTTGCTGTAAGCCAGTCCACAGAGTGACAGGGTTTATTTTCTCTTTGTTTGTTTTCAGAAAGTAACATAACCAACAAACTAAACTCTAGTATTAAATCTCATCCAGTCTGTGACAGCAATGACACATGTCAGCACTGACTGAAAGAGAAAAGTCATTGACCACAAAAACAAAAAGACATTTTTTTCCAAAAGGAAATATTTTTTTCTTCACAAGGGCAAGTCACTTATATAAAAAATAGGAGAAAATTATTAATATCGTTTGACCCAAAATGAACGCATGCAGCTGCAACAAGACTTCAACGAATTTTAAAGCACCAGTCAGAGCCTTTTACCTCCAGCCTGCTGRTAGCTGAGCATAAGCAACATGAATAAAGGTGCTCAGCATTGTTCCTGTCCTCACTTTAACTCAGGCACAGACTAGTAGAGGTATACATGCCTTCAGAAATACTTTTTCTTCCAACACACAAACATACTTCACAGTAAAATATCTAGTTCCATTTTTTTAATGTTTTAAAATGTATTTTAGACAAATAATGGCAATGCACAATTATTGTCCCAATTTTCTCCCAGAGGTTCTCCCACTGATGCTAGGACTCAGAAAATAAAGTAAATATGCTGGATAAATGAGAGTCAGAAATCAACAGTGAAAAGAAAGAGAGATAGCGAAAAACCATTACCTGATGGAAGATAGCTACAGAGCTCAGCATTTTTATCAGTGTTTGACTAAYGGAACTTCAAAATTGGGCAAAGTAGGAAGGGAAACAGGTCAAGGCCAAACAGTAACACTGAAAAGGATGCTTGCAAAAAAACACTGAGCTGTCAGACACCACTCGGCTCCCAGCCACTCAGAAATGACTGAACTGATGCACACTTTGCTGGTCTTAGTCAAACTCCACCCAGTACCTATTCAAAATTAATATAAACCCTTGTATTGTGCTTTGATATACAAAATGAACATCCAGGGTTTAGTCTCATCTCCAAGAACAGACATTGCTTATGGTTATTAAGTGACTGGTTGTTTTTTATGTAGCATATCAACACTGCCCATCAGGGAAGCAATAGCATGGGATAACACCTATGAGACGTCTCCTCAGGAGCCTGGGTACCACTGACAGAGGCAGAGCGAGGCAGCGCAAAGGAAGGTTTTGGCTAGGAGGGCAAGTTTTGCAAGTGAGAAACACGATTTTGTGTTCTTAAAACTGTTTCTTAATTCAGCAGTTCTAAAGTCAATCAATTTAATACTTCATACTCCCATGGGACTAACTTGGCCCATCCCATACTACTCCTCGTCTAACCCTTCTCCCATGGTTTCAGCAGTTGTGGTGGCATCAACCTGCCCTCTGCAGCTGCTACTGCAGAGGGAAATAGCGTCCCACTCCCCATCTCATTTCTAATACTTAAACAAAAATACCTTTCTCCTTTAAACACCTGTTTCCCCTTTCTCCCAATTATTCCTTTCATTAATATTAAAATAAACACTTAAGAAACTCTTTGTCTTAAATACAGTCTTATATTAACTATAGCAGTATCAGAATTGAAAAACAGCCAGCTCACTCATTAGTATTTCTAGTTTTTAAAAGCCAGACAGAAACACACTCACCCCCCCGCCCAATAAACCATGCACTTACCAGGCACAGGCCCACAGCAATCGCACCCTTTAGGAACACAGATCTTTTGCTGAACGGGAAAAGGACCAATGTCAGTAGAGGCAGTCTGCAGAGGGTTGTCACCTGCGACCAGGGCCAGCCCCGAGACCTTCTGCACCCATGGACTCAGGGGACCACCCTGGGGGGCTGTGCCTGTTCTACAGTCTTGGAGATCTGGTCCTTAACCAGAAGAGCCAGTGATGACTTAGGGGCCTAATGAGAAGCACAGCAGCAAACACAGCACTGAATTTTAAACCAGATAAATCTGAGTGCTGTGATAACATTGCTAAATCACCTCTTAAGCACTATTACTCCTCTTTGGGGCTCTCCATCCCTAAATTGGTATGACTGGGGAGCCTAGGATGCTTCCGAAATGCTTTGATTGTCTTTAGTTTTCCCTTTTCTTCCCTCACATAGCTCTTCCCTCTTACTGAGTCAATAGAATAATGAGGAGACTGTTCTCGGGTTTTGAAGCTGAGTGAGTAAATGACATTCCTATTCATTATTTATCTGCTTTGAAATTCTCATGAATACCACCAGTGATAATCACCTAATTTCTATCAATTTATTTCTAGATCATCATCACATAAAAAAAAGTGTACTGTAGGTAGCAGCTCAATCCAATATTTATGAAGTGAATTTTTTTTTTTAATGAATATATAAAGACTCAGTGTAATTACAACTAGGGCTATTCTTTGAAATTCCAAACTGGGGACACATTGAATAGAAATACATCTCAGTTTGTTGGAGCTTACACAATTGCTTGAAAACTTCATAATCTTTCAAAAAAGCATACAGCAGATATAGTCACATTATGCTATACAGAATTAGATCTACATAAAAGGTTACTCCATCTAGTAAGTTCTGCTATTTCTGCTCAGCAATGTAGTAGTGTACCAACCATTACTGTCAGCATCCATCTGGGATGAGATAATGGCAACCTCTCCAACAGCCGTATACTGCAGGCAGAGACTTTAGAGGTGACTGCAAAGAGTTCAAGTCCATGCACAACTGAGCAGTCAGGTCGGGGGGGAGGCTCATATCAGCTTAGCACAGCAGAAAGTTGGGCAACTGTCACCTTGACTGTCTAAGAGATCTTCAAGGCAAGCCTGAGGCAGAGCTCACTGGAGCAGCCCGTGCTGGTGGTGCCAAATGTGTGAATAGTGTCAGACCTCTAATTGGATTAAACTTTGCTGGGAAGCTTTTCTGTGTTGAACCATGTGGCACTTCACCTGCTGCTCTCAAAACATCACAATTAGAGGGTGTCCATTCACAGCAGTGTCAAAAATAGCCTGGGGAACTCATGCACTTCTGGATTTTTAAAACTTCCAGTAGAAAGTAAGGAAGACAGTGCCTTCCATGTTGGATTTTATTAGACATCCTGGATAAAACTCGATCACATTCAACAGGTTTTGGACTATCGAACTTCATTGCTTTCATGTACCCATTTTACAGGACTTTGTTATAGGTCGTTGAATGAATATGTACAATTTGGGATGCTTTGGTAAAATAAAGGGCAGTAACTAAAACTGGCACATTTTAGACTGCAGTTACTGATAAAGGATAATAATGAGCTCTATTGCTATTGTTCAGTTAATATTTGGAAAAATGAAAAACGGTGCAAATCCAAATGAATAGCAGGGTTTAGTGATTGCCATGACAACAAGCTATACATCTTGCTCAGATCAGAGACTAGAAATTGTATATGACTGCAGATTAAAAAACAAATTATTCTTCTYACTACAGCCTCTTCCAATGCCATTGGTCTGTATAATCCATAATTTTTTCAGATTTTAAGAATCATCACAGATCCTCAGGTCTTCTATAGAACGTTGGAGGTCACAGTGCACTTTAACTGAAATGTTGAACAAAAAGGGCTCAACTGCTCCTCCAGTGAACACATTAGAATTGTCTGTTCACATTGAATGAATTTTTAATGACTCCCATGCAGGACATTCGCACCTCTGTTCCAGCCACCTCCATTGGCCCGTTGCAGGTTTAGTCCATAACAGCCTCTAGATCTCCTCTGGGAGCCCAGGGCACCTCCATACGCTGGCTTATGTTAGAGAGAAGCTTAAAAGCCTGCTTTTAGTTCTGGGTAAGGGCCAAAGCCAGGACTTTCAAAACCTGTTGAGTATCTCAGGAAGTTTTGACTTGCAGCCTTTGATACAACCCACCATTCAGTGATCTAATGCCAGCATCAATCAAAAAACCACRTTATTTATCTTCTGAATCTGTACAGCCAAAGGAATCTTATTAAGACAGGTGACTAAAAGATTTCAGGCCAGCTTATACTGAAATTGTGCAAGATGATTTATGAGATTTTAATGCTATCGAATTTGAACTCTGATTCAACCACAGATGTGAGGGAAAAGCTGATGTATATCTGAATGCCGACAGCTCTCTTCTACAATATATCTACTCCCTACACTGTCCCAGCTATTCCCTAACCCAATTTAGCCAGCAGTGATCAACAGCAGACCCRGGCAGTTCTGAGTTATTTTCCTCCGAATCTGACAAACTTTACTCTGACTCAGGCTGATCTTCATTCCAAAATAGTGAAGAGGAAAGCACCCAAGCCGAGGAGGGGAGGAGGAAGAAAGGGAGGAGCAGGCAATTGCTCTGCTTTTGGGAAGAAGAGCGAAAGGAAGCTCAGATGTCACTGAGTCCCAGGCAGAACTAGTATCCCTTTTTTTTAATCTTTTCTTCCCCGTTGAATTCAACAGTCACACGGGCCTTGGGATAACAGTGGAGCAGAAAGAATGGGCACAGCATTCATTTGGCATGAATGCATAAGTAGTGAATAATTACACTAAAGATTTTTTTTTTTTGGCATGCACAGCCACCCCTTGAAGAGGGTGATCAAAAATCCTGGTGATGAGCATAGAAAAAGATCTAAAGGGGAAATTTCCACCCTAAGAAAGCCCCAGCCTGTGTTAGGATCAAACGGAAGGGACATTGCAGTCCTTATTTGATGATTTACTCTTTTCTCTCCCCCTCTGAGCACATTACAAGAGTAAATCCTCCCTCTCTCGGAGTCATTTGTATAAGAAAATAGCCATGCCCAGCTCTGCAGTCGCTCAGCGTTAAAACCTAGGACTGCTGTGAGCTGGCGCTCTGACTGGATGTAATCTGGTAGCTATTAGCAAGAGAAATGAACTAGAAAATATCCATAATAAGCACATGACTGAAAATAAAGTATAAAAAGGAGAAACCATCCCAATGGGAAGGCAGCCATGAAACACTGCGTGTGCTTCTTAAAAACCCTGCAGCAGGCACAGTGCTTGCTTTCTGGAGTTTTCTTGCATTAAGGATAATGTTAGGAAAATGGTGCAAAGGTTTGTAGTTTGGCTCTCTTTTCTTTCATACCTGCCACTCACTCTCCTCCTCATGCCTACATGGATGTCGGCCAGGCCCCTTACAAAACCCTTTAAGGCTTTGCAACACACTTTTCTTGTCCAAATGCCAAAGCTACTGCCTATGTTCAGCATTTGCTTCCTTTGGAGATCAGCTCTTCCAGGGGCTGAGTGCCCTCGGTCTTTACAGGGCTGTTTTATTGCATATTAAGTGGCACGGAAGAGTCACTCGTGTTCCCTTTCTACCTATGGGACCACACAAAGGGTTTGTGAGGCAGCTGAAGCCTTCCTTTCAAGGGCCACGTTGTTCTCACCAAAGTTATAGAAATTTGTGCTTGTAGGTCTGGTGGTCCCAGGGTTAGCACCCAAGCGGGTGTGATTGCAGCTGCATTTTGGGCCAGTGTCTTCCAGAAGGATGGGTGGTAGAAAGCAACTATACAAAAGAAAAGAAAATGAAGAAAGGGCTATCAGAAAGAAAATATCTGAGCGGAGCACAGTGACAAGAAGGCCAGTATCGATTTGAAGGAGCACAGAGAAATGTCATCTCAGATCTTTGAGTTGGTGGCGGAAGGAGAGGCCATGATAAGGAGCTGGAGATGGATCTCAGGAGAGCACATAAAATTAAATTTCCTATTTCTCAAGCGTGAATATAAGCAAATCCCACTCAAACACAGCTCATACCAGGTATTCAGCAGGAGCCCTGCAAAGGCACAAAACTGCGTTGAATGTCAGGTTGAAGTGTTTGACCCTAATGTTCCCTATGGCCACAAGGGATGTGGGGAAGCAGGAGGTGCAGCACGGGGAGGATGGCACCTTCCCTATGCTGCCCCACAAAACGGACCACTCACTGCAGTCTTGTTGCCATAACAACCATAAGAAAGGTCCATAAATAGAATATCTTCTGCCAGCAGGATATCATGTTGGCAGAGAAGATTTAGCTCCAGCTTCTTACAATGCACCTGCTCCTTAAATATATATACACATATATACACACTCGGAATATATATAAATGAATACATATATATTCATAAAAGAACTATAGTCAGAGGCACTTACAACTGCATGACTAACCAAGCTATGAGGATGGCCACTCTGAGTTTTGTGGCAACCTTGGAAAGAGAGCTCAGGTCCTCTGCTTCTCCTCTGTGCGAAGGAAGACTTTTTTTTAAGGCAGGTGGTCTAGGAGACCTGCGTAAGTCCTGCCAACTCTGTCTAGAGACAACATGCCAAAAATTCTCGCTTCCTCTCTTGTTCGAGTATCAAAAATATAGAGAGGAAGGGCTGTCCCACTTAGTTGTAAACACACAAAAAAATCTTCAGACCACTCAGATAAGAAAGCAATTTCTCTAGCAAGAAAGCAGCAGGGCATTCTTCACGGTACATGCAACTCCCAGACACAAATAGAATTGATTGCTGTACGATGCAAGGGATCTTTACCGCAGCCTTTCAATGAATATCAGCATCTTAAACCTTCTGTGACAACTCAGGGTTTTAGACAAAGGCATGTATTACAGAAATCGCATTACTATTATTGTTTATTTCCCCACCACCACCACTTTTACACTTCAGTTGTCACAGCGGCAAGGCACTTTTGAACTACACTCCCCCGATAATCATAATAGGTACATCCAGTCATTGCCATCAGGGTTCCCTGAAAGGAAGTGAATACCGCAATTCAAATCCCTTCCAACATAAATGTCAGTCATTGTTTTCAAATATTATATATTGCCAGCAATAATAATACCTCTGCCTTCCACTGCCCAGAATAGGTCACATCACCAGAGCTCCCTGCAGCCCCTTCACTTGCATATCTGACATGCACACTCCAGAGGCAGCAAAATAACCTACACCGTCACCAAATCACTTTATGTGTAATAAACCCCATCCATCTGTCCTCTTGTGCTCACAACCCAAGAAGAAAGCATCACTTCAGAAACCTCTGTGTAACATCCAGGTACTCCACAATCTAGTCAGCCTAACACCCCCCCTTAGTAAGGGGGGGGTAATAATGCGCCCAATTTTAGAGACAGGGATGGCAGACACAGAGCACAACTCCTCCGAGGCATGTAGAAAGCCTGTGGCAGGATGGGGCTCTGCAAGGATCAAGTCCCAGGACTAGTGCCCTGATGAGGAAACCGTACATGCAGTAGTTTGCAAATCTGGGACCATGATGGCTTGTTAAAGGATGGTGTCAGCTTTCATAATCGAGAAACTAGCAATAAAAATAAATTTATACAAAAAAATCAGGGGAAAATGGATAAGCAAATTAAAAATTTGTGCTGCAGTCCAAGCTATCCAGGCTCAGCTCAAAGTTCAGGGCTTTCCTATCAGAACCCCCAAATCTGGGGGTTCTCTGATGGCTCTCTCAAAATCCRGTAAAAACTCTCAAGGATCACTTCATCTTCTTGTCTGTTTAAAATTACTTCATTAGGTGAAGGAAAACAGTGCCATCGGTCCCCTCTCCCCCCAGCTTTCTCTCACAAATGTAAAACCACCTCTTGGACAGCAAGGTSTTCTATTGCTGTAGTTTATTATGGAGACAAGTGTCACAACCCACACGATACAGAGGAGGAAACTGAGGCATGGAGACATGGCATGTCTGAAGTAAGGTCACCCAGTGACAAAGTCATGAATAATAGCCAGACCTATTGACCACAACACTATGTTTTAACCACTAGACCATATTGCTTAGCAGCAAAACCCATATCCTAACTGGGATTATAATGGACTCTACTATGATTAATAACTCTCTCCTCCAGAGTCCTCAAGTCTCACCTGCACCAGATAATACACTGAGATAAATGAAGATAAAGAAAAAGCTTCTCAAGAACCTGATTACATCCCTATTATTTACTCCTGGACTCCTGCAGCTGTTTTAATCCTACTGATGTTGGGCTAAATTTCAAAATAGACAACATGGTGTATTTTCCACCACCATTAAATGCAATTAATGGATACAATTATTCAGCCAAAGATAAAATCCCCTGGCAGAAAGTCCATAGCAATGTGAATTCTTGCTCTATTTTTTCCAAAGTATTTTATTTACTTGGCATCTTTGGCTTTGTTTTTCATTCATCATAATTTTTTTATCCTCTGAAATCTATACTGATTTTATTTCAAACTCTGCTYTTAATCTTATCTAATAAATGTAGATGTTAGACCATTTCATATTCCAGTTGCCTGGGAAGTTGACAAAAGGAGCTTTTTAAAATCTCATTTTTCATTTAAATATTTTTCAAATTATGTTTTCAGCACATTCAGTCATCTCGTTTACTTTAATCTGCATCTAAATAAACATGTATCATGACAAACACCTGTGACTATAGGGCAGCAGATACTCAAGTTAAACCTGCAAAGAGCTGATTCCCAGACTTTGTGCATCTGATTTGGAACCTGTAAGGCAGCCAAATGAGGGTACAATATTGGCACATGATAAGGTACCTCATTTGTGTGTCCAGTTCCTCTGGATGCATACAAATAGCTTTTTACTTTTTACCCACAGCAACACCATTTGTGCATGCGGTCCCATTAACTCTGCTGCCGATTAAGCAAGAAATTATGTATACRTTTTACTGACAAATTGCATGAAAAATCAGAGTATGTAAGGAATGTATGTGTATGTAAGGAATGAAGACTAATGCACATGAAAAATCTGAACCCTCATTTTTCAAGCAGTTGCAAGTTGCACAGATGTTTATCAGTAACCCCTGCCTCACCTATAAAGCCAACTGAAGTCAAGGGAGTGGAAAGCATGTAAAGCAACAGCACAATCTTCTTTCTATATACTCAGAGATTTTCATCCCAAAGGTTGTAGAAGAGCTTTTCCAAGATATATAATGTGAGATAAATCAATGCATCTCTAAAATGAGACTACCTCTGGGCTGAAATTTGATAATTTTTTGTAAGAGAAACTTAGAAAGTATGGGCAGAATATGTTGTGCATTAAAATTGCAGTTAAATATATTGCTAGGACATAAGGTTAATATCATAGGTCTTCCAAAAGACGCTTGCATTGCCACGAAATCCTCATAAGGTCCAGATACATTTAAAACCTCAGCTTTAAATCAGAGCTAAAACAGCTCATCAGCAGGATCACATGGTTCAGCGTTTACTGGCGGGCAACCTATCCTTGTCTGTGTGGAAGGGCTGCAGGATCCTGCCTCGATTCTCCTGCACTTCTGATTAACACAACTTCTCGATTAGGGGATAGGTGAAGAGAAAAACTTAGCTGGCAACTGACTCTTGGGTGAAAGATTGGTAAAATAATAKAAAATTATTATCCCACTTCATACAATAACATTTTTGCTAACAGATAATTCTTTGATTCTTCAAAATAAAAGTTTGCCTTTGGGGGCTGAAGCAACTCTACAGCATCTCAGGGACACAAGCAGCAAAATTACCAGMTACTTGGTAGCGACCATTTTAGCTAAACAAATTTTCTGCTGGTCCTCTAGGAAGAAAGAAGAAGCTTCATCAAGAGGCCTCCTCAAAATAGTATGGTACAAACTTGCCCTCTGCAGTTAATGTGCTGCAACAAACTCCTCCTTTCTAACTGACATCAGGAGTGCCTTTCCCATGTAAGAAATTAATTCTTGCTATCGCTGCAGTGATCAGTCTCTTTACCAATGATTCTTCCTTCACAGACCTTCAGGCTCACTTGAAAAGCTTACATCTCATTTCATATCAATCAATCGAGATGAAAGGCAAAGTTCAAAACAGCTACTTAAGGAATATATATTATATACACCAAGTAAGCGGGTTAAATAATACATTTATCAATAAAATTCTTGTAGAGAAAAAAAAAAAAAATCATGGTCAAATTTGTTATAACAGTGGGATAAGTTTTCCCTGAGTAATAGTAGATATGTGAACTGAAAATGGTGATAAAAACACAGTGTGGGTAACCGCTATCAGACCACAAACAACTCACAAACTACAGGTCATAGCTTGGAAAAAACTTCCACAGATCAATAGTAGCAACAAGTAAAACCAGTGTCAGGTTTTGATTTTGCAAAACCTCTAGTAACCAGACTAAGAGTTCTTTTCAACTTGGACTCCAAAGTTCAAAAAAATATTTTAATATTGATTTGTCTCTAAACATCTCCCTTGGAACAGAAACCCCAACAGAAGAAAGCTGAGTACATGAAACCATAAAAATAAAGGAAATTTTCTTTAAAGAAGTAGTTTTAACTCTTACCAAAATGAAGACAATGTAAAAAACCCAGAGGAACACAACCATGGGACAATTGTTCTTTTAGACCTAAATTAACATGTGAAAAATTAAAAGTCTTGTTGCACCAACTAATTATAAAACATGTGGCTTTAGCTGCCTCTTACTTTGATCCTAGACTTTAAACTAGGCCACATGATATCTACTTGTGGTCTTCACATTGGCATTCCACGCTTTGATCAGAAATGGCCCTGGAATCTCAGCAGGGCTGAGAAAACACCAACTTGGGCAAAAGCTACATCATCCCATACATGTTTTGAACGTATAAAAATGCACAGTGGAACTACCACTTGCCGAGCCTAATATTTGAGGGACATTTTGAATATATAAATATATACAATCACCCTTGGTCAATGGCCAGGAACAGTTGGGGTTCATAGGGATGGACTGCAGAGCAGAGCTGCAGTCTTGAAGTCTGTATACGTGGAGAAATGCACAGTGCTGTTACCCACAGTACATGCAAGAATAACCAGGGTCCGGTCTTCACAGCCATCCCCAAAATACATTTCACAAACCTGAACGCAACACTTGCTATGCAGTGAGTGGCTGTTCTCTTTGTATGTGACGTGCTGTAGGCAACTTAGTTGTTATATCCCTTTCCACGTCATCTCTACAGCTTTATTTTGAAGACATTTTTGCCCTAAAAGAAATCATTTTTAATGTAAAATGATTCCATAGCATTTTGCAGTTGAAATGTGCTTCTGCAAGAACTAATCCATACTTCGTTTTGAAGAGAGAGAATAAAATCAAAGAAACACTTATTTCTGTAACACAAATCTGTAACAGCAAAAGTCAGCTGTAATTCAATTAGCAGCTATGGCAGATTAGAAGATTTGTGATTCCTTCAATAAAGAGAGATTTTTTAGGAGCAATTAACACAAGACCAGATGTGAAGCCTTGAAATTCAGAGAGAACAAAGGTGGGAGGTGGAGATGAAAATAAAGATGCAGGAATTGGAAACATATTTGGTTTTTTTCTAATTTTCATCCCAGTTCTCCTTGCTTGGGGCAAGACAGGTTACCACTATAAGTGGATCAAATGCCTAAAACTGGTCCAAAGCTTCCTCATGTGCAGAATGTAATTCCTGTTACCAGTGTCCCTCCATTTAGAGCAAAGTTGTTTATTCATTAAAAAAAAGATTACTGGTAGCAGAATTATCTTTGGGGGTTCATGAACCTTTATTATTTGTTGTATTTAATAAGCACAGAGGAAGAAAAAGGTCACTTCTTGACTGGAATAAGTTGTAAGCTAATATAGCAAAACACAGAAGCTGAAGATAAAGACAATCCACTTTTTGTTGCTGTATTTGATTGTTTTCTTTCTGGYTTAATAGTGTAGATTGAAAGAGAGCTTAAATGTTAGCATATCTGACAAGATGGTAAATTCAAAACAATAAGGAAGCAAATAAAATGATTCATGTGGAATTTTGAAATATCTCAAAATATGTCAGCCACCAGATGTCACAAAACCCGCAAGTGATGATACACTGAAACGAGAGAAGGGTAAGGCTCTAGCAATAGCACCCAACCACACAGCATGTCAGGAAATTTTCCTATTAATCTCCATAAATCTTAGAGTCTTGGAATGAAAGGAATAAAACACACTTAAGACAAAACAAACTGAGATTTTTCTTTGCCATCATCTACCTCRAAGTGGAAATAATGTGTTCAAAACCAGCACCCTTGAGCATGACAGAAAATACAGGCCACCTGTGCACTAAAAAAAGAGCATTTAAAAAAATACATGGCCAATTCGATCTTACATAAGCACAGACAAGGTCAATATGTTTACCACCACTCACAAATTCCACAGACCCAAGCAGTTACTTAAACTGCCAACAGCACAAGTTCCCAAATATTTATTTTATTCACACACACACATATATATATGCTCACTGTATCCTCCATGCAACAAATCCTGTATGAAAGACACCATTCAGAATAACTAGAAAGTACTATCTCCGTTGGCTTTGCCAAACCTATTATCACGTCCTTATGGAAACATGGAAAATATATATGAATTAATATGTATCACATCCTGATGCTGATAGCAAAATCCTTAGTCTAAGAAGTGATACTCAGTAAAGAACTTGACAAAACCTGACTCTTAATATTAGTTCCACAAAAAACATTTGAAATTTTAACTGAAATAAAGATTAAATCTCATTCTATACAATAATAGATATGTTTCAGGTGCTGTAAAAAAAGTGCATTTCCCCAACCAAAGTAGAAATGTTAATCAAGAACATCTATTGAGGGAGACATCACAATAGGTATGAGAGAGAGAGAGAGAAAGTGATTCCTAACATTCTGCATCCAAAGAAAAATTCACTCAGAGCAATAAATAACTTTGCTTTGTTAATATAAACCCCTGTTGCTGCTGTGTGATGCAGTAATCTCCAAGAGCTGCAACGATATGAAAGAAAACACATACTGAATTTGCCCAAGGAGTAGCAATTTATAACCTCTGATAATACTGTCCTACACTTGATTGCTTTTATTTACTTCCTTTCTCTTTTAAAAATTAAATGCTGGACAATAGAGCTATCTACTGCCTGTACCAAAACCTTGTATACTGTATGTCAGATGTGAAAGGTCAGGATTTATACTATTTTATTGCACAACCCATTAATCATCATTTTTCATCTTCACCTAACCCCACTGCAGAATGTTATTGTTGTACAAAGTGCTTAGAAATCAATAAAAGAGAGGCGGTCACAGAGTAACCCTGTTTTATCTGCCTGAAAACTATATTGAGATTTAATATTATCATTTGTGTTTTCCACTGTGATAAGACAGACAGGGACACCTATGTTTGCTACTAATCTAAAACCTAACATTAGAGAATAAACTATTCTAAGCAAAACAGAATACATGGATGACTATTGCCTCCCTAATTTAGAAGGAAATAGGCCATTGCTGGAGGGAAATAGTACCTGTAACTCCAGTAACTAACATCTTCAGTACATTGCCTTTAAATGTGTTCACGGGTACCACCTGAGTCAGAGACAAGGGCTGCGACATGCTCAGATCAGGGACTTACACATGCGAAGTCCAGGATACGTTTATGGCTCGGGTTGTTCACAAGAGCGTTAAAGTCACTTCGGGAGATGCAATTGGAGAGCAGAGCCAGGAGGGAGGAACTGGAATTGCTTATTCCAGCAGCACCAAATCCTTCAATTGACTTAAGCCAATGTTTTCCCCACCATATAAAGATCCAAATCCAAGGTTGCTAACACACAGTGGTCCTACAGGATTAGCACGTTTTGAAACCTGGAGGCAAGAGGGCCACAGTCCAGGGTTGGGACTTCAAATGCACAACAATTAGGGCTAAAGCCTTAAATGCTGACCTGCACACAACACATAAATGGCCCTTTAATTAGTAGTACTTGGGTAGCACAAGTGACATGGTCGACACCAGGCCATACTTTCTTTAGTCTTAGTAGCCTGGAGATCAGAAAGCCAGGGGAGAGGCAAGGCCCAGAAGGTGCTTGTGACTGAAGCTAAAGTAAGGCAGCAAAGGGTATAAGCAAGCATTTAACCTATGCAGGAAAGAGCCCCAGTGAATAAACTCTGTATTTAAGACTTTTGAACACTTATAAAGGCCCTGGAAGAGCACTATTCCATCTGACTCTGGATTTATACAGTTGGTTTGCAATGACCAAGGAGCTCTGAGGAAGCGTTACAACCAAAACAGGGCATCCAGGCAGCGACGCAGCAGGATGCTTGCTGACAGCAGACCCTTTGGCATGGGGTGCAGCAGAGTGACTTCAAAATGTTACGGTAAGATTTGTGTTCAAATTAATTGAGCTAATTAAAGATCAACAGTGAGAAAGGTTAATTTAAAAAACAAACAAAAAAGATTTTCAACTGCTTTGACCTTGATTTGTTAATGAAGTGCAAACCCTCTCACGAGGAAATGTGGTTGCTTGGTGGAAGCATGATGGTCTGCAACTGAACCTGCAAAGCAGCCATATATATCCTATTTATTTTCTTCTGGTTGAGAATGCAATAAGGGAAATATGGGGCTTCTAATTTGAAGCAGCTTGTGACATATAGAAAGGAAACAGAAGTGGTTTTTCAGTCAGATCACCCACTACGTCCAAAATAACAATCCACCCTATCCACTCTGACAAAATTACACATAATAGAACTAAAACTGTGCTGAGAAAAATAGTCTGTTAAGTTTCCCGTTCCTCTGAGGCCTGAAGTCTATTTTTAATGTTGAGAACTAAAGTTACATACGCCCCACCGAAGCCTGCCTCGCCTCAGCCAATTGAGAGAAGCAGCCTGCAAAGCATTAATAATTCATCTGATTTAGTTTAGCTGGCATATTTCAGCAACCAAACTGCACCAAACTCTCCTGCAAGGAAAGAGAGAGGGGTTCTTTCAGAAGGAGCTTTCCTCCTTCACAGCATGTTCTTTTTCTTTTTACTTTCTTTCTTGTCCATGTATTTATTGGCGATGAAAAGCCTTCACAGGCAGTCTAGGAGAAAAAAGGTCTCCATATAGCATCAGAGCAGGAAAAGCAGAGACATCAGYAAGACAAAATCTCCATGTCAACCATGATCCACCAATCCAATTATTTCTGGTGAAAAAGCAGATAATTCTGTGTTCCTTGATAGTCATTTTGAGAAGTTATCCCTGGCATAGGAAGAGTAGCAAAGACCTTTGGCTGCCATCTCTCTTCTTTCCATGCAGTCTTAAAGATGAAGAAAACTTAGATGCAACTCACATGCAAAACATGCCACTGGGTTTTTTTTTGTATTGATATGAGCCATGTACAGCTTCAAAAGGAAAGTTTCTGTTGCCTTGCCACACCAGCACTTCATTAATTAAGTCCTACATTTATGTCCATTTATGTTACTTTCAAAATATTTTCTAGAAAATGGGAATGAATTAAACCACTGGCTGCCTCTAGGTTTATTCACTGTATCAATTGCTCTGGAGATGAGTGGGAGTAATTATTCTGAAAACATTCATTCTCAAGAGTGAACATGGAGGGTGCTAAATGTATTCAAACTGGTGAATAACATACAGCTGAAAGTGAGAAAAGATGCAACTATGCATGAATGAAAAGGAAAGTACACAAAGGAGTGAGGTCTGCAACAGTAATTTTTGATGACCACAACAGCATAAAGGGGAAGCCGAGAATGTCCTGAATCGGAGATTTCTCTCTTCTGACTAAGCAGATGAGATCGAAAAGGACCAGATCTATTTCTAGACAGACCTGTTCCCCTCCATGCAATGACTTTGGCAGGGGAAGAGTTGCAGTTAATTATTTTTACAAACAGTGCCCTGGACACCAAAGACTTGCCTCTCCCACAGCTCTGGCTCCCTGGTGTCCCCTTCTCATCTTTCCTGATCATGTGGCTTTGAAGGGCATTTGCTACCAAGGACAACTTGTGCCTCTATTACCGGTGCCCTTGGAGGACTCGTAGTGAGGAGGACATTGCTGCAAGTGTCTAACCAGGCTGTTGAAGATGGTGCAGCTTGTAGCACTCTGTGCACAGCCATCTCCACTACTCATTCAAACGTTGAACAAAACCGGGACTAACGCAACCAACGTGCCTAGGGAAGTCCTATCCCCACCACAGCCTCCTACAGAAGGGGCCAGCATCTTCAAGACTCATGTGGCTAGGCAGGAAACACGATCTACTGCCTAAAAGAATTGGTCCCAATTTAGTAGCAATATTAGGTTTCTCAACGTTTTGCAACTAACAAAAGTCCTGTGAGACCCACGATTACCTTTTATATCATTGTTAAATTGTGTATGTCAAAACCTGAGAAAGATAGATTATAATCCATGCATATTAATGATCCAAGCATCTGGGGACTCAAAGCTCTGCAAAAGAAAGGACACAATGTCTGACAATACACCTCCAAGAGAAAATGCATGCTCTGAGACAGGCTGGGATTTCAAGAGCTGCACCTCACAAATAAAAGGGTTAGGACTTTGTGCTTTCTGTTCCATGCTTATATAGATAAGCTTATATATTTAAGCTATAGCTTGCTTAACAGATGGAAAAAATCCATAAATTTGGCCTCACTGACATCAATTTATTGGTGATTTTTCATTTGCATGAAACAAACCTTAAGTAATTTGTGTTCATTAAAAAAACCAAGACCTTTCACCATGTTGAACTTTACCCTCTCATGGAGCAGGTCATTTATTGAATCATTATTGAATTATCTTTCAGTAGTTAAGTCTCTTCTATATACCAGTTATTCATTTGAGTAGTATTCTTAAAATATTACAGAAAAAGAGCATTAGAGATCACTTTTAGAAAAGCCATTTAGTCTAAAAAAAAAAATGGAGTATCACTTGTCCTTCCCAATTTGTTATTCTGGCCCACAATAACACGCAGTCCTTAGGTACTACTGGATCAAACACGGAATGGCTTAGAAATATTTGCTCACCCATGCAGAGGAGGAGGCCTTCTCTTTTTTCAGAAAATTCAACATTTAACCAGAGTGCTCATTTTCCTAGTTTTTGCAACTATTTGTGCTGTGCTAATAGAAAGTGAATAGCCAGATCTGTCGAACCCATATAAGGTCATCGCTTGAATATCTTGCGAACAAATAAACCACAGAAGGGAATTTTTTCCAAATGTAATTAACAAATTGCCTAGGTTAGCTCATTGTGAGGCATTTAAGTGCCTTGGAGCAAAATCAAGAAGGAAATTATACATAAGAAAAGCAGGACCAATCTAACATAATAGAGAGGTCCTGTAAGCTTTCTGGGAAGAGATTTCCCCTTGGAAGCGTGGCATAGATCAGTCCCCCCATGGCACCCACCAACCTGAATACTGCCCTGGGGATGGAGTCAGTCTCGTGATAAAAGCGGAATATGCCAGAGCGTGAAGTAAAGAACTGCAGTTTTCACTTTGAATTTAAATAGATTTTCCTTCTCACAAAGTTTCCTTCTGCACACGATACAGCGGTGTATGAGCATTACAGAGACACCGCAGTGAAAAGCAGAGAAAGCAGCAGCAGCACCTTATTCCCAGGAGGCCTTAGTCTTTGAGAAGAACATCACAAAGTGAAGGTCATCCTATGATTGCAGCTACCAACCACGCTGGTCTCAGGGGAAGCAGGGAAAAGTGCTGTGGATGTGCTCAGGGCTTAGAGCACAAACCTGTAATTACAAGTCCTGGATGCAGCCTCCCCAGAGGACGCGCGTTCAGGTGTCTGTGTCAGTATTACTGGTTCCCCATCRCTGGCAGCCTGCAACTCAGCGTATTTCCCTTCTAATGGGGAACACTGCCTTTCAAAATGTTATCATTCTGCTTGGCTGCTGTGATTACTAAATTAATGCAAAGGAATTATAAAGATAGAACTTCCAGCTCTTGCTTACTGTTGTTTAGTGAATAATCCTTCATCTTCTAGTAAACAAGGAAAGAGAAGCAGCAAAACAGTAATGAAATGGTATGATCTTGTAAAAAAAAAAAAAAAAAGAATTTAAAAAAAAAAATATCAAGATAGCTTTCCTATGGATAGCTGAAAATGGTGTTAATTTCCTACCTGGAACACTGATGATTCAATGGTATTTGGTTCAATAGAAAACACACTTTTCCTTTATCAAAAGTTTGCATGCACAGAGACTACCGAGCTCCTTTAGGAAGAACCTCAGTAAGGCAAAGGAGGATAAGATCATCTTTTCATTTTCTGCCACCTGTAGAGCAATGATTTATCCCCATCTCTATGGGCTCCTTTACCTGTCTCTGCAGGAAGAACTCCTGGCTAGTCAGTCACTTCTCAAAAAATTCTTTAGTAAGAATCCCCAAGAATAGGGTTCTTGTCAAAGTACACCTAATTGTTAATTCCTGCATCCTTATTCCACATAAGCTTTTCCCTTTAAGGAAACTGCTTAATTCAGTGCATACAACAGCAGCTCCAAAACAGGATGGTGGTGGTTGTTTTGAAAAACCTGTCAACAAATCTCTGYCTAAAATACCAAAAAGGACCATGTACTTTCTGTGACCTTTTGGTCCTAGACAATGATGAAAAACAAGAATACACTTCAGAGCCCTATCAAAAATGGGACAACTGGGAGATGGTTGGCCTTCTTCAGCATTGCTCTCCAGAGAGAACGCATAACTCAGGTGAACAGCCATTAAGGTCTGTGTGCTTAGGAGCTCTCCAGACATGTCTTTTAGAAGGAGTTTGTCTCTTTTTTTGTCACAATAAATCTCCAACAGGACAGGAAGTCCTTGAAATGGTAGCAAGTGCTATATCAGAAGGTCATTTTCGTCTGCTGGCTTTGACATATCRGGTCTGACACTTCCCATTTTTGCATCTTGCATCAGCCTTTACAACTGCATAATGCCACCACTGCTGCATGGGAGCTTTCTGCCACATAGAAGGAAATTACTTCATCAGGTGGTACAGAGTTGCATCCACATACGCATTCAAAAGTTATTGCTTCCCATAGGAAGATTCAACTTTCAAGAAGAAAAGGTTAATACACTAAAATATTTGGGCTAAGAAACATAGGCTTTGATTCAGGAATTCTGTTTACTTTGACAGACTGTACTTCTCGGGTGGACCATTTACTCTTTATGGGTCTTCCTCCTTCTTAAAAGGAGAGTGGACGCTGGAATACAGCACTTCAGAGGCCCATGAATATGATCCCAGCAAAATGTCCTTTCCACAAAAGACAACACGTAAAGAAAGCAGCTGAAATACCAAATGGGCAATACAGCAGTATATACAAAACGAACCGGTCTAATCAGAGCCAAAATATTTTTAATTTTTTATCAAAAATATCAACACAACTTGGAGAAACCTTACATGTGAAAAAATTTAACTGGGAAGTCTAATAATTTTTTAAAAACAGTTAGTATTGCATTTTAACAGATACATTAAAATAACTCCTCGTGTAGCTTTTTTACACGACTTGCTCAAATGAAGGTCCCCTTGCTCACCCTAGCATGTCACACTTACACCTTCACTTCTAAAACAGGGTCCATGAAGAGCTATTGGGGAAGCTGAGAGACAGTCATAGTAGAAATGATCAGAGAAGAAAAAAAAAATAATCCTGCCAACTGTCCAGCTGCACGTGAAACCATGACAGAGCATTTTCGTGTCCTCTGTCAGCAAGCTTGGTAGCATGAGAATAAGCTTGGGTCATTCAGAAATGTGTGGACCAAACCATTTTTCTAAAAAAGGCATCCAATACATTTTGACTGATTTAGCCTCTTTTTCAACAGAAAAATTTGCCCATGCAGAAAGAGAGGAATCTGATCATTCGTCTGGGGATTTCCAGGCCTGCAACAGTGCAAATCCCATAGCTGCAAACATAAAGAAGTCCAAGACAAATTGCCACTGAATGGGCTCGGTTTATCCAGTAGCATAGGACACATTTTTTAAAATAAAGGTGCCCTTGCACTAAACCCAAGAGCAGAGCCATGTTGTCACTCATATAACCCAGTGCTATTCCAGTGGCCCCATCCAGCCTCTCTGCTCATGGGAACAGCAGCCCACATAACCATCAGTGTTGGGGTGCACGGGCTGCACCCTGTGTTGACTTTCATGGGTTTTAGTGCTGTAAGAAAGTGATGCACTCCCTGGATGCGAATGGCTTATTTTAAAAAAGCAGATGTTTAAACAGCTTTTATGTATACGTAGCCAAGGATTCCAGCTCTTAAGACAAAATTATGTAGCCAGAGCAGAAATTTCATGCATGGAAAGAAGAATATTAGAAAAGTCCAGGAGCAGTTGCAGTTTTTTCCAGGAAAGCTCCCTGCAGGTCAGACTGTCCTCTGGTATGCTTGAACAAGAGATTCACAGCAAGATAGACATGGTTTTCCTGCAAAGATACAACCAGTTCTCATCAGATTTCATCTGATTAGGCCAGGGAAGTCAAATAAAGAAGTATAAATTGCCAACTGACCCAAATTGAGTCTTTGAGATACGTCACATACCTCATTTGCTCCCTGTGCTTATCTGTTTGTTCCCTGCCCTCATTGCTCTTACAGCAGACAGACACAGATATATTTCACACTGGTGCCAAAAAACAGTCTTATTCCTGTGCAGAAGTCATTTATTAGGAAAAGAAATTCACAGTTAACACTAAGGGATTTATTTTGCTTTTATGCTCGTAATTCAGGCTTCCTGATTTTGCTTGTTTCTGCAATTTCAGATATGTAGAGGCCTGTATTAAAAAGTTGCCTGGCACAAAGCTGGTATCATTTGCCTACTGTCTGATGCCAAATGCTCTTGCTTTTTGCATCTTCTTCCAGGATCTCAGACACACAGCCCAGCAGCCATCTGCAGAACTTTCCCCTCCTCCCCCCAGTTTTCAATTATTTTGCCATCTAAGCAGCAGTCACTCGAACACTGAGCTGCAATTCCTGTGAGACTCTGCAGCTCCCCTTCAATTTGACTGTATTTCTAACTGAGCTTCTTTCCTATTTTGTGATATTATTCTAATCAGCTGAACATCACCAGTGTCATGTAACTTCACAATTCCTGGACAAAGCTGTTTGGAGTCCTACAGCTTATTTCCTTCAAGTCTTATGCATAAATTATATCTCCCAGCACCAAAAGATTTCATTAAACTGACTGACAAGCTCCCCACCCAAAAGCTTGGGTTTTTTAACAGCTCTTTCCATGATAGAGGATTTCCCAAGAGAGGTAGACACAGGTCTGAAATCTGGACTAAAAGTAAAGAGAGCTCCAGACCACACAGGTTGAACACTTATTTTAACACTCAGTCATTCCAGTTTTGAAGCCCTGGAGAAGTCTACTTTATTAGACTGGGTGTTGGTCTCTTCTGCCAAGCAACTAGCGATAGGACGAGAGGAAATGGCCTCAAGTTGCGCCAGGGGAGGTTTAGACTGGACATTAGGAAAAATTTCTCTCCTGAAAGAGTGGTTAAGCATTGGAACAGGCTGCCCAGGGAAGTGGTGGAGTCACCATCCCTGGAAGTATTTAAAAGACGTGTAGATGAGGCGCTCAGGGACATGGTTTAGTGGGCATGGAGGTGTTGGGTTGACGGTTGGACTTGATGATCTTAGAGGTCTTTTCCAACCTTAATGATTCTATGATTCTATGATTATTCTCTATGCATTTCCCAGATGAAATAGGGGAAATGTGCAACCCCTACACTTTTAGAGGATATTCCTTGCTGACAGGTGGAGTTTTGAAAACTCCAGGGTCAGAGGGCAGCTCCCATGCACTGCTCTGATAATATGGGCTGCTCAGAAGTAATGAGTTGTGCCCACTTCGTCTTGCCACTCTTGGCCTCAAGCGCTGAACTGTACAGGCTGCCTTCCGCCCCGTGGCTCCCTGCCCTTTGATTTCCCCTCTAACTTGTACTCTAGTTTTAATGTCTCCAGTCTTCTTGCTCACACCAACCCAGCAGAAGCACGTATGGCACGATAAAATCAGTTTCGTTATTATGATAAGCAAAAAATAATGTTTTTGAGGATGAGGAATTTTACATTTTTGTTTTTATGTTAGTTATCTTCATTTTCTGGTCTGGCACTTTCTAGCTAAAGTTAAAACCTGAAGTTATAATCTATCACATTGCAAAAAGCCATTGTTACAGAAATCACCAATTAGATATTGTGCCCACTCACACAGAGCTGTGCATACACAGACAGATTTCTTGTAACATTTTTAATCACCTTAACAAGAAAAAAAAGATATAGCTAACTTTTGCTGCCCCTTGATTGTTGCTACCACAGACAGTCAACTATGATCCTGCCGGCTCCGCATACAGACATGCCAAAACATCATCCATAAAAAGGCCACGCTTGTGAAAATTAAGCCGACCAAACCACTGCCACTGAAGAAGCCAGTCCCAGCCCTCCCCACAGCAGCTCGGCACTGGCACAGGCATTCGTCCAGCTGCACCATGACCCGCTTAGGGAATAAATGCATGTGAAAAGTAACCTGGCAGATCAAAACCAGTAATAAACCAAATTCATTTTCAGCCGGATCTGTTTTGTGATCCAGGATGGCGGCAGAGGGGAGGAAGGGCAGAAAGCAGCATCACCCCCGTCAGCGGCACTGAGCCCCCCGTGCCGCACTCCTGTAGGCGTGTGCTGCGATGGGCTCCGTGCAGACCCACCACTCCCAGGGCTCTGAAACAGGCACCGGTAGAAAAGATGTCAGGATCTGTTTAATCGCATATATTAGCTTAGGAGGAAGAAAAGCAGGTTGCTTCCACTTGAAATCTGAAAGAAATTTTAAAACACAAAGGACTCAGATTACAGCAACTGTAAGTTGGCTAGGATGCAAACGTACCGAGAAGTCAGAGTATTGCTTTAATGCCTTCCAGTACGTGGAAATAGGATCCCACAGTTTAGCATAACCCTTTTGGCTGAAAGGCAATGTCAAGACCATCACTTCCCACAGCCCTCAATTAGTGAGTAAACGTACTTCATTCATGAGCCAACTCGCCACCAATTTCAATGTCCTTAGTTTTTCAGGAACTAACATGTTTGCACTGCAGTGTTGGCACAGAATGTTTCTTACAATAATCTGTCTGCCATCACTGCCCTTTCTGCACTCATTCTCCTGTGACAGGACAAAACACAAAGCAGATTCACACAACAGCAAAATTGTTATCATCAGGAGAAAAGCCTCCTGCCCCACATGCCATTTTGCCTCTGAAATCCCCCTCCAATAGCTAAGCACGTTCATCCAGAGGACACCAAGTCCATCAATGAACACAATGCCTCTCATTTATTCCTTTTTATTGAGAAGTCATTCTAGTGATAATTCAGGCCATTTTTACAGTCTTCCCTTCAATTTATTTGAGCAGTTGTTGTACATCTCTGGTTACCTTTGTTCCGTTTTTCATTTATTCAGGTTTGTAGCTGGTGTTTGTGGCTTTTTTTTTTTTTTTTTTTTTAATTCAATGGGCTTTCTTTGGTTTCTTTGTTCATGTAACACCATTGCGAGAATTGCAGAGAGGACTGCAGCCGTGCTCATGAACATGATCAAATTAGCAAATCCACCACTGAGCCTCAATAACTGTCATAATCCTGAAGCCTGGAAAATGCCCCTGCCTGTTAGAGTCGGACCTAAGCCTGACCTTCCTCACACTGCACACCTCGTTAGAGATCAGAGCCAGCAGCCTCAAACTCCCTCAAAGTTCAAAGGGATGCAACCATTTGGATAACCTCTATCTCTACTGTGCCAGTAAAGATGAGCTCATACTCAATGAAAGAAACAGAGGGAAAAATCAGTCCTCTTTCTGGCAACTGTGTTGTACTAAACTGCCGAAGCAAACTTGAAAGTGTGAGCTTAAAAAAAAATTATCAGTTTAGACAAACAATAAACACAAACCAGTCCTTTGTCCATTCTACATACCACCTTAAAGTGTGTCTGAGAGCATACATCCTGCTGTAATTACTTCTCTGTTGATTTAACTCAGTTGTAGCTATTAAAGTTTGTGCTGCCCATTATTTGAGTTACAAGGTTTTTTCCATTCATTTCAGCCTTCTTTTTCGATACAGGCTCCTCTGGCTGCAGTATGCAAGCTGCTTGTCAAAGATGCCAATAAACATAAAACAGCAGCAACAAGCACATGTAGCTAGTCTGCCTGTGTAGGAAATGTGCCACGAACATGTCATGGCAGCTAAGTAGTCTCAGACGGATTTGCCTAGCCTATATCTATTTTAATTGCACAATTGTAAAACCAGGGTGAATCCCACTTATATAAAGTGATTTTCTGTTCAGCTAGTTAGTAAGCACACTTTCTTCATTTCCATGGACACACAAGAAACCACAAGAATTGCAGAAGCCTGTAATTCTCCATGGTGACATTTGCAAGTTCCTGACCAGCCACCCTGACAGCGCTCAAGTGTCACTCAGCAAGTGCAGAAGCTTCATATTATGCAAAATATATTTGCCTTCTTTCAACTGCCTGTTAAGTCTTCATTCATTCCCCTATTTATGATGCACAATACATTTTTTGCCTTAAAAGTTTTCAAATCAGACTTTCCCATTTCGCTACCTACACAAAGACAAATATTTAACCAGCACGGAATAGAAGAATCCCTTCAAGGTCCAAAGAAATGCAAGTATTTCTACGCCAAAACGCAAAATGTCATCAGAAATAGAAACCAACAGTAAACACTGCTTTGAACATGAAATGGAATATAACAAAATATACGTGAGAGCAGCTAAAGATACATTCTCTGCACAGATACCACTTGACAGCTTGTTAACCTACAGAGAAGCAGCTTCTGCCCCTCTCAGCGATTTAGCAGCTTGCCCATGCACCCACAGGTGCTGTAACTTCAGTAATGCAGGAGACAGTTTTCTCTTTCTTTGAATTGCACAAACCCCATCTTTGCTCAGCTTAAAAAGGTATTACAACCGTTTGAAGATACGAGGGGGTTTCTTGTATGTTTGTTTTTAAAGATGTCTATGGTACCTTTCACAAAGAACCTGTAACTGATGATCAAAACTTAAAAGGGCAGTTCCACATGTATTGACTGGATTTCAATTAAGTTGCAACGTGTGTCTCAGTACTGGATCTATTACTTTGTACAGTAACCCTTGGAAAGCAAATTTATTGCAACATTAGCCACACTTATTGCCTTGCTGTGTGGATTCTCTGATCATCCTTTGCACTACAAATGCTACTGCAGGCAGATAAAAACACATGATTGTAATGTTTATGTTTCCCGATAGATTTTTTTTTTTTAGTTGCCCAATGGCCGATTTATAGAGAATGAGAAAATAAAGGGAGAATTTAAAAGAGGCAGAAGTCTCACACTTAAAATCAATTTCAATTTAGGTTTAGCCCCTCTGCTGAACACCAGACATGTTCTTACAGACTAGCCCACCAATCACAGAAATACATATAACTATTATTTAGAGGCAAGGTTTCTCTGATGCCAGAATAATATGTCAAGCGCTGGAATTTAATTCTCATTTCCAATATGTTTGGAAACTGAGTACATTTCCATTTCCACAAGTGAATATTAGTTAGGTACCGCTCCATATTGCTTTCATGAGCATGTAGCCTTCTACTGACAACAACTACAAAAAAAAAATTCACTGCCTGCAAACTATGCAGCAGCTCTGTTGGCATTCTCTTGTCATCTCATAAGCTTGCATTATTATATCCAACATACTATGCTGTATGAGAGGCGTGTGTTTTATTTAACCAAAAATGTTATATAACCAGCAGCAGCATCTTCGCAAAGCTTAATTTCATTATCTTCATAGCTTTCAGCGGTGTCTAATCCATGAAGTATTAAGCTACATAATATTAAAGCTTTCCCTATTCCCCAACCCTCTCTCATTGCCTCTCCTTTAATAGAGTTTCTCTGTAACAGCTTATGGAAGTGAATGGATGCACGCTGATGATTTGAGGAAGTTGTTGTTGGGGCGAATTGCATGGAATGACCCACAATATCCTAAAGGCAGAGCCTGACTACAGAGTTTGCAGATACCTTTGTCTGATGTATCTTCTGTCCATTTGTGAATCTTTCAGCAAATTGTCCCATTTTCTGTAAATTGCCTAGCTATGAGGTAGTATTTACCCAGGTTTCTCTTATGGCTTATTTACAAGTTTTATTTGTTCCAGTGCTTTGTGCCTAGCTACTTAGAGTACCCCAGACTACCACTATCCTTTCAGAAGAGAAGCTCTTCAGACAGAGGGAAGAAAGTAGACAGGCCACTGATGGATGATGTGGGTTCAGCTGTATCCAGATATCGTGATTTGCACTGCAGGAGAATACGGTGTTCTTACCAAAAATACCCACTACCTAATAGTATAACAAAACAAAAGTAAAAAAATAGCCACATTCACATTAGCATTTCTCTGTCTGAACAGCCCTTCAGAAAGCCAAACAAGTTCACATGCCTGTTAGTTTGAGGGTGCTTTACTATATATTTTCATATTTAAAAAACTTTTAATACAGAAGATTACCTGATGTTCTTGATGTTTTGACCAAACTCTTTTCAGAACAAAATGCAAAGCCATGTCTTGCATGATGAAAATGCATTTTTCCTTGGTCTAAATTCCCCTCCAGCTTGCAGACACTTTTTTTGGATGATGTCTTACACTTATCTGTTCCGAGTTTGGCATCATTCTTTAGACCATGATCATTGCTATGGAGCTGCTTCTTAAGACAGAAATGTGGAAATTCAGATACAAATCCCTGATTTGAATTTAATTCCCCAATTGTGAACCTATTCCCAACATTTTCCTCTGGGTCATCCTTTAACTGACACAAGCATATTTTTTCCACCTATATTGTACAAAAACCCTGAACACATAAAATCCTTTCCTTCACAGGCTGAGACTTCGTGAGGTTGCACCCAACAGGTAAGAAAACTTCACAAAACTTTATGAAAATTCTATGGCTGATCAATCTCAAGCCTGAAACAGCATCCGCTTATGAGATCCCTGGTCTATTCCCTCTATGTTGAGGCAAGATCAGTTATGTCTAGACCATCACCACCAAAGGTCTGGCCAGGAGTTCCTTGCAAATCTCCGAAGGCAAGAGATCCTACAGCTTATTGCAATGCTTCACTACCCTGACTGTTGACAGGTATTCTCTCAAAGCTGATCTAAATCTTCCTTTGCCTCAAGTTAAACCAAATAATTATTGCCTTACTCTCTCCCAAAATAAGACTACTTCCATGCTTATGGTGGTGGTTGACTGTGTACTGTACTTGAATCCAAATCCAGCTGGTAAATGAAACCAACTTGTGTTCAAACCCTAATCCTTCCCTCCTCTTTATTAACATTTAGAGAAAACAATTATTGCTGGAAGGTACAAGTACTTATTCACGAGGAACTCACCAGTTTAGCTAACGGCTGCAGTCCTCAGCTGAAAATAATCTGAGCTTTGCCTAAGGTTCAGTAAAATCCTTTTACTATCTTGAAGTTACTCCTGCCAGTCTGTAGTTTGTGGCTCCAACCCAGAAAACATGCTCATACCTCTCAAGTCTTGCTTCTACACTATCAAGCCCAAATTGCAAATGTTAGCATTTAAGAGTATAACACTCTTGCTTTTAAGTACAAAACAGTGTCAGACCTTTCACGTGAAGCAGAAAGTGGCATCAAGAATCGCTATAAGACATTCAGATTTAACAACTACTGTAGAGAAGAATAGCCAATAGTAAAAGATTGTGTTTGAATGAAATAAGCAACTCACCCATAGAATATGAAATATTGTAATGAATAAATAGATAATTCAAGAAAATTCAGGCTGAAGTTGCTAAGCACTATAATTTGAAACTTGCAGTGAATAAAGGCAAGAAGTTTTCTCGAGACTAATGGAAAAGTTTTACTGAAGTTTCTGTTCAAGTAGTTGGTTGATAATATTTGTCAAATAAACCCACAGAGCTCAGAATATTAGAGAGACAGAAGTTATTTATGACTGACAAAAAGTGCAAAATACCAGACCATATTACTTTGCAACAGAGGCAGGCTATGCCAGGTGTTTCACGGCAGTATATATTTTTAGTCCTTAATTAAAAGGAAGAAACAAGAACAAGAAGTCCCAAGTCACAATCACTACAAAGCTTTGGAGGAAAAAAACTAAATCATGTCTCTTATGATTCTCTAGGGACTTAATTTAAGTGCCCAATAAAATGGACAGTTAACCATATAAGCATAGATCTCTTCACTGCTTTAATTAAATGTGACTCATCTAAGTCACAATTTTCTTGGAAACCTCAGGTACGCTCTTCTCAAGGGGGAAAAACCCCAGACTATACAATAGGATGAAAGTTTAGTTGACTGAAAATTCGCACTTTGGAGGTAAAGTGTGTAGATAGATTCAATATATTACAAGGAGCAGATAAACAGAATTTGCAAAAAGGTGTGCCATGCTTTGTGACATTCAATACATGTTTTCTTTTTCCTTCTGAGGGGAAGATAATAGGAAGAAGCTACGTAGCACAGCATTTCAAGAGAATAGCAGATTTATAATGTATACCAATGAACACTGAACAACCACCTTCAGGAAAGAATAATGCATGCCTACTTCTCCATCTTCAGCAGAGCAAGACTTTTTTTTATTTTTAAAAGGTGTGCAAACTTCTGGGAACAGAGGACAGAAATAAGGAGTGGATCTTTCAGCATTAGGAGATGTTCTGTACTGAGCCCGCTCCTGCTTACAAGCGAGCAGAGAAACTGTCCGGAATCCTGCCATCTGCAAATCATACCAGAAAGAGTATGTGGTGCGGTTCAGGTTTGGAGAGCCGATCAAAATATGACACAATTTTAATAGGAAATTGAGACATTTTGGAAAACTTTACCTCTGATTCTGAACAGAAAACCTAAAGTTTTAGAAATTTTCTACCAAAAGGGAATTGCAAAGGATGCATTTCAGGAAGAACAAAACTACTTTCTGAAATTAAACACAGGCTGTGATACCTTCTGCAGACCAGATGCATTGACACAACCCTGAATAACTTTCCAGGCTGCTCCCCAAAACTGTGAGCCCAGGGGTCCCAGCTCCCACATGGGCTCCCCTTGCCATGTGCACCCAGGAGCATCCCTGGAGCAGCACAGCAGCTCCTGGGACCAGGCTGCACCACAGGAAGCTGTAAAAACCTTTGTCTCAGAGAAGTCCAAAAGAGGGAATGGCCAAGCTTGCAACTTCGCCTCCTAAGCTAGTTTGTGTCTATGTGTGCAACTGCTCAAATGGGAATTAAGGGAGATGTTAACGTTGGAGACTGGTGGGCCAACATGGGTGAAGTACGAGCAGATTTAACTTGTCTGTCCCTTTAACTGAGCCCAACCCCAAATCCTGCCAAGGATTCAAAACACTTCCAGTTAAGTGTTTTTCCATATGACACACGACTTGCAGTTGCAGGGTTGGCACAGAAACAATTGCAAGAAGAAAGAAGGGCTTTCACTGGCCTGTTGGAGAAGCACAGCTAATGAGGTTGGAAGCTCTCCTGTTTGAAGATGCTTTGCTTCATGCGCTGCTCAAGAAACCTGAAGAAGTTTCCAAATTCTTTTTCAAATGGAAATTTTAGGATCCTAATCAAGAAGCTCCCTCTAGCTCCCCCTTTGCCTCTCTGGCAAATTTATTTTTCTTGTTCTGTTGCAAAACAGGTGTCTTTTTCATCCAAAATTGAGAAATGAACAAAACTACCCAGTGAAAGAGCCACAGAGTTGAAGATTCTTCAGATTCTTCACCTTTGGCAAAAACAAGAAATATCATCCATGAGAGCGCCTTTTATGAAGAGATTTTGCATGGTGCTCTGCCTGCAGGATTTCCAATCGTAGCTTTATTGCATGATTTCATCCTCTAGCATAAGAGAAGACTACATGAAAGATTATTACAAAGCAGCTGAACAACATGAGATGACCCAACCTTAATCCTACCTCTGCTCTTTTCATACCACTGTATCCACTGACCACTTTGCACAGAACAAGATCTCCACCTCTTTCTGGATAAACACACCATTAAGGATTGTTCTCAAGGAGAATTGTGCATGACACCTAGGACTGCAAGTAAAATAAAATGAACTTTTAAGCCTGGGTGGTAGACCCAACCCTTTTCTCCTTTAGCACTCCCTGTACAGACATTACATGCTCTCAGTTCTCACGTGAGAAAGTAGTAACTGCCCAAAATAACTGCAGTCAGGCTAGACTTTGCCACATCCTTATTCTGCTACTTTCTTATCTTGTACTGTTGGCATATTACCTGCCCGCATGAATGAATTCCTGCTTCATCAAATGTTATTTACAGTTTTTCCTAATGTCATACAGCAGTGTTGTGAACTATGCATTAACGTCTGCAAAGTGCTTGGGAATTTTGGACAGGAGATGCAAAGTAATCTATTGCGTGGTATATTATAATCTCTCTACGCATACCTATAGCTGAAGGAAAGGAGGGTGAACACTGGATTTACTAACCTTAAAAACTTTTGTCACAGCAATGATGAAAATCAAGTAGCTTTAGTTTTAAGTGGGAATTTAGATGTCAATTCATGTTATTAATTACAGCTAAACCGTACTTTGTCTGACTACTACCTGTCACCAACCCGAGTGAAGGACCTTCCTAAGATACTCTGTCCTAGAACAGGAATACACGCAAGCACGTCAAAGAAGTGACTGCAATAAATAATATGCAATCTAAACATCTCAAAACTGCCAGCTTGTCTTAGAACATTTGTTTTCAACCATCTACCTACGTTCAGTACAACTCCCTTCCCCTGCCAGTACTTTTATTGTTTTTAACATAAGGTGGACAGGAATACTAAATAGCACTTGTGCAACTAACACTTACCTCAGTGGTCATTTTACCTCTGACTGAACCACAGAGGTTGGTCTTGCCGCAGGGTAAATCTGCACAAAATGGTCACTGAGCAGTTTGGTCTTCAGGAGAAGATCCATTTCACTCTAGTGACGTTAAACTACATTTGAACTTTAGAAAACCTAATTTTCTTTTAGATCAATATAGTCAATACAGGTGTCAGGGGAAAAACAATTACATTTGCTGTACTTCCGCATTTCTGGATAACCCACACGCAGATTCTGTTTGCTGGCCTACAAAAACTCTGCTCTTCTCATGAATCAAGAGGAAACATTGGTGATATACTACTCACAGAGGGGGGGGGGGGAACCCACCACTGACAATGGACACAACCTTTACAGAAGTTGCAACCTGTGATTATTTCCTCCAGTGACTTAAATCAATCTGCTCTCACCTTGAGATTCAGGAGGAGTCAAATGCTTTCTTTTCCACCCCCGTCTTCTGTATTTGACAATTTTCTGGGATATTAGAACAACGAGTATTATTGGTGCCACAGCTATCTATGTCAGTGATCTGTGGATCAGCTGGAAGTTCTCTTTAACATATAATATTTTTCTATAAACCTAGCAACACTGGATTTATTGAGACAACCGGTCAGCTTCTCAGTGAAGAAACTATATCTTCTTAAACATTTGTGCAGTATGTAGCAAAACACAACCTTGATCCAAATATAAAAAGTGTTTAGGTAAGAGATGAAAGGGGTGGTTTCTTGAATCAGAAATATCCTAGCCAGGAGATACTCATGAAAGTGGAATCTTAATATTTACTTAGGCTTTCAGCAGCACTGGATTTGCACTACAATTTATTAACTTTTCAAATATTGCACAATGTACCTGGATACTAAAACATTACCCACAAGAAGTTCACCACAAATATACTGTATCAGAACAGTGCCTATTTTAAGCATGCATCTGGGCTTGATTCTGCTCCATCCGAAGTCAAGGATAAAAATATTCATTTCCATGTTAAAAAGTAGGATTTTTCTTATACGCAAGAGGTCCAGGAAAAGGAAAGAGTTATCACAGACCTCAGCGCCTACCCTAAACAAGCCCAGGAACAGAAAGGTCTGTTGGCAGCACTAGAAAACGCTGTGTGCATATTATGGATTCCTGTTTCAATGACAGCCTCGTATCCCTGTTACTAACCCAGCAGCTGGAACACTGCTAGCTACAGAGGTCTCCAGGTGGTCTGCTGAAATGTTAGGATCCACTGGTGCTCTGTTTTATACTATGTACAACAGCTCCTGTGTATTTTACATGTTTATTCTACACTTTTTGGAAAGCCCTGACAAGACATAACTCACAAACAATTCACGGTATGGCCCAAAAACAGTTTACTAGCAAGCCTTCTCCCTGCACACTCTGCATGTTGAATCATTTTTATTTTCATAATTTTTAGTTCTGAAAACTTCAACCTAGCTGGAGATTCCTTAAAAAAAAAAAAAAAAAAATCAGATGTTATTTACACAACAAAAATTGCCCATTTTTATATAACATCAGGCCCAGAAACATGCTTGGAGAAAGTGCAGTTGAGTGAAAGGGAATGCGAAAGGGCAAAATGTGTCAAGTACCACAGATCTGAAAGTCTTTCAAATGGAAACACAGGTCTGGCATGCTGCCTTGGAAAAGCTAGAACAGGTGCTGCAGCAAGAAACACACAGTTCTGTCTTCCGAGGTACAGTTCTCATCAATAATGGATACCTCTTAGCAGTCAATTGGATTTCTCCACCATTTAAAGTTTGATGCAGCTTGTTCATTTTCAGCAGATATTTTTTCCCTTGAGGAGCCCCAACACTTTGTTGTCACGGTTCCTGGAACTTCTTTGCTGGCGCTTGGCCCAGGCAAGTTGTTACTGAACGCACGCCTTTATTATTCCTGAACAAGACAGAAGACTTGACAATTCTGATAAYGAAAAAAAATTGGATGCTCCAAGGAACATGGACTGCTCCCCATGTTCTAAATACTTAAAATGATACCGTGAATATTTACAGGCCTCCAAATGGAACTTGTCTCAATAAAAACTTCAAGGAAAAAAATTCTCATTGCTCTTTTGCAGAGAGGCTGTGACATCTACAGTCTTTAAGCTAAGTATTTCAGTGTTGTAAAAAGCCCCAGATATTCATCTGGAAATGGTCAGTGATGATGCATTTATGAGTTAGAGTTGCTAGAAACCTACTAATTCCCAGGCTTAAACTTATGCCTAGCCACATGATGTGCCTCTGGTGTTGTTTCAAAACCGTTGTTTAGCTTAAGCAGCTTATTTCTCTAGTTTTTACCTCTTCATGAAGTACARAAAGTAGAGTCTCTCTCTGCTATCATTTTGCTCAGCTGCATGAGTCACACTGAGGTGTAATGCACAAGATTGACAGATCTCATTACTAGTTTCCAGATACCCCAATTTCTCCTCATCAGACTTGTCTATACCAGAAAAGCCTGCCAACCTAAAACACATATGGTTTTCCTTAGCACACTTGGAGACCCTATTGCTTCCATGCACAAGAGCACTCCAAACAACATATGGATATGGAATAGATATATTTTCTAGCTGGCCCTAATACCAGCTTAGCATGCATGAATAAGTAGACTCCATACAGCTTCACCAGACATACCCCAGAATATTCCCCCATTATTGCCCTGCTGTGAATTTCCAGAGTTCCCAGAACCCTCTGCAAAGCCAGGATCTAAGTGACATTGTGACCAAAGTGAACACAGCGAGAACAAGCAGGGGAGAAACAGCAGTCTGAGTCAGGCAAAGGTGCTAAGTAATAATAAGACTGATAACAAACACTTCCCACTGCTAAAAATGCATCACCACACAGTTTTTCTGTTTCAATCCTATGCTCTCTCCCCCTCATTATGCCTTACCTGGAAAATAAAAATACCAGTATGTTCACAGAGAGCCGTATCTGCACAAAGCCACCTCTGCGCATTTCAGAATCACACAACAGTTGCTGTTGGAAGGGACATCTGAACATAGTCTAGTACAACACCCCAACTAGAGACAGTTGCTCAGGACCTTGTCCAGTTGGGTTTTTAATATCTCCTAGGATGGAGACTCCTGTGCACAACCTGTTCCAGTGTATGACTAGTTGTACAGTAAAAACTTTTCTTACATTCAAATGGTTCCTGTATTTCAGTCTGTGCCTATTGCCTCTTGTCCTTTCACTGGATACCGCTGAGAAGAGTCCCACTCCATCTTCTTTACTCCCCCCATCCCACTCCCATCAGATATTTGTACACATTAAGATCCTCCTTGAGCTTTCTCTTCTCCAGGCTGAAGAGCCCCTCCTCTCAGCCTCGTCTCTGCTGTATGGTTGATGGACATATATATCGAGAGAGAGCGAGCGCGCACGCTATGGACACACACATATATATAGTGAGCTATGGACATATGGCTTTTGGTATAGAAGATGCAGAGTCCAAATGTATGTGCTGAAGATACCCTATTTATATTCTTTTTGTGTACCTTTTGATTATGCAGTGGAAATTACATCATGCGACTTGTACAGCTGACTGCATGATGCAAAGTTCTGCAAAATAGATGGAGAGAACATTTACACATTGTGAGGACAAACATAGAAAGGAACAAACCTTATTAGTCTATAAGAATTTGAAGGATGGACCTACCTATTCTGCGAGCTATGAATTCACAGGGCAGCAGACACAGACACTGACAGCATTTTTCAGGACATGAACTGTTAATTATACATGAATCACACTTTGCTGAGATGAGTGTTTTTGATGAACAGATTGTCTTTAGTCCATTGACTGAGGACAGCAAGAAAGTACAGACTAGCTGAAAATATTATGATTTTCTAATAATCCTTATTAAGACATATTTTATTAATAATTTTTACTTACAGTAAATAACAGCACAATCCATATTATAACAACCACAGATTATAATTTGAATTCATGAATCAGTTTTCCATTTAAGAAGCTGTTATCCAGGGAAACCACACTATTATCCTTGTGACTTGGGTGAGAGTAGGACCTAGTCTACAACTTGCTCTTTAAGGGAAGGACTGACTTGGAATTTGACTTTCTTCACAAATTCTATTCAGGCACACAGAAGATAGTTCAAGCAAATGGTGAGCTGTGTTGCCAACCACAAATTCACTCAAGAAGAATGTAAACAGATTCAGATGGTATTTCAATAAATGGTTGAGAGTTCTGCACAACCTAATGGCAGAAGCCATATTAAAAGTGCTTGGTCTCTCTCCTATTCCAATGCGAAGCATTCATCCTCAACACTAACAGTCTGCAGAATAGGGATTAAGCTGACCAAAGAAGATTAGGAACTGTCATTCATATGACAACGTTCACTCTTTTGAAAAATAGCTTTAAAAGAAGCTAGGAACCTGGAGCCAAGACATCTACCTTGTATGACTTTCTCTGCCAAGCTACACAGGATATAACCTGGCCATAGAAGAGGTTCTCCAAAATAGCTGAGGATATACATCTGATGATGTTTGTCACACTTAAATTAGGCTTACAAAAATTACCTTCTAAGGAATATAGCTCAGGAATATGACCATTACCCAGCTCTCAAAGACTAGATGCAGAAAAAGTCAGCTCTCCAAAACAGCTCTAAGAAATCCTTAATCTGCATTTTTGTCTTTTAACTTAAAATGAAAAAAAGATTCAGACAGTGAAATCTTGTAACTAGTCATTTGCAATGCCACTGATGAAACTCAGAGCAACTTTTAGACCACTGCACCATGCATTCAAATGCAGAAACATTGACTTCTTTCCAATTTAGTTGGAAGCTTCTTATGTAAAACAAAAAACAAGAAGTTATAATTTGTTATGCCTTTACTTTCACCTTGAAAACTAATGGCCAGAGTACAAAGCTTCTAGCCAAATTCCACCTGACATTCATTATTTTTCTTGTGAATTATATTTACATCTGGGAGCCACATAGTGGAACATTCAAAGAGCCAATGCACAACAGCGGCATCGCAGAGCGTTTTAGCACAGAGTTGCACCCCTGAGATCCTTAGCTGCTCTGGGCTGAAGATGCTAGAGAAACCATTCTCTCCAACAGAGGAAGAACTTGCAATATACTGTATGCTGCCATGTTGATAGTATACCTTAAAGATTTCATGTCATAACACTGTCAAGGTTAAGCTTGTACAAATGGCAGGAAGGACTCGAGGACCCTAAAGTAATGGGAGACTTTGAAACCAATGACAGAACCTTAAGAGAATGGATTAGAGTGAAAACACAAACACTGCTGCGAAGAGCTTGTGCCCTGAAACAGAGCCTTATTCTCTACTTGCAAATATACTTGGTGCTGAAGACAAACTTTTACTCACGTTATTGGTTTTGAGGTTTGCAAGTGTTTTAGCCAGAGTTCCCTGTGGTAACAGTTTGATCTCTTCAGTGCTACTACATCCCCAGAATCAAGTCAAATCCAATAACATGGTGCAATTTGCAAAAAGGATATTTGTTTCTAACACATTTCTGAACGATTTTCATTATTACTATTGAAGAAGTGAGGATCAGACAGCCATTGTACTGAATACTCAGGGTTTTTTCTATAAAGCTGTAGGAAATTTCCTAAGAGAAGGACAGTAACTTTACACTGCCAATCTGACCACAGATTTTAAGTTTGTACCAGCACATAATAAACATGCAGTGATATCAACTTTTTGCAGGAGGATGAAAGTGAGAAATATGAGTGCTGGCCAGGCTCGCAAATTCAGACTTCATGTTACCTAACCT
Source organism: Phoebastria nigripes (assembly GCA_035582835.1). Lineage (NCBI taxonomy): Eukaryota > Metazoa > Chordata > Aves > Procellariiformes > Diomedeidae > Phoebastria > Phoebastria nigripes. The sequence continues at coordinate 1,009,717 of JAYKAV010000589.1, read as the reverse complement.
GCAGACAGCATCAGAGTTACTGGAGGAGTTAATATGCAGTTCCAGTAACTGCCAAGCAAGCCTATATAATCAAGGGAGCCGTTTAACTTGTTAAAAGTGAGGAACATTCCACGCCAAAGTGCTGCCTTTCATTTATGCCCAAAGAAATCCTTCTAATAGCAATGTTTAAAAGACTTTTCTTTGGAGCCCATTGTAACACACCTCTGTTCTTTTCATCCTCTTGCAAAGCCCACTACTGAGAGACCAAAGCTATAATTTCTTCTGCTTGTAAGTGCTCCATAGGTTTAGCTGACCTTTAGAAAAGACATTCTTTTCCCCTCACCATCTCCTTTAAAGCAGCTGCTTTTTCAGAGCACACCCTGGGGTCCAGGCCCTCCTGGTACCGCGGGAGAGTGACAGGCAGACACATCCCGCAACACCAAAGACCACGCAGGATCTCCAAAACGCTGCCCTGCTTAGCAGGGTGGTGGCAAGCACGCAAGAAAAACATTACTAGACACKCAGAGCAAAGGGCACACGGAGCCTCTGACGTAATTCTGTCACCGATTGCCCCACTCTTTTCTTGGCCAGCACGGCACTATTCAGCAGTGCCTGGCCCAGACTCCTCTTGTCTAATGCCTGTTATTAGCCCTATGTGGAGCCTTGGGCAAATCACAGGGACCAGCTATTACAAACGCCCCTCTTGCACATCAGCCTGGCTTGTGCATTCACTTGAGGCAGCCTGTAATTTCTTAGAATTCAAAAGGAGGTTATTTACAAGCCAGTCAAGCTCTTTGTTAGACCAAAGCATTTGCTGTGTACCATGCACATACAGATCTACACAAAATAAGGCAACTAAAAAGGGCTTTTACAGTATCATGGGCTCTACCCCTACATGCTTGCAAAAGGAGAGCACACTCGCCGTGAAGGAACACACGCTCGGGACAATAACCACGAGTCAGCTCAGAAGAAGTCCAAGGGACTTGCCATGACAGAGACTTGATTAGATGAGCAATGCTTAGCTGATCCCAGCAGATGACCTGCTAACCAGGGCACAGACTGCATGGGAAGCTGGAAACTCTCCATCATCTCCACAGATGTGATCCTGCATTTGATGCCTTTATGACCCTGAACACGTAAAGCCAGCCACACATATCTCCTCAGCTTTTTATACACAGTAACTCTAATTTGCACAGAGCCTTTTTATTTGTTTACTTGTTTGTTTCTTTACAAGTCAGGCAGATAAATAGCCTTCTCTTTTGTATTTACCTCCTAAAACCTACATGTCAATGTTTCTCAGTTTACCAGACTGAGAAACTGCAATTTCCTTTTCACTAATATATTTAAGACCTTGGTTCAATTAGCTTACATAAAAGTCTACAGGATTCCTACATTAAAAAGTTGTCCTACCATTGCAGAGTAGAATTATGACTTAAATTCTGTCAAATAATGAAAAGCACTAATTGCTGAGCCTGCCAGTCCACAGAGGAGTCAGCAGAGCCTGGGATACTGAAGTGAGGTGACAAGAAATCAGAATTCCGATTTCACAGAGCAAGGAAAGAAGAAGGTGCCGGGAGATAATCAGAGACCAGCTCCACAGCCTAGGAAAGTACCAGAGCTCTTCCTACACGTAACATTAACTACATAATTTGCAGTTCAAAGGTTTTACAAGGATTGGAGCACTAGACCTCTCCAAGTCAGCAGTCTTTTAGCAGAGACTGCTTGTGGAGTAACTTGCTGACAGAAAACAAACAGCTCCTCCTTTTCTCCTCCAGGTACTTCATAAATGATGGGCACACCAGTGGTGTACCTCCCCTGGACTCTGCCCACTTTATTACGCTCTCAACTCACAAGTAGAAAGGGTGGCAACCAACTGTAAATGCTCAAGGGTTTCATTCCCATCTATTTACTCCTTAATGTCGATTCGCAATTAAATGTTTTATAAGCAGCACTGTGGACAACCTGAACATTGCTGCAAACTCCAGTATGAGCATTGGTTTTAATCACTTCCTCCAACAGATGAAAATCAAACTAATTTTATTACCTGACACTCAAAGCCAACAGGCAACAAGACTAAGATGAGCAGTGCTTCTTCAGGGTGATATGTGGGAGAGAGGTGTGCCAAAGTAATAGATGGGTTGGGTTTTTCAGAGACCTGCTGAGCCACTGACCAAGAGCACAAAGAAATTGGAACTGAGGGAGGTGCTCGCTCAGCTGTGGAGTTGTAGCCCATGTGCTTTGGGGATCCAGAGACATAACGCACAGGCTGTACTGTAGCAGCAGGAATGTAATGAGTTTTCAAAATTAAAACAGTTTCCTCAATGACTACAAGATGATCTTCTCTGCGTTATTATGACAACTTAATGCACACATAACACTACTGAGTTGCAGGCTGATACTGTCCAGAACATCTGAGATTCAGAAGAAAAACCGTCTGAGCTTAATGGAGAAATTAAGACAGCAAATTGTTTTCCCCCACCTCTACTTCTGATAGGGAGACAGGGAAAATGCCAAATTTCATCAGCAGTAGACCGATTTTTCAGTCATTCCAAACACCGTTAATTCATCATCTTCCTTTCACAAAGTTAACTACAGCCAATAGTATCATTATTGAAACTTCCCACACTCTTTAGAGTCTGACATCGTCTGGGCGAACAGAAAGAGAAGAAACRATAAAAGAACAACTAAAACTAAACAATCTTCTCCAAAGTCTGTCACTGTGAAAGTTTTCAGCTGCAATTCTCCTTCTCAGAAAACCCTCGCTTAGCCAGGGTCCCCCTCTCCCAGTTAAAGATCTCTGAATAAGAAAGACGGGCACTTTATATTCTTACTACATAGGACATACTTAGAAACTTGTTTGTATATAAATTTAGGATTCGACTCCACAGTCCTAACTACAGTCAAACAGTATATTCATTGTCACAGTTAATATTGATACTTTACCATATTCTTTTGATATTAGCAGCACCAAACATCACCTTAATAGCACAGGTTGTATTTAGCACATGCTATCCTGGGTGTATGATTTCAGCAGACTCAATCCGATATGTGATCTCCCTTTAAGAACACGATTCCAGAAAGGTAATTACAAAACTTCTATTTCTGTTTTAATCAGATACTGACACCACAGTCATGTACAGTATTTGAGGACTTTGGATGAAAACGACATTAACAATAGGCAATGATTTAAAATGTATTAACATTATGTTTTGCTAGATATAGGACCTTAAATGTCTTGCATTTGGATCCCAAACTTCTTGCAGTCATCTGAAGATCATGTGAATCTAAGACTTTGCTTTGGAACCAACTTTAACTATAGCTGATCCTGCTAGTTTCTTTAATGAGAAAACATATGCGAAGTTAAATTAACCTAACAGCAACGTATGGTAAAACCAGACCAAACAAACTCGAACATCACTCTTTAATGGACAGTCTCATGTCACTATAACAAAACAAAAGTACTACAACAACAAAACCCAGACTAACGAGAATCTGGACCATCTTCATTTACACTGTAACTCAACACCTGGTTCATCAGAGGTTATTAAACTAATAAATTTGGTACAAATCAAAAAGCTGTTTTTCAGAATGCTGAAGTGGCTTCTCAATTTTATTGAAGAGTTCGAGAATGAAAGTTCTTAATTATCACGAAACCCATTTTCAAACACAACCAAGCTCTTGTATAGACAGATCAAAATGAATAATCTTTCAGTTCATGTTGGACACAAACTTCTGCTTTTCTTCTCACAAACTTCTGCTCAACTTCTGACATGACAGATGTTTGTTTGGCAGATGCTTTCCAAACAATAGAGACATTTATGTAAGCATTAAAAAAAAAAAAAAAGTGTAGTACAGAGTCAACTCATCCTACCATAGGGACAGAAAGCTCAGTACCCATTATCACCAGTGAAATAATTCCAACAGCCCCATATGTATGAGATCTTATCCTAGCACTAAAGTTTAGTGCAGCTGTAAGACTTTACACAATTATCTTCCCTATAAAGAAATTGCAAAGAGCATTAATGATTGTAACATTTCATTAATTAGTAGTAAATACAGGTGAATCAGCCAGACCAAGCAACTCAGCATGCTGTGAGCACCAGCAGTTCTACTAATATGCTGCTAATTAAGACCATCAACATTCCTTTTAATGACTATATTGGCCTGCTTAAGATTTAATTCATATTTTACCAGCTCTCATTTTTCCTATTCAGAACATATACCAGGCAAAGACTATACAAAAAGAAAAATAAAGCCATTCCATTCACATTTGTGGAGATAAATTCAGCATTTTAGCTTCCAGCTCATTCTGCTTTCCAAATTAGGATGTGAATGTGAGAGAAAGGCAAAGAAAATGTACGTGAATGTGTGCACACATTCACATACACAGTCACCTCTCTTTTTTTGGGTAGGAAAGGATTTGTTTCTGGGAAGTCTTATTYGCTTGCAGATGCTGGCCCAAGCTCACCTCCAAGATGTGAGGTCCTGGTTCAGACCTCACTTGTGCTCAATGGTAATCATCCTGTGGGATGCATATTTATGAGGAAATTAAACTCTCCTCTGCAAGCATCATAGTTTGAAAGTGTTCTCCCAGCCACAAGACCCAGCTGTCAACATCACAACACTGCAGGCATTTTGCAGCCATTTCTCCTGCTCACAGTCTAAATCTCCCAGCTAGGGATGAAGGCACTACCGTGCATGAAGATAAAAAGAAAACTGATGACAATAACACCACAAAAATCACATCAGGACCTACTCTAGAGTTTCTCCTAACTTGCAATAGTATCCAGTTTGCACCAATTAAAAGATTAACTAACAACGAAGCCAGAAAAACAGTGCTAATTAAAATACATATTCTTACCTCCATATATGTTGAGTTTCGCAATTTCGATTAAAAAAAAAAAAAAAAAAAAAGAAAACATGCGCTTGTATTTTAACCAGCTTTTCCTGACTAGTTATGTTGCAGCTACATTATATTACAGCATTCCTGTAACACTGAATGCCAGTTCCTACTCATCAGGAACACTAGCACTCTCTGGCAGTGTGTGACCCTAAAAGAGACAGCCTGACTATCTTAACAGGAGTTAAGTACCACATGACAGATCCTTTTCGGGTTTGTTTTTTTTAGTTGTCATTTGAACCACTGTAAATATAAGTGTAGAATGTTGTTTGGCCAAGCTGGCTTCTCAGTCTGATCTTAAATAATCTCAGCATCATAAATATAATAATGGTACTGGAATAATCGAGAGGACCCTTTAATAGAAAAAACTCACTTGTGCTCAGCAGTAGACAAAGACAATAATCTTTCTGAAGTGTTTGCAGCCCAAGAGAGTCAGGTAAAGGCTGAATAGGTGACTACATGGACACAGACCCAGAAGAACTCAAGATTCCTGTGTAATCTGGTACCTCTGAAGCCAGAGACCACGATTCACCAACAGTCTGCAGAGCTTTGTCTTCAGGAGTTTGAGAACTATTTATTTTGAGAACGAATCCTCAGAGGACTGGAGTGCTTCAGTGTTCATAAGACTTCTGTCTCATGAAGTGTAAAGTTACAGAATAAATCAGCGAATCACTAGTTTAGATACATATCTCCAAAAGCAAAATGAGAACTATTTCTACTATATCACTGCATTTTTTAAAAACAAAAAATACTCAATGGTTCCTCCCATCTGCTTTCTTCTCTGCTTGGATTACTTCAAATCTAACAGAGCTTCTGAACAAGTTGTGTGTTTAACAGCAAATACCCTGAAGAGCTGTTGAACTAAGATTCAGAAATATGCCCTCATGAGAATTTACCTAGAGGCAGAAGAGGGAGATGAGAAACAAAGCTATTTCCATTTTTCTTGCTAGAAATATTTCAAAATATTAGGAAAAATATCTAAACGTTTTGAATATATTAAAACTAAACAAAGAAATGCCTTTAAACAGTACAGAAACTTCCATTTCACATAGATACATAGCAGTTTATCAATCCCTAATTCATCTTCTCAGTCCCACTTTAATTCCCTTTCTACAATATTGTTTCCTTTAAGACTGAACATTGTCAGGAACAAGAGGTTTCAAGTGAGTACAATAGAGTTGCACCTGAAAACTCATGCCAATACGGAGTACGTAATCAGTCCTTCCTATGGACCAAATTGAAACACACAATCAACAACTCACTGTAATCAGCCAATGACCTCAGACTATTATGGAAAGTGCAAGCAGCTCATAGTAACCAAGTCACTCTTCAGTGGGGAAAAAAAATAAAATATTCATCTGACTTTCCTAAGATGGAGCTCATAAGAATCCACGTCCATGTGAGCTAACCAGGTCTTTGCCATTTACAGCAGTTTGCTTAGAAACACGGGATTCCTGTTGTTACCCTGTCTTAGTAATGACAACACAGAGAGTTCATTTCCCCTAACAATATGGCAAAAGGAGAGAGTTATTTGCTATATGCATAGCTGCCCAAGTTGTTTGCACAGTCACTAGGTTTTGTACCAGGCAAGAAGCACAACTATATCCACACAGAGGAGACGTACAGTGACAGTACCCCTTCCCAAATGGGCTCTTCCCATGCCACATTCCCAGGGAAAGAGACATTCTCTCCAAAGAGAAAAGTTCTCTAGAATCTCACCCCCTTTATCTCCTCAAGAGAAAGCAGCAGCAAAAATTCTTCAGTAATTACATTTTTTTCCAGGGGAATTATCCAGTGATGGAGACATCTGAGGAACATAATCCCTCCCAGTTTAGTATTCCTTGAAGGGCTGAAATCCAAATAAAAGTGTGTTTGGGAGGGAAAATTAAAGGGCGGGGGGGGGGGGGGCGGAGAGAGATAGAAAAAGATGCATTAAGAAGGACAAATGTTCTGTTGGTAGACAGGCTCGTGATGAAAGGGGGATTATGATGATTAAAAAAATTTTAAAAACAACTTTAAAACAAGGAGAAAAACTCCCCATGTTACAAGAAACAAAAATAAACAAAACTGTCCTGGCAGAAAATACTGTGTCTCTGCTGGGCCCCTTACATGGCAAATCCCTCAGAAATCCCAGTCCTTTGTTTGGAATTCATGTTACTTGTCAAGTGAGGACAAGTGCTCTGTACATCTTTGTGGTTTGCCCATATTTCCCTTTTATTTTAGGGAGTTTCACATTTAAGTTTTTTTGGGGAAAAAAGCATAGTCTGGCTTATGTCTCAATGGCTTTGCCAAGCAGGCAGTAAGTCTTGTACACTGACACCAACAACTAATCCTCCCTGTATTAGGCAAAAAATGTCTGATAGAGATCAAGTTTTTTTTCACTGCATAGAGCAGCAGGTAGATGTGTATGTGCCCTGCAAAAGAACAGGGCCAGAAAACATCATTCAGGTGACTAAAACACCCTCTCTGTTATGAACTGTTACATTTTACATTTGATTAAGCTAATAAATCTACTTAATTTACTCAGAGCGCCAAGATTTCTCTGCTAATGGACAGGCTCTCTCTGCCTCCTCTAGGCTGTGTGAAATACCAGCTCCACCCTTCAGACAGGCTTGAGAACGATCACATGGAGGATGCTCTTGGACTCTTCCCCCTGCCCTGAGCAGCCGTGACAAGGACCAAGCCTGGACCAAACCTACACAGGGAACCTTTCATCCTCCTGAAAAAGCAGCTGCCAGGAGGAATATGCACGGTGCAGTGGCGTGCATGCAGATGTGTCGGTATTTGTGAACYAGACTGCCAGCTGTCAACCAGCTATTAGGTTGCCCAGGCTTGCTGTTACACCTTCATCAGAGGACTGTGGGTTTGGTTCAGGCACAAAACTTCTGTGAGTGTTTTGCACTACAAAACCATCTGAAATTTGACGCCTCAAGATGTGCTGGTAAGTTAAATTGCTAGAGGGTTTACGCTGCTTTAGACAGAAATATATTACTCTACCCACTTTATCATGGGCACCTTCTCTTGAAGAAGCCACCTGCTCCCGCTCCATTTAGTTCCAAAGCTAGGACAACATTTGGCATGGAATTATTAGGCAACAGTAAAAACGCATTACTCCCAGGTCTCCACATGCTGATAAGCTATTTAACCAGTCAGCTATTTTTAGCTCTGCCAGGCAATCAAGATGCTGTTCACAAAACACTCCACTTTAAAATATAATTGCTTTCCTCAGATGACATTGTCAGGCTCTGTTTTTTCACCTTTAATGTGAAAATTCAAATAAAAAAAGATAAGGTGGTTTATTGAGAAAGTAAAGACCGTTCTTAGCGGTAGAGAAAAAATGAATGTACAATAGCCTAAATTTTACTTTAATGCTACCAAGCAATTATTATCACTCTTTGTGAAAAGATGTTGAGACCTAATTGATATAAGACAATAGGGAGAGGCAAATTGGTCAAGAGTAACAGAAGGATCAGCATTGCCTGTCACCAGGCATTTTTGAGGAGGCCTTGGAAGAAGCCCTTTTCATGGCTACAACCTCAGAACCACATGAGAGCTTCAACTGATTTAGGGGTCATGTCTTCAGCATCTGCACTGCTTGCGGGAAGCCTTCTGCCTTCAGAGTCAATCGACTGCCCACAGCCTCAGAGCAGCGCTCATACTCGACAAAGCCCAACCTTAACAGCACGATCTCTAATACCAAACCATCTACAAAACCATTTTTTCCTGCCAGACTCTTACCCTGCTACTATCTTTTTTCCCTTCTCTCCTCCCCTCTTGATCCCTCAGATCCCACACTTACCATCTCCCACGCACGAATGCACTTTCACTCTCTCCCAGTCTCAAAAAGCCCTTCTCTAAAACACAAATTTTTGCTCAAGCTGTCCACTCTCCCTAACCTCCACGAGTCCTAGCACTTTGATCTTCTCAGGCTTAGAACGAATGAGATGAAGACGATCTGAGGTTTCAAGATATTTGCAGACAAGTCTAATTCCTGCTATCATCTCTGGGATGTTTATGTAAGCCCAGAGAAATGCCATTTAAAGCAGTTACTTTGGGTGTTACAGAGCATCACTGAGATAAGCCCCGGGTCTGTTATTCATAGAGTGACAGGCTCATTTATGGAGCAGAATGAAAAAAAAMCCCAACAAAACAACAGAATACCAAGTGATCAATGTCTAGCAAGACATTAGGTGAAGAATCAAGCAATAAGCTATGTTACATTTGTGTTACCAGAAAACAGAATGGGCACAATTAACCTTGCAAAGTGACAAGAGAAATCATCGCTGTATCACAAATCACCTTCATCCTCAGCATATTTTTTGACTGTCACACAGTCACATTTGCAGAAAGGATTCATCTTTATCTGAAACTGTAATTGAATGCCAGTAGTTACCTTGGTGACATTTAAAAATCTATCACTGTGCTTTGCTGTCAACACTTTGTAATACAATAAAGTGCCTCATGGAACAAGTCAGAACACAGCTTAGGAAATAGTTCCTATGACAACTATATGAATTGAGGAGAAGGCAAAGATCCCAAAATGGCAAAYGGACAGTAGCACGCAGGTAAAGAAAATCCGGGCTGAAGTCAGCGCAGTTCCTAAAGCTGTGCTGAACTGCAGCTCAAAGCCTGACTCTAGCCATTTCTGTAATTAAACAAAGTCTCTAATTCTCTAGGTACTCTAATTTTCACTGACACTGCCAAGAACCCTGAAATTTATTATGCAATCAATCCAACTGATTTCAGCAGACCTCTGTTGGGACTAATCATTAAGAATGAGGGAGGAAGAACCATGCTTCCTGTGAATATTGTTTGTTGTACTTCAGATATTAAATAAGAGTGAGGAATTTAATTATCAGTCAAAATACAGGATTCCCATTCTGCTTATGATACCACGTCCATTTGCTTTCAGGTACTGGAACAGGGTAGCACTGCACTCGCATTCACCCTTTGTATTTACAGATTTATTGTTCATCAGTCACCCAGAGACAGTTTTGCTTCATTGTCACTGGCCCACAACTACATGTTCTTGGTCTAAACGAGAAATATGGAAGCCAACAGAGCCTGCCAAAGCTGTGCCTCCAAACTGCGGTCTGTTCGCTGCCTGAGTGGCCCCTGACTCCTTTTCCAGGAAGGAGACAGACATCTCCTAAGGAGGTGTGGGGTCAGTGCCATCCCGACCCGTGGTTGCTGCACTCCACGCGTGGCATGGTGGTCTGCACAGGTCAACACTACACTGTAGCTCTGCACAGCTGGGAGAAGACCTTGGCTGAAGCAGAGGATTGCTGAGGAAAGCCCCCCACTCAATTCTTTCCTCAGGACTGCCTACCTCCATCTCTTTTTCCTCTGTTATTGCCTTTTCCTTTCTCTTCCTTTAAGTTTCCTTGGCTTTTCCGGCCTCTTCCAGGCTTTTCTGCTTCCTCCCAATTGCCTCAAACAACAAGTCTCCCCCCCAGCACACAGGCTTCAAGTACTTCCATCATAGACCATCTGGGTCTAGAACACAGAAGCACCTGGACCATTGGCCCCTAAAGCAGGGAATTAATTCTCTTTTGTTGTAAAACTAAATCTGAGCACCAGTTTCTTTGGAAAATCCTCCAAAAACTAGCTGTCTGTGGCCTCCCTCCAGTCTTTCTATCGTGTGAAAACTGTATGTGCCTTCTGTAGCTGTCCCATATCTATACTCCAAAGTCCTAAATTCATTTCCAGGAAACAAAAACCAGTTTGACACACTCTGAAGATAAGACTGATCTTTTCAGCTCCTCTTTCATTATCAGCAGAAGTCATCCAGTGGAAACGTGCATTAGACACCTAGTTTATTTATTTTATTAAAGAGCATTTTCTACTTGCACAAGGGTGATGGAGCATATGACCGCACGAAGCACACTCAAGTAGAGATATGAATTCTCAAAGTCTATGAGCCTCAAACATGAAACTGCTCAGTAGGAAAGCTTACAAGCAAGAGAAACATGCTCCCTACATACTCATAAAGGAAAGTCCAACAGATGTTAATATCACAACAACAACTTGGTTCAGGTGCTAATAGGCCCTTCTTTGGCAAAATCAGGAGAAGGCACCCTCCTTTGAACGCGGTTCTGTTGACAGTATGGGAAAAAGGCACGTGCCTCAATCAGAAAATGCAACAAGACCTGTTTGGCACTCCCTAGAGATGTCAGAAGAATTTTTGCCATGTTTTCATTGGAACTTCAACCTGAGAGGGGACAAAAACATAAGCAAAACTGATAATAAAAACGTGCTTGAGGAAGACAAACAAGGTAAATTAAGATATTACATTCTTGCCCTCCAGTAAAGTTCTTTTTACCTTAAATCCACCCCGAATAAAGATAATCTTGCCACTGGAGACCACAAAAGAAAAGTTATTTGCATACAGAATAGGCTTACAGAAAATTAAACTGCTGTGGAAAACTAGAGCTTATTATGCGAGAAATGTGATAAGCTAAAACATACAAAAAAATTCCTCCTCGAGATCTGAGCAACACGAGCTAAAAATACCTCGATTGCATGTCATTTACAAATTCAAAGGGTTGTTTAGGCTGTGTTTAGATGTGATCAAACAACACTTGATACATTTTTTTTCTACTTATGATTAAAGATAGTGCCGGATTTTAGGTGTTCTGATTGCTTTCCTCACCTCATTTTTATTTCTATTTTTAACTTGCACTCAGTGTTCCCTGCATCCTTGCTGAAAGCAAACAGCAGTGTTGGGAGGGGACCAAGGGAATGTATGGTTATTGCGCACATTGGCCACTCTTTCTAACGAAAGGCAAAGGACTCCTGCGAAAGCAGGAGCTATTGCACAAGAGCAGCCTGAAGAGTGCATCCCTGATTTACACAATAAAGGGTTGAAGACATTGTGTTCCCAGCCTTTATTTTTGTTCATGTACATGCTCACATCTGGGCTTTGCAGGTGCAAACACTAGGACAGACTTTTAGCCACCTACACACACCTTTCCAGTAGTCCAAAGCATGTTTAAATGCCACAGATATCTCGTGTGCCAAAAAGGTTTCTAGACTCTGATGCAGCAAGCTACCAAACATCCAAAACTTCCCGAGAGTCACAGGCATTCAACTTTGCTGGTGTTATGCCACACAAGGTAGCATCATGCTCTGAAAGTGGCCCAGCGTTGGGATATGTGAAAGCTAGCACAGGGGGTGTTAGCAGGTGGGCAGGTGTCCTGGAGCTGCACAGCAGAAGTGCTGTGCAGGTGCAAGGGTAGGTGAATTAAGAGTCTCAGCATGACTCTTCAAACTTCTCCTTCTGTCAAACCGCAAAGAAGAGTTCAGTGCTGTGATGAAATATTCTTGAACATAAATTACCATCATTTTTCTGTTACGTAACATGATTTATCCAAAGCATGCACTGGGCTCATTCCAGTTTCCACTGAAGTCAATAGAATTATAAGTGTTCAGCACCTCTGAAAAATCAGGACATGCTTATTCATGGGTATAATTTATGGTACCCAAATTAGAACATTCTGTCCTTAAGTTACCAGTGCAGAAAAGCACGGCTTCTTACTCCTTTCCCTTCTTTAAGGATATTAATGGAGCAATACTGAAATTTACCCTCAGATCTTCAGTGAAATGCCTAGAACTGGTCAAACTTTAAACAAACCACAACACAAAAGAGCTGAAATACTGGCTCCCGAAATCTCTTCTGCCCATCCACTAGATCAAATYGGCTCCAACCAAGATCTTTGTCTATGTGAGCCCTTACTTCCATGAGGTTTCACAAAGGAGTAACTGCCACAGAGATGTTCCAATACAAGCACATTTCAAGTTATGCATGAAGAAGAGCCATCATCTAGCCAGGTCACCTGGAAAGCCAAACCAGAAAGCCATGAGTTAAAAGCAACAGAGTAGGAAATCTTCCTTACTGACAGCTCTGCTCATCCTAGTGGCCACTGTCTCAATGAAGTACTATTTACCAATCCCTCTTTATATGTCTTTTGGACACAAGTCTTCCTTCCTTTATTCTGGATGTGTTCACAGMTTTGGTTGATCAAGGGTGGCAGTAAAAATCCAAAGACCAGTCATGGATTTTTTGTTTCTTCAGAGCATAGCAAACATGGAAATCTGCAAAACACGGTTCAGTCTTGCTCAAAGCTCCTGGGTTCTCTTCTGTGGTACTGAATTGAGGTGACCGTTCCTCTCAAGCTTCCCTACGGAGTGATGAACAGGGTTGTAAAGAATCAACCCCTGGGTTATTTTGGGCTGCTGAGAAGTTTGGGACTGTTAAACAACCCAAATATCCTCAACCTGCACCCTACCCCTGACATCTAAGTCTTCTAACTCATATCACGAGGCTGGYATGGCCTCTTCTACACATCTTTAAGATACACAGACATAGAGGCAGCAGTTTGTRGGTCTGACCAGCCGGCCATGTCCATGGCATTCAGTTGCAAGGCAAACAGCACGGCTCAGGTAGCCAGTCCCAACCCTTGCAGCCCCATCATGAAACAGCAGAAAAAGAGAATGAGGGACTGAGTAGAAACTACCCAACCGGTAGATTGCCAGTTGGTCCAGTTTGGTTCAGCTCAAATTCACAGCATGGCACCATGCTGCTGTCCTGGTTCCAGCTGGGACAGAGTTAACTTTCTTCCCAGTAGCTGGGGGGGGTGTGCTGTGTTTTGTGTTTGGTATAATAGGAGCATTGATGGCCCATTGATGTTTTGGGTGGTGCTTGCACCAGGCACTTTTCAGCCTCCCATGCCCTGCCAGGTACATGGGAAGCTGGCRGGGGGAGCATARCTGGGGTCATTGACCCAGCTGGCCAATGGGGTATTCCATACCATGCGACRTCATGCTCAGTATAAAAACTAAGTGTGTTGGGGGGAGCTCGGGGGGTCCCGGGACGGGCTCTTGTATCAGGCAYGCGTCGGTTCGGCAGGTGGTGAGCAGTTGCATTGTGCATCGCCTGCTTTGTATATTCTATTGTTGTTGTTGTTACCACTGTTATTATTACTGTTCTACTTTGTTTTATTTCAAATATTAAACTTTTTATCTCAACCCGTGAGTTTTCATACTTGTGCCCTCCCGAGTCTCTCCCTCATCCCACCAGAGTGGGGGGGGTGAGCGAGCGGGCGGCTGCGTGGTGTTTAGGTACTGCCAGGGTTAAACCACGACAGCTGCCAAACCAGGAACAAGACCATACACTGCAATATTTCCCCTTGTTTCTTTACAGCCTCCTCTTGGTTACAGCCACATCTCCCTGGGCATCTTCCTTCCAAGGAAGCACTGAAGTGGTGGGAGCAGTCCAATGGGCTCTGCTCAGTGACATCTAAAGCAAAGGAAGTCCTTTTTCTTCTCTGCATTGCTAAGCAARATCCTTTTCCCACCTAGCCACTAAGGAGCTTCCTAAGCTTTTCATAGACGTTTTGCTTTGCAGGGCAGGTAGGCACTAGATCAGCCCTGCCAGCCAGAGAAGCACGCATTCCCTCACAGCATGGGGAGAGAGGAGTTAAGTGAAACTCTTGGGCTGGGAATACACCAGAGCCAGCAGGAAGATGATTTTTTCCTTACACCAAATTAACAGATCTTGCTTTTATCCGGTCCCCTGGGCCCCACACAGAGGATGGGCAGATGGATCCTGCCAATCACTTGATGCCACAGTTGCACCACACAAATGTGCTTGAAGGAAAACTCCTGCAGCACTAAGAACAAGGCTATTATAGGAGTCCAGAAACAACAGCTTGTGTGTTCACATTTCTATTCCAAGTTTCAGATTTCTTCAGAAAACAGGAGGCCAATGTAATCCTTTTGACTCTGAATCCCTTAGAGGAAGGCTGCCTAATCTGCTTGTCAGGCTGACAAGGAGACACAAACCTTGTTCCCCTTAGCACTCCTCCAGACCAGACTCATGCCAGGTCCAGCCTACCTCCCCAGGCTCTGAAAGTCAAAAGGACTTTGCAAGAGATCTATTTGCAGGTGATCAGACAGCATGAAATACAGTGATTAAACAGAGCTGGCACATACTGTAGAAGAGCTAAAAACCCAAAAGCAGCACTGAGTTTCACAATTGCAGCATTTAAGTTAAAAATATCAGGCTGGTAGAATTACATAAACTCTAATTTTTCACAAGTTCCTAAACTTAACAGTCCAAAATGGCCTAAACCACACAGCATGTATAAGTCATCTGATGAAAAAAGGCCTCAAAACAATCATCCTGAAACCCTTCACGAGATGTCATTTCTTTCCTTCATTCAAACATGTGAGAGAACCTGAGACTTTGTGCACAAAGACACCTAGCAGCATGGGATGAGAAGGTACTAACCTTCAGAAGGAGCACTTGTTCAAGAAACAGCATTTCTGGAACAGTATCTCCCAATTTCTTTATTCTTTCCTCCATGCCTTCCAGCACTGGTCTTCTCTGCCCACTGAAGCCACCTTTGCACCCTGCCTTCCCCAGCTCCACAAGGCAGCAAACACATCCCTACACCCGGGGTCCATTTAATGGCTCCATTTTTCTTTTGAAATTCTATTCAGTCAAGGATCAGGTTTCACGAGTTCCCTCCAACCTCAAGGCAAATATAGAGTTAACTGCAAAATTTAGCCCAACGCTAGAAGAGCACAATGACCCTGTGTTCCTGGGAGTCACACACGTTTGCTGCTCCATCACGCAGACGGGCACAGAGCAGACTATTTTCAGAGTAGTCAGCATGTCCAGGCTATTAACAAGGGGACACTTCAGTCTCTCAGGGAGGCAATATAGACATGCAGAAAGCTTCCTTTTGCACCTCATTTTGCATTTGTGCGCACACACCACATCTCTTCCTTCTCATGACATCTGAATCTTTACACATTCTGTAAAACAATACATGTTAACTGGTTTATCCACCACTATTCCAGGAACAACTGCCCCCCGTCCAGCCAAGCAACGTATGTCCTTTAAGCATCTTTTCCCCAGAGGGAAAGCCTCTAGGCTAGAAACTGGATGACAAACCTGGAACAAAAGTTGAGAAATTTCTGGACCAAAGTTATTTCCTAGAAGACTTCACCATGAACTGAAAAGCACAATTAACAGAATTAAAAAGCTTTTCCATATTTCAGCTAGTTTACAGAGAAAAGGTGATGGACTTCCTCATCCCCTACTTGACGTCTATGAAACCTGTAGGATCCAAGTGCTTCTCAAAGGCTTCGGACCCTCCAAACGAGGTGTACATAGTGCTTACAACAGCTTCCTATACCTGCAGCTCGATGTACTCAACCATAAAATTATGACGATATTTAACAGTACTTATTTCATAGAAGGAGGTGTGGGAATGCTTTGTAAAGCACAGCGATGCACTAATGCAGTACTGTAAGTGCAGAAACAATAGGAAATTGTTTTTACGATTGCTAACCCATTACTATAGTTTTATCATCTGCTCATGTAATGCAGCACTCAAAACCAGCTAGCAATTAAAACCACAAAAGACAGGAAATCCTTTACATTAAATCCCCCACAAGCATTAGGGAACTTGTGGTAATTTCATACCAGTGTAACTCAGAGCAGCATTGGCCCAATATACACAGCAAAGCCTGAATAACAACAGAAGAATCCTCTCCAGCTCAGAAACAGCCTTAAACCCTGTATCATTTTTAAACAAGGAATTCTCATATTTGCAAGAGAAGAGATCTATATATGAAATTGTAATGAGGTGACTGATGATCGTTACCTTGGTGACATTTAAAACTCCACCGCTGTGCTTTGCTGTTGGCACTTTATAACACAATAAACTGCCTAGCAAAGGAAGTCAATGCATTACTCGGAAAATGAGCTTCCATGACAACGATGGCCTTCTTCGCACCTAAACAGGTCTGATGCCATCACTTGACCAGCAGACCCTCCTTTGAGAGGCTCAGCTTACCTGGCAAGAGAGCGACTTTGTGGGTGTAGCTGACTTTGGTCCTTTGAATGTTACCAAAAGGATTTGTCTGCCAGGGTTGCTACACCTCCACTGATATTTTCACTGCCAGACTGACGCTGCTAAGGCTGGTAGACTAACTCCTGTGCTAGCAAACCAGAAAGCATAGACCAGGCTTTAACAGCAGAAGCATGTTGGAGAGATCCCAAAGCAGAGGCAAAGAGCCCAACAATATTGCTGAGGTGCTTTCCACTCCCCTCAAGTCACGCACTGGTCAATACCCATTACCCATATTGCAAGCGCTTTAGGGTTAGAAGAAGCGTTATACAGCAGAGCAGAACATGAAGAACCAGATTCAAGCCTTGCTTTCAGAAAGGTCAGTCTTGAAAGCGACCTTAAAAAAAGCCAATCAAAACCTTCCCCCAATTTTAAAGTCCCGATGGCCACTAGGGTAAGTCTAAACGATAGAGCCTAGTAACTCAAGGTAGTATTTGTGGGTTTTTAAATGTAAAAAATTAAATCCACAAAAAACCAAAATTGACTGATTTCCCACAGAATTAAGGGTCTCAAACAAAATTTCAGATACAACTATTTCAAGAGTCCCTGGCATCATGCATAATATAACATTTCTATTGTCTTAATTGCCGCTCAGAAGTTAGTCTGATGTTGGTCAAAGCCAAGCAGATGGTTTTAGTGGAATACATGCAAGTTCTGTACATTGCCAGCTATGCAGTCTTGAGTACAATGATCTGTTTGTTGATTTCAACACACATGTGGGCGGTTTAACTTAAAAAAACTAATATTAGGTATCATGTGTTACAAAGTAAACTTTTCACTTACAGGAAAGTTGTTTCTATAGTAACTAATGTTTTTCTAGCAACACATTTCACATTAGGGTTGCTATAGAAACAGAACTATGGAGATGTGTTCAGCAAATAGGTTGTCAATAGCTTTTCCCCCAGCCCACTGCACCCTGTCCACCATGTCTACCTAAGGATGAACATAGCACCCTACCCACTGTGTCTACCTAAGGAGACTCCAGTTATTCTCTTAACAAGAGAGTGAAATGTTCCCTGCCCACGTGAGAGCATAATTTCCCCCATATAGTTTCACGGCCACATTTTTCAGGAGTAAGTGGAATGCTCAGTACTGGATCAGGTTATAAATMCAGACAAATTGGAGCTGTTGTGCAGGAGGGTATCACTGGAACACCCTTGTCTGTAGGAAAAAAGTAAAATTACTGTGCTGGAAACACTGAACAGTTAACCCCAGCTACGTTCATCCTCATAGAAACCTCAGGATGTAGCTGGTACGAGTCAAAGGGACATCAGCTCATGCCAGGAAGACAACTGAATCTCTATGGTTTTGAGCATATATTTAGGCTTAAGCATTCCCAAGGGTAGCATACAGACTCCCACTCACATCAAAGGAACGTCTACAAAAAGATCACAGCTATAATCTGGCATTTACATAGTAGCTAGGATTTTAATTACTATTTGTTCAGTACCTTACCATTCATTCAGTAACAGCCATATGTACACCTTCAGGACTATCACTGTTCCTGACCTTTGCTTTTCCTTCTTTCCCACTCTTTCATTTTTCACTTCTCTTCCCTGAAGTGGTTTTTCCTCACAACTCCCTCCACCCTTTAACTCCCCACCCCACCAAGGAGTAGATGCTAATTTTCATTTACATAAGCAGCCCTTTCAGTCCTTACCTGTTCCTCCTACTTAAATAAGAGCTAGGACAGACATGCTTCTCTAGATTTGGCCATGATGGTCCTTGTTAAGGCAGCTCATTTGCCAAACCAAGACAGGGAACTGTAGCACAGGCTGGTCCTACAAGAGACAGTAACGAGCAACTGATGACAAGCTATGAAAGGTAACCTTCTCCAGCAACACAGCTGTTTAGAGCATGGACTTGCTACCCCTTAATGCCTGTGGGTGTCTTTCCAGCATGGAGACCAGTGATTCCAGAGCCATTAAAGTGGGCTGAAGACGGCTTCTCTCCAAGTCACTGCCTTCCAAGGCTTTATGGATTCAGGAAGCCACCATCTGCTTCATTTTACACTCARTTCTCTACTGCACGGATGATCACACAAACGGCAAAACAGTGTGGATTCAGAGCACCCAGCTGTGTCCCTCAAGTCCTGCGAAATAGCCCTAGTGAGGTGATGCACAGCCCTCCTTAGCAGAGTCTGCCCTGACGCATATTGAAATGATTACCCCCTGTGTAAGTCTCCGCTGCTGCACTCTGCCTTGCCTTCTCTTACAAAGAAGCTTTGCTCCTTCAAGCAACTTTTGGTATCTAACTGTTGGCTCAAACATTAGCAAACCAAAACTCCCATTCAGAGGTGCCACAAGAAGGGTAAGAAGCTATAACTAACTAAACACGCTCCACTCGTACCTGAGATCGGTCGGCTCCAAATTTATCACCACATCTACAGTATCTTTTATAATCTGTCCTCTCCCAGGATCATCTTTCAGATGGAACCTGGTGAAGCAGCTTAAAAAAATTTATATGGAAGGAAAAGGAGCGATTTATTCAAGTGTCATTATGTATAGGTTCCAAGTCAAAACCTGGTTCAAAAAAAAACATTTCCATGCTAACTCCATTCCAGTTGTGGCTCTAACGCTTTTTAGCTGGGAGGATGACCAGGCTCAAAGGCAACTGCTCAGGCACTGTACAATTCCTGTTTCCACAACTACTTCCAGTGCTGGTTTATATTCTCCCCTACACTCAGTATGTTGTGATGCTGGGCGTGGTGCTGGCATGTGCCATCTGCATTTAGTACAGGGAAAAATAAGTCAGAGTGTTATGAAGGACTAGTGCAAATGGACCCACTGTCCCCAGCAGAAAAGTCATTTCTGCTCCATTCTTTATAGCGATCTRCAAGAAAATGTTGGACTGGGGTTAGGTGATAAAACATGTTTTTCCAAGCTCATTCTCCAAACTGCAGCAGCACTGGTTAGAGTATTTTCAATTATTTAATATTTTTGTAACTATGCAATGGCATAACACTGAATATGACATCCTCTGTATTTCACCCTCTGCCCCCACCTACCTGTTATGAACAGCAGTAGCAGGAATACAGCTCTTGGTACATCATTCTGAGGTGTTACGACAAGATAGTCTAAATCCAACTACCTTTAATGAATAATTTTCGGGAGCAGAGCAATAGTGTCCCTGTTTCCACTAAAGACACAATAATACAACAATATAGCCTAAAAGAAATATGATAAAATTTAACTGGGATAGCCCATCACTAGGGTTTTGAAGGGACCACCCTGTACCAGGCACGACAGGAAGGAAATAAAAATCTGAGCTCTGAAGAACACCACCAGAATTCCAAAACAACATTATATGGGTTATTATACAGGCCTGGGCAGCAATTTGAGAATGACCTTAAAATCATTTTGCTGACAGGTTCTCTGAGTTACAGTGAGTTTTGCTAATTCATATATACAGGTCTCACTCACCCTGGCCTCTGTTTGCTTGCAAAGCCTTAGGCTGGAAGCTGCTCAAGTCAAGAGTTATTGTTTGCACATGCCCAGAAAATGCTAAATATAATCTGGACAGTATGCAGACAAATCATTTTTATGAACTTTTTAGGTCAAAGGTCCATGTCTTTGTTTGCGCCTGAACAGCACCAAGTAGAGAATGAAAATCTGTTCCAGATACAAGTCTCAGAGCACTACTGCAACTTAAACAGTAAGTTTAAACTGCAGTCTTGCAAACTTTTTCTACCTCTTCATCTAGATCTTTAAAGTTATTTACCTCACCAGCTCCTGCAGCCTAGCTGATGGTCTCACCAGCTTGCTTACAGGCAAGCACAGTTCTCTGCAACTTCACAAAGACTTGCATTCAAAGAGAATGACTAATGACCAGTGCTGGAGAGCCAGGAAGAGATGAGCCCAATCCAAAACCATCTAAATCTATAGCACTTAGGAACTGATTAATACCCTCACTAATAAAGACAGAAAATAAGTCTCACTAGAATTAATTAGCTTTTATGTCATCATATTGCCCCATAGTTCTAAATATCTCCTTTTGAAACAGTGATAAAAGTAGGTCTTAAAATGCACATTTATTCATTTTTGTTTGTTTCGGTGCACAGCCTCTTGATACAGACCATTTCCTACATGTCATTCAGACATTTTAGATTATTTAATGAGTTAAGGAACAATCCAGAAATCAAGAATTATAATGGGATCATTTCACTATAACCTTTCCATGCAGCAGACATACATTTGGTCAAAAGAGCCAGGAAGAAATGGAGTATAAGATCAAAAAGGTCCTAAGTTATCCTCAGTAACAGTCTTTTCAGATGCCATAGTCTGTCATCTAACATTTCCTAGCAGGTTCGGAATTATTTCATTCCGTTATCTAACCCATAAAAATAAAAACATTCTGGAATTACAGGCACGACCTATTTACCTTCTTTTTAACCCCATCTTAAAAGAGGTGATGTCTGAACATGCTGGCATAGGACAAGAATCCACTCCCAAAATACAGCTGAGAGGAGAAAAGTATAACAATTATGAAATGCACATTTATGTTTTAATCACATTACACAGAAGCATTAGCTTTTCCAAGGATTGTTATTTTGGCATCCAAGGTCACATTAATGAATAACATCGATAAAAGCGAGCCACAAGATTTGGGTGCAAGTTTGAATGCGTTAAGTATTCAAATGTTCTTGAACACATCTGCCAGCAGAGATATATTGGCTGATTAAGCTTAATCAGTAATGACCAGAGCTTAACTGTTAAACTAAGATGATACTGAGGGCTGCATAGATGCATGCGTTACTTTAGATTTACCTTGCCAATTCCCAGTTACAGTATTTAAAATCTGCGTTCAGTCCCTTGAGATGCAACAACAAAACTGATATCAACATTTCATTCATAGATTTCAGCTATTCTAACTTTTGGTTGTCACAGATGAAAGTGTTAGACAGGCAAGTCCTATGTCCATATTTGTTTTGAGGACAGGCCGATCCTATTTTTAGATCGTTTTATTCAAGAAAGTCACAAGTAAAATTCCAAATATTTCAAAATTCTTTATAAACCTCACCCCAAACGGAGTCCATCCACCCCTCGTCCCTCCTAGGGGGGTTGCCATCAGCAGTACAAATTTTTCTGCCATCCGCATGATCTGGTTTTGGTTAGAAGGAAAATACATGTCCTGGAGACAAACTCTTTTGTCTCCCACTCTAAAAAAAACGAAGTATCAAGTTCTCACATCTTGCACAGTAGGCATATCTACCCCCCTCTGTTTACTACTCGTATAAGATCCCCAGGTTCAGCCTCAGTGCAATCTAATTATCTGCTCAGTCATCTCCTCCTATACATCAGGTCACACTAACAATTTCAGTGTTTGAGAGTTATTCCAAGCTGATGGAGGATTTAGTGTTTAGTTGTATTTCAGAAGTTGGCAACATCTGAAGCTATCAGTGATTTGCACTGCTCATTAAATCAGGGAAATGAGTGTGAGTGATTATAGCTCTCAGTCCTTAACTAGGCAACAGTCAGGGGCTTTTAGAAATGCATTTAAAAAGCACAGAATATGCCCTCAGGAAAAGAGAGTGGAGTTTGTTACTGGGTAGGACAATTTCCCAAGCAAAGAGAAACAGTAACGAAAAGGGAAAAAAATCTCAAGATGCACAGAAGTCCCTCAGAAGGGGCCCCCTTCACTGTACCTCACTGCAGCTGCTGCTTACAAGTTGATAGAAGCAAACCCTGTAACAAAATTAGCTTTTCCAAATGGCAAAAACAGAAGGTGGCAAACTGTGACATATTCCCAGGCTCATACACCAACAAAACATCCTGTAAGCAAATTWTTTTTTTTTTTTTTTTWTTTTTTTTTTAAGGAAAACTTTAAGCACACAGGATGGGAAAATAGTTACACTCTTAATAAGGATGCAAACTTCTACCCTGAAGTCAAATCACACTGAAAAATAACAAAGCAGGTGACGTTTCCTATTGACAATCTCCACTGGCTATTTTTGCAACTCCAAGAAGCAAACTAGTTAAAAAAAAAAAAAAAAAAAACCACAACTGTTTTGGTAAGATGGTGGACAAATTGGATGCTTGTTAAGCCCTGATTGCTTCTTAAATATTTGGCTAGACATGAATCTCTGGAAAGAAAGAGTTTTAAGGATTTTTCAGTCCGATCCCGTGAGACCTGAATGGAAAGCCCACCTTGTAAAATACCCTACTGTTTGTATGAAGTCTCACAAAATTAACTTAATTGCTGAAATTAGGCTGAATTCACTGTACCACTAGACTCAGAATCCAAATATGAAGTGTTCATTCAGAGTTGGGCATCTCAGATTGCCCTAGACAATTTTTTTTTTTTTTTTTTTTTTTAAATTTCAGTAAATATTACAGCATTGTTCCAGTGCACCAGGATAAGCACATTGATCAGAGGCCACTCATATCTAGATCAATTCACCCTCCAAACCTGCAGGTACATGAGCATATGTATGCCCTGCACAGGTTTTGTTCAAGGCAAATGAATTATCCCAAGCTCTGCTCCTGCCTTTTCCCATGGTAATTTTGCCCCAGTATGTGCGTGACCTCTGAAAATGCCATGTGATGTTTTACATTCAGGATGTAAATAAACACAGCATTTTCCATTTTTCTCCTTAATCCAGATAGGACACTAGGCTTCTCTTACCTTATTCTCTTGGTAACATACATCAGTGCCGTGGATAAATATACCATGTTTAAGATAGACTTCTTTCTTTTTTTTTTTTTTTAATCTTCTGGCCTAAAGGTCTACTTTTATAGCTTTCCAAGGCAGTATCTTACACCACTATAAATACTGAAATGCAATTGGTAATGCTGTCTTAAAAACAAACAAAAAAAAACACAAAACAGTCAGTGTGGAGAAAAGGAAAGTTGGAGGTAGGGGAGCTAGCTGGACTCTGTTGGTGATGTAACAGATATCTTTTGTACCATACCACATTTTATAGTCCAAAGCCAATAACACCAGCTGTTCAGCATGATGACTAGTCCTTAGCTCTGGCTGGACAATGCAGATATGCATACCTGTATCTCTATCACGTAAAGTCAACATCAACCCTATAGGTGCAAGCTTATCTACTCCCGCATCAAGACGCAACCGAGCACAGCTCCAATGCACCACTGGACAAAGCATATGGCAGAGGCGTCACAACACAATGCAGCACATGCACTTCTACAAGCAATCGGAAGGGGAAAACAAAGGTACGTGTTAATGAAAGAAAATTTTACTCCAAGATTCTTGCAAAGAGAAAAGTAGAAGATACCTTTTCACAGACTCCAACAGGCCACCCAACGTTACACTATACAGAGAGCTGGTTTAGCATCAGGAGTTTTGCTACCAACTTCACAGGACAGGCTCACCCAGTTTCACCTTTGCAAGTCTCTGCAGCTGAGTGATGGGTGTTTCTCAAAGTCAAGACCAAGGCTCCACAGGGTTTCAAAATCCTACATCCTGCTGAAAGTATGCTGTTGCCATCACAAGAGCTATAAATAAATCTCCTCAAATCACCTAAACCCTCACATCGGTATAATTTCAAATAAGCTTGGACAGAAAATATCAGCTACTCTGGGTTTGCRTGCTTTGTTCTAATAGCATTGAATGCCTGGGTAACAAGATGAAGAGCTCTTGTAAAAAGAGAAGAGACAAGCAGCAATAAGTTGTATTATGTACTAATACCCACCCTTATTGACAACACTTACCTGTAAAACTAAGGTCGGCGCAGACAAGGGGAGTTAAAAGCTCTGTTATCACCAGAAATGGCTCTGTCTGCAGTGAAGTTTATCCAGGCTCTGTCCTCCCTGTGTCTGGCTTCTGGACCGGAGGGATACATGGAGAGTTTCTGACTCCACTGAATTCAACAGCAACGTTAACTCCACTGGAACCAGGTTCCAGCCACAAAAGAAGTGCTGTTTTACCTACACTACATGTTTACATATAAATAAAACAGCAGAGGTTTGTAAGAAAACTGCTGACCTCATAAAGTACACCTTTTCCTCCAGTGGAGGCTAGCACTCGCATGCACAGGCACGTTGCCTATACTCCATCTGTTTGATAATACACATATTATCTCTACCAGTTAAGTCCTTCTGTTGTATCAGCTACAAATCTRCAAAGTCTCTGTATATCCCTACGCCTCTGGGACCAAGGTTATGCAAAAGGAGAGGGGTTTGCAGCACAAGAAAAAGCAGCAGTTCAGAACTGAATTTTAAAAACCCTTACCTGCATTGCTTATATCTTTCTAATTTAATCTCACAAACTCACCTCTGCATCAACAAACAGTTTACACTTTAAGTCCGGTCTGTTCAGTCTCTTCTTATATCAGGCACTAAAAAATTCATGGCTGAATGTGCTCCATCCCAGGCATTCCTGAGGTTGAAGGTTTGACCTGAATTTGAAGTGCTACTGGAGTAGAGTTTAAAAAAACAAAAACAAAACCACAAAAAACAAACAAACAAAAAAAACAAAACAAAAAACCACAACCAAAAAAAAAAACAGTTAAGTACCATCAACACATGGTATAGAAGAAAGTAGCACTGTGATTTTTTGGGGAAAGAAAAACAGCAGAGAGCCAAGAAGGAAAAACAGGGAAATAGAAACAGCCCATACACCATACACAAGATATTGCTTTCAGCTGCTCAGTAACTCTGGGTTAAATACCTCTGTCACCACTACAGGTGTTACCAATAGATGCAGAAGTAAAATGCTGATTTTTTAAAGAGAAATCAACATATTCTTCTGAAGAGCAAAACAACTTTAAGTCCTTTTTAACAAGAACATATTTAACTACCCCCAAAAATAATCTGAGGACTGTTGAGACAGTAAGTAGCACACCCCTACTGCTGGGAGTTCATTTAGCAACATCCTGAGTTCTTCCAGAATTTCTTTTTCAAGGGTGCCTTAAAGGTTTAAAGAAAAATCTGAGACCCCTATTACAAAAATACATTTTCAAATTCCTGCTTGTAAATCAGTCGAATATGTTTTGGATTTGTGCGTGTGTTATCTTAACCCTTTTCCTTCAGACGAGGACCATTTTTATACCAAGTTTTTCCAGTACTCTCCTGCAAGGCCTTGAACACACATTTCTGTTTCCTCTCAGCAACTCACAACACTGCTGTCTCCCTAGTTGCTGTTCCCTCTTCAAATCAAGGTATTGAGAGTCTGCTTCCCTTTGGGTTGTACTTAATGRGATAATAATGTACGTGAGGTGTAAAACATTTCAAACAATTTGCTTTTGTTTTCCCATCCTCTATAAACCAGCAACAATGCTATAGAGTTACAAAAATGTTGTCACAGGATACCAGAAGAGTTCATAACTTCTAATATTACTCCTACATCTCCACTATTTATACATCCACACAGTGAGCACAGGCTCGAGCCTGGAGCAGATCTCTGTGTGTGTGGATGCTGTGAGGTGACGACTGTGTTCCACTTCTGACCATCGCTACCACGCTTCTTCCCTTCCAGCACTGGCAGTGACTAACAGAGTGACAGTGGCATGATCTGTACGTTTCTCGTACCACCCTGAGCATTCGGAGCTTTAAGCTCAAGCCCTCTTGGTGCCACCCTATGTCAATGCAGGTGGACACCACTCTCAGTGCAGAGTAACCCATTAAAATGCCCAGTTTAKCTTTCAACATTCCCAGAAAAGCAGAGAACCTCTGCACCTTAGCAGGTACCGGCAGAAGCTCCGTTAACCTTAACCATTAACATCGTCATTTGACAGCATCTTTCATTATCCCTCTTCTTCAAGGCTTTGTGGTATATCAGTTCATTAGCATAAAAGACCAAAACTTCATTTACAAGACAAATACCATAAACAAGAAACTAATTCAACAGACCAGTTGATTTCAAATGAGAATGGTGATGTTAATTTCAGTGTTAAAAAAACCTCTCAATCCAGTAATTAAATTCTGTTCCACAAGATATAGTCAAGCATATGCTCTGCCTACACAAGGACTGATTAATTGACCCTGAGATGACATCATCCGCCCAGCAGTGGGTATCAAACTGTCCTACATACACAAGAGGCATTAACAAGCCCAAGACATCACCTCCTGCTGCAGAAAAGGAGAACCTGCTCTTTTCTGCCCTGCTGAGCTCACCAGTCCTCCCACAACAGTACACAGGTTTTCTCTTCTGGCTGTCAACAGCCTCTCCCTAAGGTTCCCACTTCCAGGATGAGGTTAAATAGACTTCCCTGAGGCAGAAAGGGTGATGATGAGCACTGGATAAAGCTTGGTGCTACTGTCCGCATTCTTGTATTCACACAAACCTCCTCCCCCTTTATTGGCTTGGCGCTGAGCCGTGTTTATGGGTTTTGCAAGGGGAACGTGGCAGGGCTCCAATTCATGCTGGACATCAGACCACAGGCTCTGCCTTTGCAAGTATCTTTATCTAGATTGATGAATGCAGGCTTCAGAAAGAGTATTTCAGCAGCCTCCTATCAGGGGCATTAGTCACTGCTGCCTTGGTGCCTAGAAAGAGCCATCAATTTTTGTAAAGCAGACAGTYGTAACCTTAGAAGAGATGCAGCCAGACTCACTGACCCTGAGCTTTTTTTCTCCTTCTGAATCCGCAGCTCCAATGAGACCAATGGGAGTTTGGACCTTAAAGGAATGCAGGATCATGCCAATTAGGAGACTATAATAACCAGTCTAGAGCCAATCCCCCATTCCCCCAGACAATCCTTATTGACATCCACTGGTAATGGAGACAACTGCTGGACTGCTGGGCTTCCCCGGATCATCTCAAAGATGCAGTGCAACATCCAGCTGCTGTGGTGACAGAGGACTGCACATCTGGATCTCCTGTGACATGGCTGGCAACCCGTGAAAGCAGGAATATAACATCTTTAGTCTTTTTTCTCCTGTAAATCCCCATCTGAGAAGCATTTAAACTGTGGCTGTCATCACTAACCCATTTAACTTTCTAAAACAAGAAGATATATAATAAACAAGGAGGATAGAAGACAGAAACCAGTGAAGTTTTACAATTTAGAAAGCATAATTAAAATACAACCACCCCTTTTGAAAAAACACTAAATATACATGCAGTGCTTTTGTATAATCAGTTGTTTGACAGCATTCTTAAACTAAGTGTGATTGCTAAAAGCAACACTGAAATTAAAGAGCAAATATATGGGACTGAAGTGGGTTTCATGACAACACCAGGGAAGAAAAACTAAAGATGTTGGTCAGAATGACAGGATTTTCTTTAAGAACACATGTACTGCTTTGTAGCTTGGAAAAGAAAAATTGTTTTTCCAGACACTGCTATAAAGCATGCCAAGAAACAAGTGTAAACCAAAGAAAGCACAAGCTATAACTAGATAATAAAGCATCCAAAATTTTCCATGTATGCCCATTTACGGGAGGAAGAAATTACCCTATACTTAACTTTGCTCCCTCTGTCACAGGTCAAAAGACAAGAAACATTTATAGAAAGCAGAACTGAGTATTAAAACCCATGGGCATAGACAATTATCGACAGAGCTGAGTTGATGAGCAACCTGGGACCAGCATCCAAATGACTTGCTTGGTACTGAGCAATAGCTACGGTGCAGTAACCCCTGCGAGCCCAGGAGTGGAGCCTGATGTATTGTGAAAACG
The DNA here is from genome assembly GCA_035582835.1 of Phoebastria nigripes. Classification (NCBI taxonomy): domain Eukaryota; kingdom Metazoa; phylum Chordata; class Aves; order Procellariiformes; family Diomedeidae; genus Phoebastria; species Phoebastria nigripes. Next base: position 981,335 of record JAYKAV010000589.1, on the reverse strand, counting down.
AGGAGTGAAAGGAAATCTCCTTTTGGATGGAAACCCCATTCTGACCACTGAGGTCGACTAGCACCTGGTGACAGAGAATGGTTATGTTAAAATATTTTGAGTCTATTTATAATTACAGGGCAAGACAGGTGCCTATCAGTGACCTTTCACTGAGCTCAAAGGAACTACAATGATTTATACTTACATTACTTCAGATTGCACTGTGCAATAATCTTTTTTAAGCACATTTTTTAACTCTTGCTACAAGTTATGCAGCCAGGTAAATGTACACTACCCTTACATATCAAAGGGAAACCTCGGAGAAGCAAGCAATTGCTACAAAAATGCAATAGGAACAGGCATTGGGCCAAAATGACCATGGCGTTCTGGTCTATATAACCAAAAGTTGAAGGATTATTAAGATAATAATTCCACTTGTATTAATCGTATACTGCTTGGTTAATTCTTTTGGGTTATTTAACCATGCTTTCCAAAACTGCACTAATTCACTCCATCAGCTATGGCTTAATGCCATCTTGACATGTTTGCTTTCATGAACCTGCTGATTCATTTCACATGCATCTTTGTTTTTTCCTTTCCTTTTTCTTTCATTTTTAAATTCTGCTAAATATATCAGACTCACATAAGATCTTGTCAAGAGGTTGAAAGTCAGTGCTAGGAGCTGAATTTATCATTCCCAGCTGGCTCTGGAGCCAAGATCTGCAATGACAGATCCCCACGTGTGGCCCAGCCGGGAGGCAGCGGGAGAAAGGCCCTTTCCTTTTCACCTTTGAGGTGCGTATCTTCCTGTGCGTTAAAGGCAATAGGCAAACGCATGGAAGAAACTGCAGGAAGTGGAGGGGTGTATCTGGCATTGACTTTCCCTGGAAAACCGAAGGAATGGCCCCTCAGTGCTGAGTGAAGCTGAAGGTAATGACATAAAGGTACATTTTGTGAGCAGAGGCCAGCTGGTCAGCCTGGGAAGCAAAATGCACCATGTCCTGCTTCACAGAACATGAGTATCATCTACCACATTCTGGCAAAGCTTTATCTGTGTGTCCTCATTTTCCTGCAATGATATGTATCACCTAATGTGCATTTCCACTGATCTGCCCTCCAAGGAGGGAAAACTCTAGAGACCAATAGCTGTGACTTCTAAGGGATGCTGAAATGCTGTTAAATGGGAAACCCAAACATCCATCTGTTTAAAAACCCAAACATCCATCTCGCTCATGTGCTTCCTGCAGGGATTGTTCTGGTGCGTCTCTGTCCCAGACCTGGACATTGGTATCGATCCTAGCATCCCCCCCGAAAGGGAGAGAAAATCCATCTTGATTCATCTGCCCAAGGCAGGTCCCAAGCCCAGGTGCGGGCAGCGGATAAGCAATATCACCAGAACAACAGGCGCTGGGGGAGATATTTCCTTTGCCTCGTGTGCTCTGGTTATCTTAGTGTGCAGAGCAAAGCTGAGCAAACCCTGCAAGTTCCTTCCAAAAAAAAAAAAAAAAAAAGGAGGAGGGACTAGATGCTATTATTGGTGTCCTATTGTAGTTGTAATAAAGAAGTCTGCTTCTTCAGTTAATTTATTGCTGGTTCTCCCTGAAACAACAAATACTTCAGACTGCTGCTGCGAAAACAGTCAGCAGGGAGCTGACTGGCATCATGTGAATGTTACACTTCCCCCAGCTAATGCCAAGATTTGAAACCAATGGCAGTTCTCAGGGAGCTCACAAGGATTTGTTACACTCCTGTGAGGACTGTAGGACCATGAACCAGCGAATTATTACAGTAAACCATAAATATAATATATTCATCCATGACAGGCACAATATTATTCCCCAAAAGCATAGGAACGTCAAGCTCACTTGCTGAGCTCAACAGCTTGAAGGCATTCACTTTACAAATATAAGAGAGGATAGTCAGAAAATATAATTAACTGATTTTATTTAATAAAATTGAATAATCAGCTTATCCTTTCTTTGCTGAGTTTTTCGTATAGATTGAAAGCTACAAAGAGAATAAGGTTGAAAAGAACTGGGGAAACTGCTACTTACTTATTTTAGTATGGATCAAAAATTGTGGTATGTTCCCAACCCAGGGTTTATTTTTTATCCAGGTTTTCCAACATCAGTATGACCTCATGCATTGATGAAGTAAAAGATCTCAGAACTGAAGAACCTGCTGTGTATTTTCATTAGCCCAGAGCCACTAATACTATCAATGTGGATCTGCTAGTCACCCAAGAGGTGAAGTTTCTGAATGTGCCTAATTAATGCAGAAGTATAAATTCCATTTCAAAAGTGACTTCATTGCATACAGTTGGTGTTTTTAAGGTATTTAGGCCCTGAAAGAGGCAGACAGGCATATACTGGAATTTTCCAAGGTCTCTACCAATTACATTATATACAAAATTATGTTCAAATAATTACCCTAATGGTAAGGGGAAAGCTGACTTGAGCTACTATTGTTCTATTCTCCAAATCTCGCTTTCAAAATGGTTGATAAACTACTATTAATTTTGATGCTGGCCAAAAACGTGGCACATAATTCCACTTAATTTAATATTGACTTGACCACCGTTATCAAAGCAAGTGCAATAGCATGCGCACATTTCAGAAAAGTTGGAAAAACAAATGTGACATGCAAAAACGAGCATGATGATCTGATGAAAATCACCAGACCTCACCGGTGATGAAGATAAAGGCTCGGTAAGGGCTGCACAGGGAGGAGGAAGATCCAAAAGGAATTCAGTTAATGAGAGTGTGATTATTGATGATTCAGTGTGCAATAAACTTTCTCAGCCAAATCTCTGAGCAGCATTTGGGAGCACTGAAATGAGAGAAATGCCAGTATTCAAAAGAAGGCCAAATTGTAGCAGGCTGGACACCACAGAGTTTAAAAATAGGCTGCTGGATCCTGCTGGATCCACTGCTTTGGGGTATTGCTCACGTGGAGCGTTATAGTCTGCTCCGCTCTCCTTCCAGCCACAGAGCATCCTCCCCTGCCTCTCCTACCCTCCCCTGGGCTACTGCAGCCAAGCAAGACAGTGTTTTGCACGCTGGAGGGGTTGTGAGGTGCTGGCTGGTGAAAGGGAGTTAACGGATTTTACAGCGTTTGCAGAGGTACAGGGATAACCGGGTAGACTAGGCTCAATTTTCAAACTGTCCCTCAGATTAACAGGTATCACTCGTGAAAATATGCAATCACAAAACACAGCTTTCAAACTCAGAGTAAATCAATAATTCAGCTGAAATGATCGTTTTAGCCCAATTAATAATTCACAAGTGCCCATAAAAATGTTTAAGATTATTATTATCAGTACATCAGACATGCAAACCACTCCAGTGGGTAACACTCACATCTGATTCCCGACATGGAAATACCCCACTGCCTCCAGGATCACATGGTATAGAATTAAAATGTTAAGCATATTCTCTTCCCTGGGGAACACTTGATGCCTTTCATTATTCCAGTTTTATATTCATTATTAATCCTTTCCAGATAATTTCTCAAGCTAATAGCTCCCCAATTACATATAGCCTTAGTAACTACTAAGAGCAGTGAGCGACTTAATACAGTAATAATTCTGGACACATCCGTTTCCCATGCGTAAAGGACTTTAGTGGCACAGTTACCTGAGGTCTTTTGTTTTTATACAAGTGATCTCAAGCAAAAAGGAAAGACGAGGAAAAATTTGCTTCTCATGTATGACACCTGTTCAGCACAAACATTTGAAACTGTGGGCTTTCCCTGGCATTTATCTGTACCCTTTGAAGTTGTACCTAGACAAGGGGCACCAGAAATACATGGTCTCTATTTTCATCTCAAGCGAAATGTGAATATAGCACATAAAACTACTTCTGGCTGTATTATTTAGCAACATGGTCAAATAGCAGTTGTTAAACGAAGTGTTTTACTGAACGCCACCAATGTGTGATGACTAAATAAGAGGCTAAATAATTTTTGTCATATCATACAAGTATAACAAATGGCAATGTTTATTGTCCCACTAGCCAAATCTTCATCAGGGCCCCCCATAACTAAATCTACATATTAGATGCTCCAGAACATGAGCCTGAACGGGTATGGGTACGCATACATGGGAAGTAGACTATAAAGAGCCTTTTTTTACCAGTGCATGTTCAGAATAAGACACAAACATTCATATATTTGCCATTACTTTTACTCCTTGTGCAGGTGACTGAGCAAAAGCCATATACCTGTGACAGATCCTTCATCTAAAAGGCAATTTGTACATGCCTGCTGTAAGTACCTTTACAATTGCACCATGCGCCTATGATTAAGGGCTTTGATCTTCCACATATTCAAGCATGTGTTTTAGTTAAACACCTGCGTCACCTCATTAGTTCAATGGGAACTATTTGCATCTAAGTGCATGTAAATGGGTGCATGCATAGGTATTGAAGCATAAAATTTAGCAATGCTGATGTGTTTGCATTTTTGCAATCATATTTTCAGGGAGGAAAAGGTTTTACGGTGGCCTTCAATCCTGGCTCACAGTACCTCATCACGGCAGAAAGGAGGAGGAATGGATCCCAACCAACATAAAAAGCACTCCCAACCCTGTTGCTTCTGGTGGCCATCTGCTCCCCTGCCCAGAGGCTGCTGGATGTCAGGGAGATCCCRGATGAACAACCACTGCATAAACAACAAATTCATTGCACCTTGGAGGTAGGTACTGATGTTTCTGAGACACACCAAATCTGTCACTGATCTGATCCGAGATGCTGATCGACTGAATGAGGAGACATTTTCAGAGATCAGGCATGTGTGCAATTGCTCCATTCACAATGGTGGGTATCTCAGATTTGTTTTATACAATCTTTTGCATAAATACAGAGATCCAATACAAGACATTGTAGGTTTCTTGCTTTAGACCTAGTAGTGTTAACAGGCTATAAATAGGATCAATCAGAATTCATAGAAAGATTTCTGGAAACCTACTTAAAAATCTGAACCATACCAGTTTTATTTCAGTTTACCTTATACACCACTAAATAAACAAAGATTGCACAGAATGTGTGTAATCTGTACCTAAATCAGTCTTCTTCATTTGCATGTTTTACTTTAAACTTCTGAGATATACTTTTATGCAGAGAAAAATAAATGTTACTTTCATTCTCCTTAAGCCCATTTTTATACTTTTCTGGGATAAATTATTCTTTTAATTTGGAGTCTGGAAAAGAGACTGAAAAGCCTATATTCAGAGGCTGAAACATCATTGTCAAAGTAAAATGAAATCATCCAGTTCCACAAATCTAGAGTTTTTCATAAGTATAAATGTCTAAAGAAATTCTGATGGAGCTGTTGTTCCGAACCAGTGCAGCAGGTAGTGATGGTAACAGGACTAACAATGATAGAACCAAGCAGAGATAATTTAGCACACGTATCTTTTTATTACTGCTATTTGAAATGTCCCTGGTCTTTATAGCAGCACTGCTGTGGATAAATATTTCCCTTCTTTCCTTTCCTTCTGCAGGTAAATTTACATTTTTCTCTTTAGATAGCAACTATCATCCTAGACACTAACTGTCATATATGGGCCAAATTCATCCTGGAGTGAATCCTTCATCTTACAAAAGGTTTAGTCAGGAAGGTATTGGATTAAGAAAAATTAAAATGAAAGTAATTCCATTATCATTATTCTGCTTAATCAGAAAGTGTTACAGGCGTAAGAAAAACAAATTTTATGGGCCAGTAAGACCAGACTCTAACCCCAGATATTCTGGACTTGGGGAGAATGTGGTCGAACATTCATTCCTCCAAGTGTGCTTTGTAATTTACTTCTCTTAGATCCAAGCTGGAAGATAACATTTTGCAGAATTCGGGCCTTACGGTGTTGTATAGCACAGCTGTTGCTCTTCCTGCCCCCATAAATCACACCTGTCCCGAGCAGCTATTGTGATTACGGCCGATGACTTGGATCAGCATGACGCTTCTGTTCATTCCATATCAAACCCAGAGGCACAGAAGTTCAAGAGAGGATCCAAGATCCAAGGAATCCTGTCTCAGGAAAAACACCTCTGCCCATGGAAAGTACTCAGCATATGGAATCGTGTACTGCTAAGGATCATGGAAATTGTGCATTGCTCGCTCCTCTCCTTAGACGGCAGGATAGGAGAGACGCCACAAGATGCTTAGCCATCAATTTGCTAAGCACTGCTCCAAACGCTATGTGGTGTTTCATGTCTCCTTCTTGCTCAATATATTATCCCTTTGGCATCCTGCCACCTTTGTCATAACTGATTATAATTTCAGTTTGATGAAAAACTTTTGGACAGACTGTTCTGAGTCATGGCAGGGAGCACCTGTATTCATTCTAGAGGTCTAATTTATACCTGCCAAACCTTAGGCATACAGTATAGTGAAAAAGGACTCAAAATGATCGATACAAACTACTTGTGCTGGAAAATTAAAATGTGCTATGGCTCAAGACTCAGTCTTGATTTCTTTGTTTTATTATGTAAATAATTTAAACAATAAGAGAATTCTATATTCAAGAGGGGTGCAGGTAACTCTGGGACTGATGTGATGAGTCTCTCTCAAAATAAGCATTATTTACTGGAAAGGATTTTCAGATGGTATTAGGAAAGGGTTAAAAATGCCATAAACTGCACACGGCAGCACACTGGTAAGTTAGGCTATAGGAGAGCAGTAAGAAATCTACCATATGAGCACTCACAGGGAATACAACAGATCTTCCTCTAGAATATCATCAGGAGCTGGAACTGTCCAGACAGCATGGTAAAAAAAATTGGAAAGGTTTTCCTGCCCAAAGTAGCAAGAATTAGCATCCATGGTAGAAATGATGCTAAAACCTTGCAGCATTGGAGGATGCATCTCAAAGCCTGGGGGCAACGGAGCAGGTGAGTATGGGCTACGGGATGAACAAGGAAGGAATGCTCCTTTTACAGCGAGGACTGGACAGGTCCCAGCCCCTCATAGTGCATTAGGGCTGCAACTCTACATAGGGATAAAACCATGACATCAGCTTTTAAAGGAATAACTCCTGCTCACAGCAGGAGAGACAAGCATTTTCCAGGAATTAGAGAAGCTGTTCATATACTCAGAATGAACTCATGCTCTGACTGCAGCAAATAATTATTCCTGCCCACAATACAGCATCAGATAGGGAAGTTTTTTAGAGAAGTTTTTAACAAGTCATTATGTGACGGCTTTCAGAGAACAGATAATTGGATGTGTCTCCAGGTCACTGACTAAGTAATGTTACTTCCAGCTAGAGAGGAAAAGACCAACCGTAATTTCTGTAATTAAAAATAAAATCAGTATATACTCAACCTCCTTCTAACAGACCACAAGCCCATAACAACAAGCATTTGTCAACTGTACAATTACAACACTGAAATTTGATCTACAAATCAATCTCCTGGCCAGCGTATCAGCATCTCAATCCAGATAAGCTTAGCTGATCCCTGGAAGCAGAACAATCATGTTCCGCAGAGCTCCCAGGAGAGACCGCTCTATCCACCAAACTGCTCAACAAGTTGTCAGTGAAGGCTTCACTGAGCTGGCAACGGAGCAGCCAGAACCCTATTCTGTCCCCAGGGCAGCAGCACATTTTGCAGGAGGAGATGGGGATTTCTATTTGTTGAACAAAGGGAAAGTCTCAGGATGTCCTGGCATCCCACTCCAGACACCACTTGAAAACTGATGATTTATTAATTAAACAAATCCCCCGCTAGTCAGATGCAGTCTCCGCTGAGCCGTTCTGGAGCGTACCAAGCTCCACAGCTACAAACATGACTTGCTCCTTTTGGCATCCTAGTACAGCTCTACTCCATAAAGGGTTTTAGCACAAATATTATAACCTTAATGCTACCTTTAAAGTCCTTGTCTTCATATAAATATGGCTAACAGGATTTATACCAGACCCTTGAAGAGAACTGGACCCAAGCAGTCCATCAGCTTTTGGTGTTCAGAAAGCCATGGGCATCCTGTAACTTTCTTCTTGTGTTTGTTTTGGCAGATGAGTCTAACAAAATGCCAAAGATGAGAGAAAACAAACCTAAACTTCCCTTTGCTGGAGATAATCAGCTTCAAGGTCTCACCTCCACTGTATTTCAAAAGAAGGCAGCTCCAGGAACTGACTCTTCACCTGCTGTTTGTCTTGCTATAACTATGTTAGCCTGTGAAAACCTTACAGAAATACCCATACAACCTTTTGTGGGAACATAATCAAACTGCAGAGGAAATGTTTATACTGATCTAATCTATTCCTTTTCCTTCCTATTATGTCTATAGTGGTGTAAAGAGAGAGTGGACAATGCTAACATGACAGGTCCAATTTTCTAAGGTACCTTTGACTGTAAAGCCATGAACCAAGAGGAATGAGATTGCAAAACAAATGCAAACAGAATTCAGTACAAAACACCCATAAGTATTTCCATAAAAATAACTGACTGAATTAATTATTAAAGTAATTTTATATCCTCGACACCACAAATTGCAAAACTACCTAAGTGACTCCAAAAAATCCCCAGCGAAGCACTTTTGAAAATCCCACACTGCAATTACGTTCTGTTTTACATCTCCTGGAGGTTAAACACTTTTCATGAGAGGACAGTTAAGTCACTTACCAAAATAGAGTAGATGGTATCTCTCCACCACACACTGTGTTGATGCCTGAGTGCCTATTTTCCAATTAACTTGGTGCATTGTAGTTTTATCTAGTTGTCTGACAGAAAAAGAGTAACTGCCAAGAACTCATTAATATCTTTTTATCAATGTACTAACTGCTAAACTAAGATTTGTTCAGCAACGCAATCAGACGTTATAATTATGACAGCATTGCGGAGATTATATAGAGACTGAAAAGTGTGGAGATTTTTCTTATATTTGTAAAAAAGAAAATAAATCTTTACCTTCTGTAGTCCTAGAATGCCTGCAGATACAGGGGAGTAGAGTGACCTTAAACTGTATTTGTTCCTACAGAGGAACTATCCATTTGTGAGTTATTTCAACAGATTTGCCAAGAAAGTGCTGTTTTCACTATTTTATGAGAGAAATAACAAATACTAACATTGTTCTTCAATTCCCAACAGCCTCGAGAACCAACAGAGAACTCAGTTGTTCAGTGCACACACACCCCAAATCCCCTTCTTTGCCAGATTAAACACAGAAATGGCATAAAGGACAGATTTATTTGGCTCCTGCTGGAAAATCACTCTTCTTTATTTGTATTGTGGCAGCCTCTAGGAGCCACAGCAGTGRATCCGATCCTCACTGTATGAGGACAAACAGAATTAAGAGTGTTAATTAAACCACAAGATGCTTAAAGCCTAAGCCAAAATACACRCCAAATAAGAAAGAACTATGATATTCTGTGAACTTCCATTCTGTCCACACTGTGCCAAAAGACGTCAGCAAAAGCTATGAATGCTACAATACTTAAAGAGCAAGAGATACAAAAAAGCCTCCGAGTCTGTTTGAGATCTTGCTCAAGATGTATCTGTGACCCCACACCAGTTCTCATTGAATTTTGACATGAATTTCAATGGGAAAAACAAGCAAAAAGCTGCCATGACCAAACTCCAAAAGTATGCAGCCGAAGTCTGCTGCCTAGAAGGGTTCCTAGCAGGAAGCTAGAGCCATGCACAATTATAACCAAACAGGAAATGTCAAGAAATAATATTTATTTTTAGATAAATCCATGAGTTTCAGAAGTTCAGTAAATGTGAATGACTAATGCATAGTAAACCACCAATGAAGAACCTGATTTTATTCTTATGATTTCTACAAGAATTATTTTTAGAGCAACATTTCATAAATTTAATAAGAAAGAAAAGAATCTTATTAACCAGAAAGCTGGTCTACATTTTGTGGCAATTTTGCTCTAAGCAAGACATACAGCTGAACAATAATTAGGTATAATAAGTACATTATGCATGTCTTGCTTTTTGTATATGAGGTTCCATTTTTGAATTATAAGAATTACACATTGTTTTAACTTTGAATTTATCTACCCGCTACCATTGATTTTTTTACATGCTAGGAAAACCAAACCTCTCCTTGAGATAGCTTGCCTGGATGCTACTGTTTTTTTTTTTTTTAACTGTTAATAATTTCAGCAGCTATTGAATCATAATGAGACTAAATTAATAATCTGAATTTAGCAAAAGAGATGTTTAAGTTCACCATACAGCCATGAAAGTATATGGCAGATTTATTTATTAATTTAAAAGAACAGTATTACAGTGCTACCTATTTTTTAAAAAAAAAAAAAACAAACCCTAACAGTAACCCACAGGGAAGTTTTTGAAGCAGGATCAAAAGTATTTATTTTAGGGCTACTTACAGGCAAAATTTAACTAGTTCCTTTATTAGTAAAATGTAATCAGTCCCATAAAAAGGGACTACAGAGGGGTTATTTACTACATGTAGTTGGGGATCTAGCTACAAGGTTAAATACTTTTTAAAATATTTTAGATGAATGCCAATTACTCATCTCTAAACAGATATTCCTCTGATGGGATAAACATATACATCGTGGTATACCCTTTACCATGGGGTATTTTCACTAACAGGTCTCCAAAGATTTGTCACAGCAGATCTGTGTAAGCCACAAGCACGACGCTCCGCCTGCAGCTCCTCATTCCTCGTGTGCAGACAGCACCCATGCAAGCAATGAAAGACCCCAGGGACAGCAGAGTCCCAGTCCCCTCATGAAAACAAAATCCTATGCAAGCTAGACTTTTATTGCAATATCGAACCTCTGTCTTTAACTTCAGCAACAATGAAAATCAAAAATAATAATGTGAGTGTAGGCAGAAGGGTCAGATGGCTGGTGTGTGATTTTCCTATTCAAATAACATCCGTATCGGTAGGACCCAGAAGCCATCATGCCAACTGTCAGTGTTTATAAAAAACATTGTACAGTCTGCATCTCAGTGAAACTTGTACCAATTATAAAGTTCCCTGCACCAGCCAGGCAGTCCAAGTCCTCAATGACCGAGTTCTCACCGAGGGACGGTATTCTGAGCTTAAACACATTACAGGGTCATGTAGGTGGGAATTTCACAGTGCTGTACCTTTTCTAAGATTAAAGAACAGAGGATATCAGAAAGAAACTCTCCGCTCAGAGTATCCGCAGCGATGCCAATGGGTGCACTGTCATTTGAGGGTTCCCTGACATCGACCAAGGCACGGCTGTGTCAGGCAGGTTTTGCGGCAGCTCCGCAGCAAGCAGGCAGAGCTCACCCTACTCCCACCCGCTCCGGAGGGCATTCTTTCCGAGGGATGCAAAATCACCCCGTGAGGCTCCTCAGGAAAAATGGCTTTGCTGACAGAGAACAAAAATATCACAGTCTGGCTCCGAGTTTAAGGGACTGCTTTAAATTTTCATTAGAGATGTGGAACTGCACTGAGCCACAGGAAGCAGAACAGTGGTGGATGGTCAAAAGCACCATCCATAGAGTCAAACTGCAGTTCCCCACCCAGATTCATTGTTTACCACCGTCAAATAGTTGTCTTTTTTTTTCCCTCTATAAGGCTTCAACCACTGATAAAGTCTTCTAATCAAAAGTGCACAGCACAGCTTCAAACATGTAATCAAACATTCATTCACACACYGATGTATTTAACGAGCAGAGTGCAGATACAAAGAAACAGCAAGATGCTGTTCCTGCCCAACAAAGGCAATGGCAAGAATCTTGTTTTCACAACTGCACGCAACAAATAAGCACATTGAATGTTTGCACATTAGCATGTCTCATCGGAGCACGAAGTTACCCCTCGTGCATGCAGAGATGCTAAATTCCTATGCAAATGGCCAGTCAGATACTTCCACTATTATTTGGGACTATAATTATAGTAACAACTCTGCTACACACAGAATTATCTACAAGTCCCACTGAGCCTGGGAGCTCATTCAGAGCTTATTTTACAGTTTATTCTCCAGATGGCTCCCTTTCTAAAGGGAAGATTTCCAGCTGCGAACATGTGCATTTTTTTGCTGTTGAAAATGTCGGGCCTTCGCAGACACAAGAGTCAAAACTACTAAGGGAAAATAAGCACAGGCTGTACAGTAATTTCACCGGTGTTGCAGASTTAAGACAGGAACTCAGATCTCTCTTGCATATCCTATCCACTGCTTACCTGTGCAATTGCACGTGCAGTCATGCTGCTGGGCGAGCAAATTAAGCACCTACCTACCGCCTCATTGTGCAGAACAAGGTCGCCTGTGCGGGCTCAAAAGATATACCCGTTCGTACCAGCTATCTGCTCACTTAAACAATACAAATTCGCCAGGTTCTAATTTACTCTTTGCTCGGTCAAACCTGAAAGCATGGGGTTCATCTGGATGAGAAACGTAAGGATTAGGCCTTTATTGTGTTTATTTGTGGAAATACTGAAATGCAAATCATTTCAATTGTACTGTGTACCCACACCTTTTTGTAACAGCAGTTACAGTAGTCATGCATGATGGTTTTTGCCTAATAATTTTTTCTTTTATATTGTCAAAATCATTTAAAAACCTGCAACATAAAATATGTTATTGTATGAATCAACAGTATTATGACTAAGATAATTATTTCACATTCACTGAATGTATCACAAGTATTAAAAATTGACTAAGCTAGAAAAAGAAACGTAATGGAAGCTCATCTCATCTTCTGAACTATATCTTTGAACAGAAGTGAATGCCTGAAAATTCTGTGCCTGGTCACCTCCGGTGACATTTTGACAGTTTGAGGAATCTATCATCGGGGAACAACTGGTAAATTTAGTTTGGCATTAAGGACTCTCTCCCCCTTGAGGTGTTTCATACCACAGGTTCTGTTTTGAAAGCAGGGCCATTTGGCTTCTCTATTTCTTTTTCCTGTCCATGACAGACAGAAATTTAAAAGGGCTGACAGTAAGAAGTCGTTAATTTGAAAGACTCACATTCAAATGGAAACAGACTAAAAGAAGGGAATGGCTGACCCCAGATTTCTCCAGTTTCCTTGCAGAGGGCTTGGAGTCTGACACCCTGGAATTTCACCATGAAGTAAACCCAAGAAACTAGCCCTAGAGAAACAAAGGATAGGATTATGGATGTTTAGCTATGTGTTTATCCAATGGAGAGGAAAACTGACAGCATGAAGAGACACTATTTTTTTGGAGAAGATACCATCTTCTGTCCTGGCCATTCTTGTGCCCTCTTCAAAGCCTACTCTCAGCCCAAAAATCTTCATGGGTGAGGGCGAGACGGAGGCAGGGAGCAGGCACTGCTGTGCTCTTTGTTGCCTGCAGATCGCTCTGTTTGTTACAGAGGTGGTACCCGTGTTTGTTCCCGCTGTGCCTTGCCCATAAGGAGTGAACTGCAATCAGATGGGTGGGATGAAGATGGCTGGTGTGACGGAAAGCTGTGGTTGTGTGCTACTGTGGGAGGCCAGGGGAGCTGGGTGGCGTGAGTCTGTTCCAGCAAAGGGGAACGACCCTTTGCATAAGGGTCATGCATTTACGCATGAGAAAGAGCCCCTGCAGTGAGCTCTGCACTCCTCCCCAGACCAAGCAAAGCACGGATATGGTCAGTTGGGACCCAAACTTACCAACCTGGTGTCCACACCAGCAGGGTCTACAAAGCTCCGACAACGGTGACTGGGAGYTGCCTAGTAGAATTCATATTTGCATCAGTTAGCCTCAAAGACACATTCCTAGACCCTCATGCAAACTATATGAATACATCCACATTTTTTTCAGTGCCAGAACATAGGAGAGGAATGATGATTTTCTTTGACTAGTCTGAGGCAGATGTAACAAAGTATTTAGGAGCATTATCCATTCTTACTCATAAAGCTGAACAACACTGATGCTTGGGAAGGCATTTCTCAGATCCTTGCAAGGCTCTTTCAGTTCAGCAATCTGAAAAAAAAAGTGATATGTTTTTGGAAATCTGCCAGAGCCATGATAAATAATACACTGTCCCTGAGAGTTTCAATACAGCAGTTCCCTGAAACTCATTTCAGCCAAAGAGCCTTCCTCTCCTGTAACCACTTTTGCTGGTCTTGTTGGTACATGATATAAATTAATTATTTAAACCCAGTTGAAGTACTGCATTTTACCAAACTTTTTGGAATATAAATATTTTTAAACCTGGTTCTCTGATTATGTGCCACACAGTTACAGTTGTATGCCTAAGCTGAAATGGAATTCAAAGAGACAAGAGTCACCTGCATGCAGAAATTCTCCTGTTTACCCTTTACTAGTGTGTTAACCACACAGATTAGGCAGGAGTTATGCAAAATATATGCATGCAGAGGTTCCTTTCCTCACTCATGCATTTACAGGTTTTTCCAAGGTTGGATGCAACCTGAATTGGAGTAGAGGGCTGCACTGCCAAGCACTTGAGACATATTAAACTTAGGAACATACGCTGCACAGGCCAAACTAAACCCCTGTGAGGCTGCTCAAGTACATCCATACCTCTCTACTTGTTTAAATTAAAAGGAGTTTTCTGCACAACTGTGCTCCTGACTTCTTTCTGTTTTCCAGTTTTAGATCCTGTACATTTCCTAATTTYGCTGTAGAGTAAGAGTTTACGCTGATTCTGTTTTTACGTCCACCAATGTATGCTACTCAGAAACTTTCCATTTTTCAGCACAGTAGACCATAGGTATCAGTACACACTATCCAGCCAAAGGAGTATTCAGAACATTTATCAGCGTATCTGCAGTGGGGATGCGGGGGAGGCTGGCAGCACGAGGTACTGGAGTAAAATTTCAAGTGTTTGTAAATTAATTTTAGTCGCATTGGCCACCTTGCAAACATAAACATAACATCTACAGAGCTGCAAATGGAGGAGGTATGTGTTACTCTTCACTCCTTCAATGCCACGACTAACACGATACAGACGTGCAGAAGCTCATGCAGGAGTTCTCCCGAATCATTTTCAGCAAGAACAAAAAGAAGCAGAACAGCAGAAAAGCCTGGTTCTGCCCATGCACCAGCACAAACACAAAACTCACAGAAAACTGTACAAGAAATAAGGCTAAAGGAAAGCTTTTCTCCAAACACAAAGGTCTGAGGATTTGTTTAATGATTAAAGATGAGAGTAAGATGTCTAAATTTAATCCTCTCTCTGCTACAGACCCTCTGTGATCTAATGCAGGTGATTCCAGGTGGGACCCCTCTGACCACTGACGTGGCCATCAATGCCAGAATTACCTAAGACTCCTTCTACAGTGAATTGAGCCCCGAGTCACCTATTGAGACAGACACGGTTTATTCGTGTACCTTAAAGTGGGTAACCACATTTGGTCAAATGCATCTCAATTGGCAATAAAGGGTGCGTAAGGTGATTAAATTGACACGTTTACCTCAAGCAAGGCAGGTGAGGAAATCTTTAGCATTTCTTGGAAAAAGGCACCAAAACCAAACACACCGCTGCAGTGGAGACCAGGGTTTACCTGCTACATGTGCTCGAGGGGAGCTGCACCGAGAGCTTTGAGACACGCTTGGAACAGCGATTCTGAGGCTTTTAGCCAATTCCTTCTGGCTGGCAGAGCCCTTCAGTGCGCTGGGGAACTGCAGTAGAGATGAGCAGTGCTGCAATGCAAGTGCACATCTGTGTGGCTGGGAGGGACTCATCCCAAACCAGGGCACGGAGAAAGCATGTGGATCATGTTTTGCAGGCACGCTGAAGGCTTATTCCAGTGGAAGGAGGGAGTGCAAGATGTGAGGAGCATGGAGATACAGGAATGTGGATTGTTGAGTCTAGTCCCCTGCTATTGCAAGTGTAATATAACACTTTTGGATCTAAGCACCTCTGTGAATTTCAGCAAAGACAAATTGCTATTTTAACTGGGTTATTTGTAATAAAACTCAGGGACATGTTTTGAAGCTTTATCCATGGGAAGGTGCGCTACAGAAGCACTGCATTAAGAGTAATGGAACTATTCATGAAAAAAGACACAAGACGAGCAAGCAACAAAAATGCCCGCATAGGCCATAAATCAGCAAAGAAATGCTGTGACAAGAGAATTGGGTCCACCTGCAGCTAGCATGCAATCTGCTTACCTTGAGGGGACAGATCTCTCCTCACAGCGGTCACCTTGAACTCCTCAGGGGAAGCTGACAATGGCAGTAGTATTTCAAACAGCAATTACCATCGAAACACAGAATCGTTCAGGCTGGAAGAGACTTCAGGAGGTCTCTAGTCCAGCCTCCTGTGCAAGGCAGGGTTAGCTGTGAGAGCAGACTTGGTTGCTCAGGGCTTAATCCAACTGGCTTTTGAAAACCCCCATGGATGGAGACAGCACAAGTGCTCTGGACTGCTCCACCGCTTGACTGTCCTCATGGGAAAGAAGTTTTCCTTACTCTCTTGTTTCAGTTTATGTCTGTTATTTCCTGTCCTCCTGCCATGCACCACTATGAAGAGCCTGGTTCTATCTTTCTGATAACCTTCTTGTTGTTATTGGAAACTATTAGGTCTCCCTGAAGCCTGCTTTTCTCCGGGCTGGATGAGCCCAATTCCCTCAGTCTCTCAGCAAAGCATGTACTCCATCCACTGACCATCTTGGTGGCCCTCTGTTGAACACACTCCAGTTTATAGATGTTTTTCCTGTCCTGAGTGCCCAAAACTGGATGAGGTATTCTAGAAGTCATCTAACGAGTGCCAAGGAAAGGCAAGCAATCACATCTCTTGATCTGCTGACTAAGCTCCTGTTGCTACATCCCAGGATGCTGTTGGCCTTCTTTGCTACCAAGGCACATTGCTGGCTCGTGTTCAGCTTGTGGTCTACCAAGACCCCCAAGTCCTTTTCAGGAGAGCTGCTGAATACTACCATGCCCAGCGTCCCATCAGACAATAGCTATTGTCTGAAACCAGATGAACTGTTGCATAGAGTGAACCAAGAGGTCCCACTAGTGCCCTCAGCTTGAGAATTTCAGAGCAAGCCATGACCATTACTTTAATCTTCAGCCACTTAAAGCCCTTCTTTCCCAGTAGGACTGTCACATTGAAAGGGCTGATAGAGGTGAAGACTGACAAATGCTCGCTGGTTCCTTTCCTGTGGATGGTGCTAATGACTAAGTGGTTGCACTCTCTCTCACTCCCCTTAACAGTCTGTACCCAACACCAAAATCATAAGTATAGGTACCATTTTCTTCCTATAACAGCAGGAATCAAGGTACAAATGGATCTGAGTATAAACAGAAATAAAGGGACAGATTTCCTTCTTCTTAAAGGGATTCCCTTGTCCAGTGTGAGAAAATCACTGACACACGGCAGACGGTATCATGGGTTTTGACATGTTCTTTTTTTGAGACCTTTTTGAACCTCTGTGCAACAGTAGTCTGTGCTATCCACTTTGAGCCTAACATTTTGCATATACATTATATAGCATCCTTAAAAGACAAAAGCATTAAGTTTCCTAAGACCAGGTGAATAATTTGCCGTCCATAATTTATTCAAAGAGCTTTGCTTCTATCTCTGTTTACAGAGTTTTTCTCAAACAGATGGCATTTTTGTAACGTATTCATTAGTTGAAATTTTCTGATGAATAAGTTCTGTGAATAACCCTTGGTCCTGGTTTTGAAAATTCTCACCTTTCAGCCACGTAGATATTTAAGTTCTGTTTTATAAGAAATATATTTAGCCTCTTGCTTTGTTTGGGAAGTGAGAGGTGAAAGGTGCTGTGAAGTTGAAATACCTTGTTTTGCTGGCAGCACTGCTCCTGACTGCAGAATGATGCTGGAATTATCTGCAAAAGCCAGAGAAACGATAGAACAGGATTTCAATGTCAACAATCAAAGGAACAGAAGGAAAAGCAGCCACAGGCTGCAAAAGTAATGAAAGTGGGATTAAAATTTTTCTCTGCRGCAATGCTAATTCCTCAAGGAGCACAAAGTAGTAGATTTACTCGGAATCCTCAGCCAGTTCGCCACGCAGTCAGCTTATCACTACAGAAAAACTGCTAGCGCGCTACTTGTTATCTTCAAGGGCATGTATCACTTTTGCTTTTCACATGAATTCTGTGCTCATGAAGAATCATAGAATCATAGAATCATAGAATCATTAAGGTTGGAAAAGACCTCTAAGATCATCAAGTCCAACCATCAACCCAACACCACCATGCCCACTAAACCATGTCCCTRAGCGCCTCATCTACACGTCTTTTAAATACTTSCAGGGATGGTGACTCCACCACTTCCCTGGGCAGCCTGTTCCAATGCTTAACCACTCTTTCAGGAAAGAAATTTTTCCTAATGTCCAATCTAAACCTCCCCTGGCGCAACTTGAGGCCATTTCCTCTCGTCCTATCGCTAGTTGCTTGGCAGAAGAGACCAACACCCACCTCGCTGCAACCTCCTTTCAGGTAGTTGTAGAGGGCGATAAAGGTCTCCCCTCAGCCTCCTCTTCTCCAGACTAAACAGTCCCAGTTCCCTCAGCCGCTCCTCGTAAGACTTGCTCTCCAGACCCTTAAGGTCTGGGTGAGGATGCAGGCAAGACATGCCTGATGAGTAAAGACCTCCATTTGCCAGAACAGATTTAATATTGGCCGCAGCCAGCGATCTCACACCTGACTTTTATTTCTCATACCAGTGTCAATGAAGTCCTTGACCTCACCTGAATCTGCCAACCAAGTGTCCAAATGAGGCAGTGATTTCTACAGTGAGTACCAGGCAAGTTGCAGGACATTTATATTTACACTGACCATCGAGTAGTAATGATTTTCAGTCATTATTGCTCAAAACTGGATTTGAAAACTGCTTACTTGCAAAGGATAGTTCCGCTCTCTCTCTGTCTCCGTGAGCTGCCTTTGGTCTCCAGATGTTAATGAGATACTGATCCAAATAGCATAGTCCAGTGTGGTTTATTAAATAGTAAAAACACTGTGTTAATCATATGGGGTGGTAACGAGTTCTCCTTTTGTGCCATGCTGCTGTACCTCTTCCTGAAAGGATAGGTGTAGCTTGTTGGGCAATCAGAAATCATAGAAATATGGGCTGGTAAACATCTCAGAAGATCACTGAAACGCTCCCCTGCCCTGAGGCACGGTCACGCATGCTACAGTCAGTCCTGATAGCTGTTTATCTAACCTTTTCTTTAAATCTTCACTGAACAGATTTACAACCTCCTTAGATTCCAGCTACTCACACAGTAATAGTTTTGTCTGGTTTGTTCTCTTCCTGGTATCTAAAGTCATCTCCCTAATTGCACTTTAGTAAATTGCTTTTCATCCTACCATTGGTGGTCACTGAACAACTGTTTACTGTCATCTTTATAGATGTGTTTATACATTTGAAGAGAGTTGCCACGTCCTTACATTGTGTTTTCTTTTCCAGATCAAATAATCAAATTCCATCTTTCCTTGTAGCTTACATTTCCTAAGCCTCTTACATTTTTGGTTGCTATTCTCCTATCTTGTTTGCCTACATCTTTCTTTAAGAGTAAGTGTAATGCTTCAAACTGGATAGAGTGCTTCAGCCAAGTCTGACTAGTGCTAAATGGAACAGAAATAACGCCCTCCGATGTCTTACATATGATCCTCCTGTTACTAGAGCTCAGAGCAACATGACTATTTTGCAGCACTGTGATCCACTATAGTCCCAAGATTCTCTTCTGCAGTATTTTTAACCTAACTAATAGTCCTCATTTGACATGTGATATTCCTTCCTATGTGGCATACTACATAATTTTTCTTCTAGAATTTTATCGTGTTGAGTTCAGACTGGGTCTGCAGTATATCAGGGTCATTTTAAATCTCAGCCTTGCACTCCATGGTTGGAATCACTGCAAATGTTATAAAAGTGCTCTCCATTCCGTCACCCAAGTTATTACAGAAAACACTGACCAAAACTGTTCCCAGATAATATCCTGGGAGACCCTACGTGATGTGTCCTTCCTCTTTGACAGCAATTATCAACAAAGGCTTTTAAAATACTGGCTTTCATTAACAAGATTATTACAGACTATTATACAAAAGCCAAAACTCTTTATACATGACACTGTGGTCAGTAAAACCAGTTACCTCCCTTCTGCAGATAACGGCTGAGTGCCGTGCTAAGAAACCTTTACAAAGTCAAATAAAAATCATATGCAATATCAGGGAAAAAGAAACCCAAGTTGCCCACAGCCACAGTCGCTGACAGCCCTCTACACAACTGCTGTTTAACAACTACAGTTGAAGAATATAAGCATGACTATTTCTGTATGCCCACACAATTCTGAACCACAGTCCAATTTAGTTTAGAAAAAAAGAGGTATTTTGCTAAAATTACCATAGTATAGTTTTTTCATTTGTATTACCATAGCAACAAGGGACCTCACTTGAAATGAGATCCCCCCACTGCTCTGGGTGAAGTGCACAATGCTCATAATAAGAGACAGCCCCCGTCCCACTGAGCTTAGAGGTGACTATCCCCATCCTGCATCGCGGTGCAGGAGTTCATCTGCAGGAAATTCCCTCTAAGACCAGTGCCTAAGCAGGCAAGAAAAATCAGAGGCCAAAAGTATCATTATCTGTACCCACTGGGGGACACCAGCACCCGGGATGGGAGTGGTTTGCACTTAAGAGTCTGTGACAGAGCTTAAGCTGCTGGCTTCTCCTTAACCCTGGCACCAAGATTTAATTCACTGCTTTAAGATGGAGATTAAATCCATTCAGATGTCAAACAAATTTCATTAAAAAGCAGAGATATGGAATGCTCTCCAAATCTCTGACAAACAATAATAACAGTGTGTTTATTGTCACCGTACTCTGCAAGGGTGCCACAGGAATGAAGCACAGTTTTYGCTCTGCTGGAGTCATTGCTATGGATTGCAGGGGGAGAGAGACGTTCTGATTTGTGCTTTAATGGACACTTTCAATGCCACTTCGCTAACCAATAAATAAATAAATAAAATTACCATGGAACGGGAAAAGCACCAGAAGTTTTACTGACGATGGCAGCGGCCCGGGATGCCACCTGTGGGCAGCCCGCTGCTCCCAGCCCCTCCCGCAGAGCTGTCTTTGGGGGTGCCGGCGGGGCAGAGGCGGCGGGCGGTCCCCCCCGGCCCGCAGCACCGCGGGCGCGGGCTGAGGCTCGCCGGGGCGGGCACGGCATGGCCCGGCCCGGCCCGGCGCCCTCCCGGTACCGGCCGCCGTTCCTCCTCGGGAGAAGCGGCTTCCGCGGAGGGGAGCGCCGAGAGCTCCTCCTCCCCCGTCCCCGCCGGCAGGTCAGCCCGGGCCCGCGGCGAGCGGGCATTTCGCGAGGAGCGCCCGGCGCAGCCCGCCGGTGACCACCTCCGCTGCCGGCCGCGCACAGGCGCGGGGCGGGCCGCCGGCTTTCCGCGGGGTGCGGAGCGTCCCCCGCCGCCTCCCC